>JAFMOD010000053.1:899644-920363 GCA_019802435.1 Corydoras maculifer
CACACACACACACACATATATATATATATATATATATATATATATCACACACACACACACATACATATGTAACATAACTAATGTAAAGTTACATAAACAGTTTTTACCTGAGAAGTTGTCGAACGCTGTGGGGACGTATTTGGTGGGGTATCCGTTTGTGGTGTAGCTCACCACCAGACTGGTTTTCCCGACGGCTCCGTCCCCGAGCAGCACGCACTTCAGCAGCCGCTCCTGCGCACCTGACGGCCGGGGGCAAGTCGGTTTGTGAGGCGGTACCGGAGGAGCCATTAAAGGGTTATAATCCATCTGCGCTCCAGCACGTAGCACCGTTACACACGAACGTTAAAACCTCCTCTCGCTGTCACTGCTCCCGAATAATCATGCTTACTCCACCGCCGGCAGCTCCTTTATAGTGTTTTATTTCATTTATGTTCTATATGAAGCTCCATACAGACGCAACCTGTCGACGTCCAGCACACTGAAGACGTTGGGAGCCGCACTGGACTTTATATCAGCAATCGAGTGGCCTGGCCCCGCCCCGAATTAGCCCTCCAATCAAACGTTACAACAGGGTTACAGATTTACATAACCCCGCCTATTAGTCGCGCGTGGACTAATAGACATGCAGCATGTAAACCTTGTATACTTTTACATTGATGATTACGTTCAAATGATTTTATAATTTTTTTTATGATGTTATTATTATTACTATTTTGCAGACTATAAACGTTAATTCGTTTAATAATCTAAATACAGTAATCAAAAATCAAATATTCTTGAATGATGACATAGTACGTCACCGCAGCTCAACACACACACTAACACTCTTAACACACTAACACTCTTTTGTGTGTGTGTGTGTGTGTGTGTGTATATATATATATATATATATATATATATATATATATATATATATATATATATATAAGGGGCGGCACAGTGGCTTAGTGGTTGGTACCTTGGCCTCTCAGCGCTAGGGATTCCCGGTTCGAATCCCTATCTGGGTGGAGTTTCCATGTTCTCCCCATGTCCGCGTGGGTTTCCTCCGGGTTCTCTGGTTTCCTCCCACAGTGAAAAAACATAGATCAAGGTCAATTGAGTTCTCCAAATTGCCCCATGTAGAGTATGTCTGTGCGTGTGAGTGTGTGCCCAGCGATAGAATGGCGTCCTGTCCTGGGTCTATCTGCCCAGCGCCCGAAACGTTCTCCCCTGGATGGGCATGGGGAACCCCCTGCAACCCTAATAGAGGATAAAGCGGAAGATAATGGATGAAATGAATAAGTATATATATATATATGATAGATGGAGCTAATAATGTCAACAATGACAGTAAACGAGGGCAAGTGACAGCAATTAATGACACTTTAAAAATCAATGAAACAAGTGTGTTGTCCAACCTATCGCATATTATGCTTCACAAATACATAGTACACTTTAAAAGTTTGGACACGCCTCCTTTTTGCTCTACTTATTGTCCATGTTCTCAGTTCCACTTACTGTAATTCTATACTTTGTAGTTTTTCAATTCAAAACTGTACTCCTTTACTCTGTTCTAATGGTCAGGACCTCAATAGAACCATCACAGAGCAGGGGTTATTTGGTGGGGGCATTATTCCTATCCCAGCAGTGTCACTGAGGGGTTTAAATGAAACTCCAGCAGCACTGCTGCACTAGAACCCCCTCACCACATCAGTGTCACTGCAGAACCGACAATAAACAATCCACCACCCAAATGATACCTGTTCTGTGATGTGCTGATCAATAAATAACATAAAGATCCAACATGGGACTAACAAAAGAAAGAACACATATGGAGAAGAGTATGTGGTGAATGTTGTTTTGCACAGCACTACAGTATTTCAAATACACCCTCTGTAAAGTGTTTAGCTGTCAGTTCTGATTTCTCCACATTGCATGTCGCACAACCAGCGACAAAGATCTGCTTGTTCTCAACAAGGCATTGCTTCATAAACAGGAGCTAACGGCATGGAAACACTGGACAAGATGCATGTCCACTGCAGAGCAGACACACAAACACATTCACACCCAGAAAAACCCAGATATTTAATACAACGCTTCCAAAACTAAACATAAAAAGGTTTCAAAGCCAATTTGGTAATCTTAGTGTTATATTACAATAATAATATTAGTTATTAATATTAGCGGTGGGCGGCACAGTGGTTTAGTGGTTAGCACGTTCTCCTCTCAGCGCTAGGGATTCCTGGTTTGAATCCCTATCTGGGTATAGTTTCCATGTTCTCCCCGTGGGTTTCCTCAGGGTTCTCCAATTTCCTCCTACAGTCCAAAAACATGGATCATGTCAATTGAATTCTCCAAATTGCCCCATATAGTGTGTGTGTGTGTGTGTGTGAGTGAATGTGTGCTCAGCGATGGATTGGCGCCCTGTCCTAGGTCTATCTGCCCAGCGCCCGAAACTTTTTCCCCTGGATGGGCATGGGGAACCCCACCGCGACCCTAATAGAGGATAAAGTGGAAGATAATGAATAGACCCAGGTTAGATCAACCTTAGAGTAGTTTGGCATATTCATAGGGGAGCGGTAGCTCAGTGGTTAGGGTGTTGGGCTATCAATCTGAAGGTTGGGGGTTCGAATCCCAGGTCCACTGAAGTTACCAGTGTGGGTCTTTGAGCAAGGCCCTTAACCCTCATTGCTCCAGGGATGTTGTGATTAACCCTGTGCTCACCTTGTAAGTCGGTTTGGATAAAAGCGTCCAATAAATGACCAAATGTAAATGTAATGTAATGTAATATAATGTAATGTAATATTCTTCCTCTGTTTGTACACTTAGCTTTATTTGAAAGTTTAATTCATTTAGAGGCTTGACATCGAGACAACATCACTACTAAACCATGTTCCCAACAGAAACACTTACAAATGATCCAGTCATGGGGCATTTTAATATGTCCAGTGTGTCTATCCACATGTTTTTGGGAAATGGAGTACATACACAACGTGACCCCACTCAGTGCACTGAACCTTCCTTATGAAGCAATGTTCTTTAGGTTATTCATTCATTCATTCATTCATTATCTCCCGCTTTATCCTCTATTAGAGTCGCAGTAGGGTTCCCCATGCCCATCCAGGGGAGAACATCTCGGGCGCTGGGCAGATAGACCCAGGACAGGGCGCCAATCCATCGCTGGGCACACACTCACTCACACAGACACACTTTAAACGGGGCAATTTTGGAGAATTCAATTAACTTGATCCATGTTTTTGGACTGTGGGAGGAAACCTGAGAACCCGGAGGAAACCCACGCAGACACGGGGAGAACATGGAAACTCCACCCAGATGGGGATTCGAACCGGGAATCCCTAGCGCTGAGAGGCGAATGTGCTAACCACTAAGCCACCGTGCCGCCTTCTTTAGGTTAATTGCTGATATTTGTTTTTAATTTGTTGCACATTGGTGTGTGAGTTTCTCTGCTTGACTTTCCAATAAAATAATCCAAAGACAGTGAGCTACTAACGTTCCTGATGACCTTCAGATACATGAATCCATGCAAACTGTGTAACGATCGCCACCTGGTGGTCATTTTCTGAACTGTCTCGTGTTCTTTTGTTACATTTAAACAAATCTTATATCCTGTACATATTATTATTAATAGGGCGGCACGGTGGCTTTAGTGGTTAGCATGTTCTCCCTGTGGGTTTCCTTCGGGTTCTCCGCTTTCCGCTTTCCTTCCACAGTCAAAAAACATGTATCATGTCTATTGAATTCTCCAAATTGTCCCATATAGAGTGTGTGTGTGAGTGAGTGTGTGCCCAACGATAGATTGGCGCCCTGTTCTTGGTGTATCTGCCCAGCACCCAAAACGTTCTCCTCTGTATGGGCATGGGGAAGCCCCCCGCGACCCTAGTAGAGGATAAAGCGGAAGATAATGGATGGATGGTTATTATTAATGTTATTAATGCCACTTACAGTGTTATTTATTTTAAATTAATTAATGTTTTATATTATTTCAAATGTAATATTTGTATTGCTTTTTGAAATAATAATTCATTCATTATCTTCCGCTTTATCCTATGTCAGGGTTGCAGGGGTGGTGGGGGCTTTCCCCATGCCCATCCAGAAGAGAACGTTTCGGGCGCTGGGCAGATACACCCAGGACAGGATGCCAATCTATCGCTGGGCACACACTCACTCACACAGACACACACTATATATAGAATTCGATTGACTTGATCCATGTTATTGGACTGTGAAAGGAAACCTGAGAACCCGGAGGAAACCCACACGGACACGGGGAGAATATGAAAACTCCACCCAGATTGGGATAGCGCTGAGAGGCGAACGTGCTGACCACTAAGCCACCGTGCCGCCCAAATAATAATAGTAATAGTTCATTCATTCATTATCTCCCGCTTTATCCTCTATTAGGGTCGTGGGGGGGTTCCCCATGCCCTTCCAGGGAGGAACGTTTCGGGCGCTGGGCAGATAGACCCAGGACAGGGCGCCAGTCCATCGCTGGGCACACACTCACTCACACAGACACACTCTATATGGGGCAATTTTGAGAATTCAATTGACTTCATCCATGTTTTTGGACTGTGGGAGGAAACCGGAGAACCCGGAGGAAACCCACGCAGACACGGGGAGAACATGGAAACTCCACCCAGAAGGGGATTCGAACCGGGAATCCCTAGTGCTGAGAGGAGAACATGCTAACCACTAAGCCACCGTGCCGCCCTACGATCAAGGTTCACTTTAAAAATAGTAATAGTAATAATAATATTAAAATGATGATGCAGTGGGGCGGCACGGTGGCTTAGTGGTTAGCACGTAATAGAGGATGAAGCGGGAGATAATGAATGAATGAATGATGCAGTGGTTAGCATGGTTGTTTCCTCCGGACATGTAAGTCGGTGTGGATAACAGCGTCTGCTCCATGAGCTTATGTAATGTAATTCAGGTTTAAAATGAGTCTTAATGACTTTCATCCAAATCCCTTAATCACCTGCACACCCTCAAGAAACAGGATTAACATGCATGATCTCTGTGCAGGGTTTATTTGTGTATATAGTATAAAACGGCTCATTGGTTTCAGGTTGGACTCACGATCGTAGCTTCTCTCAGATTGTTCATCAGTTGTTTTATTTCAAAGTGGGATTCAAACAGCACAAAGGCAGATTTTGGAAGAACAAAAAGGGAGTGAGTTATTACCTCTGAGTGCATCCTGCATCCATCACCTTTAGACGCGTACACATATTTGGTACGCACCCAAAGATGCATGTTAGAAACAGTCTGAGGTGGAGAGTGCTGAGGTCAACTAGTGATTTGATGGAGGTTCCTCACACTGAAGACAAACCCGGGTCATGTTGGTTCTTAACGTTTGCTTGCACCCTCTGTTGGGGTTCGAGGACATGATCCGGTGACGCTGCTGCGATACCTGAACATCAATACATGAGTGTTTGTCTTCACCCGGGTCACTATTATCTGCATTATTTCTCTGTTCATTGTAGATGGTGGCATTTGGAGGTTCAGAAAAATCCTCAGCGTCAGTCAAAAGTTTGGACACGCCTCCTTTCTGCTCCCCGTATTCTCCATTTGATTGACTGTTGGTCAGGACCATCACAGAGCAGGTGTAGTTTGGGTGGTGGATTGTTTATTGCCAGTTCTGCAGTGACACTGATGTGGTGAGGGGGTTTTAGTGCAGTCAAAAGTTTGGACACGCCTCTATCTTGCTTTATTTGTTGTCCATGTTCTCAGTTCCACTTCCTGTAGATGGACTTTGTAATTCTTAATTCCAGACTGTAGTTCATCGGTTTGACATACTGGCTACGTCCCCTTTACTCTGTTCTAATGGTCATTAGATGATCCAATGATACCGAGCAGGGGTTATTTGGTGGGTGCATTAGTCCTATCCCAGCAGTGTCACTGAGGTGTTTTCATAAAACTGCAGCAGCACTGCTTCACTAGAACCCCCTCACCACATCAGTGTCACTGCAGAACTGACAATAAACAATCCACCACCCAAACTACACCTGACCAATAGAGAACAGAGAACCAACAGGGGACTAACAGAACAAAGAATACAGATGGACTACAGTCTGGAATTGTAAGTCCATCTATATGGTAAGTGGAGGAAATGGACAATGGAGCAAGAAGGGGACGTGTCCAAACTTTTGACTGGTACTGTATGTTTGGTGAAAGTGGTGATTGTGTAATTCGCACCGTGGCATTCTTTGAGGTATCAGATGGTATCATGAACCCACGCCCTGTGCATCGTCTGGTTACGTTGTCCCACATCTTCGGCTGATCCACTGATTTCAGAAAGTCTCCCGAATTAAAGCCTCGACTCGCTGATTTCTTCCAAATCACATTCACCCCTCACTCTCTCCAAGCATCACTCGCATTCATACTGATGGCCTGCACACCCTGTATCTCATCATCTAATGCCCTATTAAATCCCCAACGGCGCTCCAATAACAGACTCCATTAAGACATCAGAGTGAACGCCAAGTCCTCCGTCCCGAACTCCGCTGGCTGCTCTGTCGTGTTGCATCACTGGCTTTTGGGTTTGGCTCCACCTGGGGTGGGGTCAGGGGCGGGACCACCACCCTGAGCCAGTCGGGTGAGGCTGCGGGCGAAAGAGGGTCACATCACTTTCACTTTACCAAACCTTTGGCTAAATTACCCTGAAATGATATTTATATATATATATATATATATATATATATATATATATATATATATATATATAATTATATTATTATATAGGGTGGCACGGTGGCTTAGTGGTTGGCATGTTTTCCTCTCAGCACTAGGGATTCCCGGTTTGAACCCCAATCTGGTTTCCATGTTCTCCCCGTGTCCGTGTGGGTTTCCTCCGGGTTCTCCGGTTTCCTACCAAATTGCCCTATGTGTTTGTGTGTGTGTGTCTGTGTGAGTAAGTGTATGCTCTGTGATAAATAGGCGTCCTGTCCTGGGTCTATCTGCCCAGCGCCCGAAACGTTCTCCCCTGGATGGGCAAGGGGAACCACCCCCATGACAATAGTAGAGGATAAAGCGGAAGATAACGGATAGATGGATATTGGGGCGGCACTGTGGCTTAGTGGTTGGCATGTTCTCCTCTCAACTCTAGGGATTCCTGGTACGAATCCCAATCTGAGTGGAGTTTCCATGTTCTCCCCGTGTCCCCATGGGTTTCCTCCGGGTTCTTCCTCCCACAGTCCAAAAACATGGATCAAGGTCAATTGAATACTCTAAATTGCCCCATATAGAGTGTTTTTGTGTGAGTAAGTGTGTGTCCAGAGATAGATTGCCCCCCTGTCCTGGGTGTATCTGCCCAGCGCCCAAAACGTTCTCCCCTGGATGGGCATGGGGAACCCCCCCCACCAATGGATGGATGGATATTACTATATAATTAATTAAAGGTTTTCAAATAAATTATGTACTAAAACTAATACATTTGAGGTGAAACTCAGGACATCCTCCTAAGTTGCACTCACATGTCCTTCAGGTTGTCGACGTGGGCTTGTACTTTTGCGATATAGATGTCCACCTTCTCCTGAAGAAAAAATAGAGAAAGGTGTAAGTGTTCAAGCTGAGAGACATCAGGCAAGTTCATGATGGAGAGTAAGTGCACGGAATGTCAGTTAAGGACAACAGAGGTGCTACCTGGTGCCGCGTGTAGAACAAGGGGACAGAGAAGACGGCAATCACACCTGTGGACATAAACATTAAGACATAAGGTCTTTAAAGAACCTGCTTTCATCCAAAGTGACTTACAAGGGATGGTTTGGGTCAGAGGGTGGATCATCATACTGCCCCCTGGAGAAGTGTCATGCTCAAGGACCGACAATGGCTTAGTGGTCAGCACGTTCTCCTCTCAGCACTAGGGATTCCCGGTTTAAATCCCAACCTGGGTGGAGTTTCCATGTTCTCCCCATGTCCACGTGGGTTTCCTCCGGGTTCTCCAGTTTCCTCCCACAGTCCAAAAACATGGATTCAGGGGCAATTGAATTCTTCAAATTGCCCCATATAGAGGATGTTTGTGTGAGTGAGTGTGTGCCCAGCCTATGGATTGGCGCCCTGTCCTGGGTGTAACTGCCCAGCCCGAAACCTTCTCCCCTGGATGGGCATGGGGAACTCCCCGTGACCCTATCTGCTACTTAACCCTCTACTGGGGGTGGGGGGGTTAGGTTCCCCATGCCCATCCAGGGAAGAACATTTCTCCATCACTGGGCCAATCCATCACTGGGCACACACTACATAGGGGCATAGGGGCAATTTAGATTTAGCCAACCCACGTGGACATGGCTCGAACTTGGACCCCCAGTGCTGATAGGTGGATGTTTGACCCGAACTGCATCCATCAGTCTTTGTCCTTTAAGACTCTTGGTTATGCAGAGACAGTCACTCACCTAATGTGTATTGTATAATCTGTGGATCACATTATATAAACCACAAGATGTGGTGCTTATTCTGCTTTAATGAAAACCTTAAGCCCCGGGAGCTTTGCGTGGACAAAATAAAGAACATTGCTTTGTTCTCCCCTGACCTCCATCACACTGTGAGCAACAGCTTCAGGTCAGTTCAGGGGGTTTGGTGCTGTTTGTAGTTGAGGTTAACAGCAGTTTAGCCAAATTCTGCTCGTGTTCTGAACCTGAGGATGTGAACATACCAATTATGAGCAGAGTAAGGCCATTGCAAAGAGCTCCCAAGTACGTCACCAAGTACATCAGCAACAGAAACTGCAAGAGAAACAGCAAGTGGGCTGAATGAATACACATTATACAACAGATACTTCTGGTCCTGTAATTTGATTGGCTGAGCTATTCAGCTGTGACGTTATTAACAATAGCACACCTCTGAGCACTTCACCTTCGTATCAATGTGTGATATCCAATACATAATTTGAAATCAACAAATACAGATTAATAGAAACAGTGAGCCGATTGCCGATCAGCACTAAACCTGTAGCGGCAGTTTTCTTTTTATAAATGGCATTCTGTAATTTGGCCACTAGATGGTGATATTTGATTATTTGAGAAACCAATATCCTGTTACTCAACGATTAAGGTTCATTCATTCATTCATTATCTCCCGCTTTATCCCCTATTAGGGTCGCGGTGGGGTTCCCCATGCCCATCCAGGGGAGAACGTCTCGGGTGCTGGGCAGACAGACCCAGCACAGGGCGCCAATCCATTGCTGGGCACACACTCACTCACACAGACACACTCTAAATGGGGCAATTTTGGAGAACTCAATTAACTTGATCCATGTTTTTGGACTGTGGGAGGAAACCGGAGAACCCGGAGAAAACCCACGCGGACACGGGGAGAACATGGAAACTCCACCCAGATGGGGATTCGAACCGGGAATCCCTAGCGCTGAGAGGAGAACATGCTAACCACTAAGCCACCGTGCCGCCCTACGATCAAGGTTCACTTTAAAAAAAACGGACTATGTTACATTGCGAAAGACCAGATTATTAAGGATTTTGTTTTTTTAATAAACACATTGATGCATGAAACCGGACGGCATGGTGGCTTAGTGGTTGGCATGTTCTCCTCTCAGCGCTAGGGATTCCTGAATCCCTCGAATCCCAATTTGGGTGGAGTTTCCATGGTCTCCCCGTGTCCACGTGGATGTCCTTCAGGGTTCTCCGGTTTCCTCCCACAGTCCAAAAACATGGGTCAAGGTGAATTGGACTTTCCAAATTGCCCCATATAGAGTGTGTCTGTGTGAGTGAGTGAGTGTGTGTCCAGCGATAGATTGGCACCCTGTCCTGGGTGTATCTGCTCCCCTGCGACCCTAATATAGGATAAAGCGGAACATAATAAATAAATGAATGAATGAATAAATCAAAACGGACAGCATGGTGGCTTAGTGGTTGGCATATTCTCCTCTCAGCGCTAGGGATTCCTGAATCCCTCGAATCCCAATCTGGGTGGAGTTTCCATGTTCTCCCCGTGTCCGCATGGGTTTCCTCCGGGTTCTCTGGTTTCCTCCCACAGTCCAAACACATGGATCAAGGTCAATTGGACTTTCCAAATTGCTCCATATAGAGTGTGTTTGTGTGAGTGAGTGTGTGTCCAGTGATAGATTGGTGTATCTTCCCAGCGCCCGAAACCTTCTCCCCTGGATGGGAATGGGGAAGCCCCCCGGAAGATAATGGATAATGGTTTGTATTTGTTTTATAAAAGTAATAAGGCACTCGAGGGTGTGTATTATTGTGAATAAATCACGGGACTCCGCTATAAGTCGGGCCTAACACCACTCACAATAATTTACACCCAGTCAGAACTTATTGTTATTAAACCTCGTTGGTTGACGTGTTGTACTGTTCCACTATGGCAGCACACGTTTGGCCTGATGATAAGCGACTGTGCTGGCACCCGATACCCAACACTTATGAGCCTGTCAGTCAAGAGCTGAAGTCTCCCTTAATATCACTCAGCGTGTTTATTGCTGTGTCCTCAGCCCAAAATGTGAAACCCCTCTGAACCCCCCACTTCAGAGTGTCCGATGTCACATACCACACCGGTCAGAACGCGGGATCTGAGGCTGTGTCCACTCTGTATTTCATGTCTGTCAGGGTGCAGGGTGCAGGGTGGG
Organism: Corydoras maculifer; assembly: GCA_019802435.1. Classification (NCBI taxonomy): domain Eukaryota; kingdom Metazoa; phylum Chordata; class Actinopteri; order Siluriformes; family Callichthyidae; genus Corydoras; species Corydoras maculifer. The sequence goes on from JAFMOD010000053.1 coordinate 910,230, forward strand.
TTATGGAGTTTTACAAGAACTGGAGAGACTTAAAGGAATGGTGGAATGAATACAATCTATTTAATCATCCATTATCTTCCGCTTTATCCTCTATAAGGGTCACGGGAGGGGTTCCCCATGCCCATCCAGAGGAGAACATTTCGGGCGCTGGGCAAATACACCCAGGACAGGACGCCAATCTATCACTGGACACACACTCACTTACACAGACACACTCTATATGGGGCAATTTAAAGAATTCAATTCAATTGACTTGATCCGCGGCACGGTGGCTTAGTGGTTGGCATGTTCTCCTCTCAGCGCTAGGGATTCCCGGTTTGAATCCCCATCTGGGTGGAGTTTCCATGTTCTCCCCGTGTCCACGTGGGTTTCCTACGGGTTCTCCGGTTTCCTCCCACAGTCCAAAAACATGGATCAAGTCAATTGAGTTCACCAAATTGCCCCATATAGAGTGTGTTTGTGTGTGAGTGAGTGTGTGCCCAGCGATGGATTGGCGCCCTGTCCTGGGTGTATCTGCCCAGCGCCCGAAACGTTTTCCCCTGAATGGGCATAGGGACCCCCCCCCCCCCACGACCCTAATAGAGGATAAAGCGGGAGATAATGAAAGAATAAATTGACTTGATCCATGTGTTTGGACTGTGGAAGGAAACCAGAGAACCTGGAGGAAACCCACACGGACACGGGGAGATTATGGAAACTCCACCCAGATGGGGATTCGAACCGGGAATCCCCAGCGCTGAGAGGAGAACATGCCAACCACTACACCACCGTGGAATACAATCTATAAGAATGTAAAATGAATACCTTAATCTCATACTTCTGGGGCTTACCTTCAGTGAGTCGAACAAGTTTCCCACGAACACAAGGCGCTTTATTGTGTCCAGAGCTGAGAAACATAAAACGATGGCTCTCTGCATATAGAGTTTGGCTTGTTCTCCAGACAGACAGATATCTATGTCCAGGTAGGTCCTGTAAGAGCAGGTGTATTAGTAAAGCGGGGCATTTGAAGTGCTTTATAGTGATGACCGAATTCTATAATGGACTCACTGGAAGGGGTGGACGCCGTCTCGTAACTGCAGGACATGCAGCACATGGCAGTAGACGCGAACCGCGATGGCGAAACACACGGCAGCCAGTGACAGAGTGGAGAGAACAGTGATGATGCTGAGCTGAAACAGAGACAGCAGGCCCACCACCAGGCCTGTGAACACCATGCCGGTCTGCTGCGTGTCCTTCCAGTAGATCAGGTCCATTACTGAGAAAGACAGGGACAGACAAAATATTATTCTGATTATTTATTAAAATGATTTAAGCAGATGCAGCAAGGTGGCTTAGTGGTTGGCATGTTCTCCTCTCAGTGCTAGGGATTCCTGGTTGGAATCTCAATCTGGGTGGAGTTTCCATGTTCTCCCCGTGTCTGTGTGGGTTTCTCCGGGTTCTCAGGTTTCAGCCTACAGTTCAAAAACATGGATTTAAGGTGAATTGGGTGAGTGAGTGTGTGCCCAGGGATGGATTGGCATCCTGTCCTGGGTGAATCTGCCCAGCGCCCGAAACGTTCTCCCTTGGATGGGCATGGGAACCCCCCCACCCCCCACGACCCTAATATAGGATAAAGTGGAAGATAATGAGATGAGCAGCATCTGTTCTGGTCACTAAGACACTCAGGGCTCTATGTGAACCACTCAGGTTCTAATACTAATAGACTGTAGTCCATCTGTTTGTTCTACAGTACATACTGTGTACGTCCCCTTTACTCTGTTCTAATGGTCAGAACCCCAATAGTACCACCACAGAGCAGGGGTTATTGGGTGGGGGCATTAGTCCTATCCCAGCAGTGTTTAAATGAGACTCCAGCAGCACTGCTGCACTAGAACCCCCTCACCACATCAGTGTCACTGCAGAACTGACCATAAACAATCCACCACCCTAATTACACCTGACCAATAGAGAACAGAAAACCAACAGGGGACAAACAGAAGAACACAGATGGACTACAGTCCGTAACTATCCATCCATCCATCCTTTATCCTGTACTTGGGTCGTGGGGGGGGGTTCACCATTCCCATCCAGGGGAGAACATTTCGGGCGCTGGGCAGATACACCCAGGACAGGACGCCAATCCATTCCTGGGCACACACTCACTCACACAGACACACTATATATGGAGCAATTTGGATAATTCAATTGACCTTGATCCATGTTTTTGGACTGTAGGAGGAAACCGGAGAACCCGGAGAAAAGCCACGGGGTCATGTGGAGAACACGGAAACTCCACCCAGATTGGGATTCCAACCGGGAATCCCTAACGCTGAGAGGGGTCCGTCTATGTGTCCAAAGTGTCCAAACTTTAACAGGTACATAATGTCTCAACCTGGGAGAACTAGAAGTTGTGGATATGTTAATGAGTAAATGTTTTAAGCATTGAGACCTCCAGCGTACACGCAGTCCGTTCTTCAGGGGCGGCGCTGACAGCTTATGACACTTCAACGCTAAATTTAGGAAGGCAAGGAAAAGAAAGGCAGAATTCAACCAGGGCTGCTCAAAACATCTGCTGACCGAACTCCAGAAGTCTCCTCCCACAAGTCAACACCACGCCTGGTTAAAAAGTCCAGCTTAACGCTACAAAACACCCCTGATACTGATCACACGGGGACATTTCCCGTCTCCATAACCGCAATCAACTGATTTTCCTTTCAAACAAAGCATCGGAATCCCGACTGAGACCTGGACAACATGTTGGCGTTGCACGTGGACATGCATAAGCTCTTTTTTGACTGGCTGCAGTACCAACTGGTGACCTGCAGATAAGATAAATGTAATCCTTCCATCTATGACATCACCATGACATCATGACATCATCAAGTATGCTGGCTTTTGAACATGTGTACTGTATATCAGCGTGCGGCTGTGTTTACTGAACCTGTCTGTCATTAAAACCAATAACAAACATATAACAAACCGATAAAAAACCTATAACATATGTAGGGCTTTGAGCTTGGGGGGGGGGGGGGGGGGGGGCCCCCCCCCCCCCCCCCCCCCCCCCCCCCCCCCCCCCCCCCCCCCCCCCCCCCCCCCCCCCCCCCCCCCCCCCCCCCCCCCCCCCCCCCCCCCCCCCCCCCCCCCGCTCCCACAGTCCAAAGACATGGATTCAAGGTGACCCGGCTGCTCTAAATTGCCCCTATCTAAATTTCCACCTAGGGTGGCATGGTGGCTTAGTGTTTAGCATGTTCTCCTCTCAGCGCTTGGGATTCCTGGTTCGAATCTCCATCTGGGTGGAGTTTCCATGTTCTTCCTGTGTCCGCGTGGGTTTCCTCTGGGTTCTCCGGTTTCCTCCCACAGTCCAAAAACATGGATCAAGTCAATTGAGTTCTCCAAATTGCCCCATATAGAGTGTGTCTGCGTGAGTGAGTGTGTGCCCAGCGATGGATTGGCACCCTGTCCTGGGTGTATCTGCCCTAGTACAGGATAGTACAGGATAAAGCAGAAGATGATGGATGGATGGATGGATGGATAAATTGCCCCTATCTTATTTGTACCTATATAGTGTGTGTGAATGTGTCCTGTCCTGTGTGTATCTGCACAGTGACCGAAAGGTTCTCCCCTGAATGTGCATGGAACAGAACCCCACCCGTGACAAACTGCCCCACAACCCTAGCAAATGACATATACTGAATAACATTTACCCCAACCACAACTCACGCACCCCTACAAGCACACGTACAGGAACACGAGAACAACTCATTTAATATAATTACAATAATAAATAATATAACTCCTTCTATCCACCGGTTTTCCATGTACTACACCCCCCGCCCCCAACCCCAACCCCAATACCCCACTCCATACGTCACCATAATCCTGAGAAATAAGACAAGCCACAGAAGCCCTTCTGAACGTCCAGGTTCCACTGACCTCCAGTAGTTCTAAGACCCTGAAATTCTGAACAAGCTGAGGATCCGCACTGAGTACGTCCTCCCCTCCGTCTGAGGACCCTGAGGATCTGTCTGATCTGGTTCCAGTGGCGTGTTCCGCGTTGGACGTCGGCTTTTTCAGATATTTTTAGTGTTCCTCACCTTTGACGGTCATGTTTCTAGCCGCTACACGGTGAGGCCTGTCCTGCCGCTCTCTGTCTCCCTGTTCTGCTCAGACACATGGAGCTCGTTTTGGCTTGCACTGCGAAGAGACAGCCCCCCAACCCACCGCCTAAAAATAGCACGGCTCCATTATAGCTGTCCTCAGATAGGAAGAAGAACAAGAGACAGGAGTTTGTGGACACGAGAGGGGGACAGAGTGAGGAATCCATCACAGAGTGTATTTTATATTATCTCATCCTCACACTATATATAATGGGGCAATTTAGAGCGGGCGATTCACCTTAAATACCTGTGTTTGGACTATGGGACCCATATGGACTAACTCGACCCAGATCGGGATTAGAACCTGTATCCCCAGCGCGGAGTGGAGAACATGCTAATCACTATTATTCCATCCATCCATCAATTATCTTCCACTTTATTCTCTTTTAGGGTCACGGTGGTGGTGGGGGGGGGGTTCCCATGCCCATCCAGGGGAGAATGTTACGGGCGCTGGGCAGATAGACCCAGGACAGGGCGCCAATCTATCACTGGACACAAACTCACTCACACAGACACACTCTATATGGGGCAATTTGGAGAATTCAATTCACCTTGATCCATGTTTTTGGACTGTGGGAGGAAACCGGAGAACCTGGTTCTCTGGTTCCATCCCCCAGTCAAAATATATGGATTCAAGGTAAATTCGCTGCTCTACATTGCCCCAGGGTGGCACGGTGGCTTAGTTGTTAGCATGTTCTCCTCTCAGCTCTGGTGATTCAGGTTCAAATCTTAATCTGGTTGGAGTTTCCATGTTCTCCCCACGTCCATGTGGGTTTCCTCTGGGTTCTCTGGTTTCCTCCCACAGTCCAAAAATATGGATCAAGGTCAATTGAGTTCTCCAAATTGCCCCATATAGAGTGTGTCTGTGTTTCTATGTAAGTGAGTGTGTGCCCAGTGATAGATTGGCGTCCTGTCCTGGGTGTATCTGCCCAGCGCCCGAAACGTTCTCCTCTGGATGGGCATAGGGAACCCCCCCCCGACCCCAGTAGAGAATAAAGCGGAAGATAATGAATGGATGGATACATTGCCCCATATAGCGTGTGTTTCTGTCCTGGGTGTTTCAGCCAAGCGCCCAAGACATTCTCCCCCTGAAGGGCATGGAACCTGAGCATCAAGCAGAATATGATGGACAGTGGACAGAGCCGTACAGTCTCACCTGCAACCTGTACGTGTATGGTCGTCCCTTCTGTAACGTTTATGGTCCACTGTTGGATGATGGACTCGTCCTTAGTGCGTTGCCCCATCTGAACGGGCAGTGTGTGCAAGCCGTCAGCCATCTCTGAGGGCGCCGTGGGTTCTGCGGTCTCCATGGCTTCGGAACAATCAAGCGGTCGAGCTGGAACATAGAAACAGGTCAACTGGCTTTAAACCCGACTGCATATTATGGTCTGTGAGATGCCGGTACAGCCCACTCTCTACACGATGGAGATATTATTGCATTAACAGCTGAGTGATGAGGGAAATAAGGTTACGATAAAAACCCCAGCCCACAGACTTCATTCCTCTGACTGTGGGAGCTCAGCTGATGAACGGCTAAGAGAACCTTACAACATGTTCACCTCGGTCTGGGTGGAGTTTCCATGTTCTTCCCGTGTCCGCATGGGTTTCCTCCGGGTTCTCCGGTTTCCTCCCACAGTCCAAAAACATGGATTAAGTCGATTGAGTTCATCAAATTGCCCCATATAGAGTGTGTGTGTGTGTGAGTGAGTGAGTGCCCAGTGATAGATTGCCCCACTGTCCTGGGTGTGTCTGCCCAGCGCCCGAAACGTTCTCCGCTGGATGGGCATGGGGACCCCCCCCCCCCCCCGGCGAACCTAATAGAGGATAAAGCGGAAGATAATGAATGATTTAATGAATTTCTCTTTCTTTTCTTTTTTTTATATTTATTTTTATATATATATTAACCACATTTTTTATTATTTTTTAAAATTTTGTTTAAGTGTCTTTGTATAGAATTATATGTTTAAAATAAATGGAAACGATGAGTTGTATTTTTTATAGTTGTTGGTATGGTACTGTATCTTTTTCACAATATAATATATAATATATTAATATATAACATCCATCCATCCATTATCTCCCGCTTTATCCTCTATCAGGGTCGCGGGGGGGGGGGGCGGGGGTGTTCCCCAGGGATGTTCCCCAGCGCCAACGTTTCTGGCGCTGGGCAGATACACCCACGACAGGACACCAATCTATCACTGGGCACACACTCACTCACACAGACACACTCTATATGGGGCAATTTGGAGAATTCAATTCACCTTGATCCATGTTTTTGGACTGTGGGAGGAAACCGGAGAACCCGGAGGAAACCCACGCGGACACGGGGAGAACATGGAAACTCCACTCAGATTGGGATTCCAACTGGGAATCCCTGGGGCTGAGAGGAGAACATGCTTTGAACATGAGAAAATGTTTTGCTGGGAACACACTCACGCACACAGACTCACACACTATATATAGGGGCAATTTAGTGCAGCCAATTCACCTTGAATCCATGTTTTTGTAATTTAAGAGCTTACTGTACACTATTTTATTTTTAAGGGAGGCTACCAGGGGACTCACATAGGGGCAACACACTGCCCCCTGACCGAGTCTCCTTAAAGTTGATGTCCATCCATCCATTATCTTCCGCTTTATCCTCTACTAGGGTCGCGGGGGGCGGGGGGTCCCATTCCCATCCAGGGGAGAACGTTTCGAGCGCTGGTCAGATACACCCAGGACAAGGCGCCAATCTTCCACTGAACACACACTCACTCACACACACACACTCTATATGGGGCAATTTGGAGAATTCAATTGACCTTAATCCATGTTTTTGGACTGTGGGAGCAGACTGGAGAACCCAGAGGAAACCCACGCGGACACGGGGAGGGAGAACATGGGAACTCCACCCAGATTGGGATTGGAACTAGGAATCCTTAGCGCTGCGAGGAGAACATGCAAACCACTAAGCCACCGTATGAAATGTATATTATATATGTACCTTCATGTTCCATTGCCTGTATGTCCTGTGATGTCATGTCCTCCATTTGCTCCAGCGTCTCTTCATCAGAAATTTCCTTGATGTCCTGACTGGGCGAATCCAGACTCCAGTTGCGGCTGTCGACCGCCTCGGACAGTAGGTTCTCCGTTTCCTGCTCCTCATCTCCACTCGGGAAGGTGTGGGAGTCCCATTCCACAGCTAAAGAGTCCGAAGACAACTGGGTCTCCGCAGTGTCTGAAGTGTCCATTCTGCGTAGTGACCCTTGCCTCCCCCTCCCTCCTGTCCTCCTTCTAACCGAGTCTCTCCGCCCGGCGCCTTCACCCTCTGAGAAAGCGATGTAGGAGAACGTGAGCTCGAACGAGCTCTGACGAGGAGTCCCCCATATGGAGGAGCCGCTGAGGTCGTCCTCTGGACCTTCCTCATCTTCGGACCAATCACGAGCTGTAAGGAGCTCAGGGAAATCTGACTCCTCATTCCCACCTGTGAACAAGACGATAATAGAGTAAGATTAAGGAGGTGGACGGCATGGTGGCGCCTCTTTATCACTGAAGATCCAGATCTAGTGGAAGTTTCCATGTTCTCCTTGTAAACTGGCTGCTCCAAATTGCCCCTATCTGTGTGTTTGTATGTGAGTGAGTGTGTGCCCAGTGATAGATTGGCGTCCTGTCCTGGGTGTATCAACGATTAAATAGTTAGGTGTAGCCTGGTGTTCGAATCCTGACCTGGGTGGATGTTGCATGTCCTCCCCATGTTCGCGTGGGTCTTCTCCGGCTTCTCCAGTTTCCTCCCACAGTCCAAAAACATGGATTGCTCAAAATTGGCCCTATATAGTGAGTGTGTGCCCAGCGATAGATTGGCGCCCTGTCCTGGGTCCTGGGGGAGTATCTGCCCAGCGCCCAAAATGTTCTCCTGTAGCGCCACCAACTGTCTGCAGTCTTAATTATAACAACAGTACTTACCATCTGTACAGGGCGGAGTCGAGTCAGGTGTCGAGGAAACAGAACCGAACTCCTCTGAAACAGAACGAGATACATTCAGAATCTGAGCTTATTCTTATATATATGTATATATTCTCATGTTCTCCCCGTGTCCGTGTGGGTTTCCTCTGGGTTCTCCGGTTTCCTCCCACAGTTCCAAAACATAGATCAAGGTCAACTGAATTTTCCAAATTGCCCCATATAGAGTGTGTGTGAGTGAGTGTGTGTCCAGTGATAGATTGGCGTCCTGTCCTGGGTGTATTTGCTCAGCGCCCAAAACGTTCTCCCCTGAATGGGCATGGGGAACCTCCCCCCCCCCCCCCCGGGTGACCCTAATAGAGGATTAAGCAGAAGATAATGGATGGTTGGAATATCAACGCTGTTCATGTTGTTCTCCTCTCAGCACTAGGGATTCCCGGTTCGAATCCCAAACAGGGTGGAATTTCCATGTTCTCCTCGAGTCGACGTGGGTTTCCTCCAGGTTCTCCGGTTTCATCTCACAGTCCAAAAACATAGATCAAGGTCAAATGAATTCTCCAAATTGCCCCATATAGAGTGTGTGAGTGTGTGTCCAGCGATAGATTGGTGTCCTGTCCTGGGTGTATCTGCCCAGCCCCCGAAACGTTCTCCCCTGGATGGGCATTTGGACCCCCCCCCCCCACGACCCTAGCAGAGGATAAAGCAGAAGATAATGAATGGATGGATATATACATATTGAAAACCTGTGCAGTGGTCAAATGATTCCATCTTTAACGGTTTTCAGATGATGATGTCATGTTCTCAGGGACTAATGGGATTATCCAGACTGTTATTTGAACAAGGTCAAAAGTCAACATCTGTCATGGTTAAGGGAGCATTACTTCCAATTCCACGACTTACAGAGAGACATATGCGTCCCCATCCTGGGATGTTCCTGATTAATTTAGCAGGACAATGCCAGGCCTCGTTCTTCATCTGCTATAACAGCACAGCTTCACAGACAACCCCAACTAACCTGATTCCAAATGCATGAAGTTAGTCACCTTACAGAAGATCAATAAAGCTTCTCCTCCCAGCAAAGAACACCATACGCCTCCAACAGTCCTTAAATCTCATTGCCTGAGCCGTTTGTCCAGCTGGGACATTATTGACCCTCCCTCTTTTGCTTCACTTATTGTTCATGTTCTCAGTTCCACTTCCTTGTAGTTCAAGCTAGTCCATCTGTTTGTTTTACAGTACATACTGTGTACGTCCCCTTTACTCTGTTCTAATGGTCAGAACCCCAATAGAACCACCACAGAGCAGGGGTTATTTGGTGGGGGCATTAGTCCTATCCCCCCTATGGAGAAATGAAACAGCATGAAGCAGCACTGCTGTACTAGAACCCCCTCACCTCATCAGTGTCACTGCAGAACTGACAATAAACAATCCACCACCCAAAGTACACCTGACCAATAGAGACCAGAGAACCAACAGGGGACGAACAGAACAAAGAACACAGATTGACTACAGTGGAGTACGAAGGGGTCGTGTCCAAATTTTTGACTGGTACTCTATGGTGTTTCTGTGGTGTGGAAGCATACACTGGAAGTTCCTGATTATTTCAGCAGGACAGTACCAGACCTATATATATATATATATATATATATATATATATATATATATATATATATATATAGTACACAGATAACACAGCTTCACAGCTGGACAAAGAATAACGCTGAACAGGTTCATATTTATATATGTATATATATATATATATATATATATATATATATATATATATATATATATATTCATTCATTCATTCATTTATTATCTCCCGCTTATCCTCTATTAGGGTCGCGGTGGGGTTCCCCATGCCCATCCAGGGGAGAACATCTCGGGCGCTGGGCAGATAGACCCAGGACAGGGCGCCAATCCATCGCTGGGCACACACTCACTCACACAGACACACTCTAAACAGGGCAATTTTGAGAACTCAATTAACTTGATCCATGTTTTTGGACTGTGGGAGGAAACCGGAGAACCCAGAGGAAACCCACGCAGACAC
>JAFMOD010000053.1:940220-982061 GCA_019802435.1 Corydoras maculifer
CCCCATGCCCCTCCAGGGAAGAACGTTTTGGGGAGGGGAGGGGAGGTTCCCCATGCCCCTCCAGGGGAGAACGTTTCGGGGAGGGGAGGTTCCCCATGCCCATCCAGTGGAGAAGGTTTCGGGGAGGGGAGGTTCCCCATGCCCATCCAGGGGAGAACGTTTTGGGGAGGGGAGGGGAGATTCCCCATGCCCATCCAGGGGAGAATGTTTCGGGGAGGGGAGGTTCCCCATGCCCATCCAGGGGGGAACGTTTCGGGGAGGGGAGGTTCCCCATGCCCATCCAGGGGAGAACGTTTTGGGGAGGGGAGGGGAGGTTCCCCATGCCCATCCAGTGGAGAAGGTTTCGGGGAGGGGAGGTTCCCCATGCCCATCCAGTGGAGAACGTTTCGGGGAGGGGAGAACGTTCTGGGCAGATACACCCAGGACAGGACGCCAATTTATCGCTGGTCACACACGCTCACACACACAATCCCTCTCTATATGGGGCAATTTGGAGAATTCAACTGACCTTGATCCATGTTTTTGGACTGTGGGAGGAAACCGGAGAACCCGGAGGAAACCCACATGGGGAGAACATGGAAACTCCACCCAGATGGGGATTCGAACTGGGAATCCCTAGCGCTGAGAGGAGAACGTGCTAACCACTAAGCCAGCGTGCCGCCGTTTCTTAACTAAAAGAACAATTTTTTTTTTTTTAAAGATTTGATTATCACAGTCATTTAAAAAAAAATATTTATAAAAGGTCTAAAGTCTGATCCTTGAAATCATACATTAAATGATTTGTTTTTCAAGTTGTAACAGCTACATTCAACCATACGATCATTAACCAAAAAAAATCAATGTGACATTGTGCAGACAGCCTGCTTGTAAACAAACACCATTAATGCCTGAACAGTTCGTCATCTTATTCATAACTGGTTTGAAAAAAAATAAGGATAGAAATACAAGTTTGGGACATTTGTCATACAGGGGCTCTTGTGAGGTACTGTAAATGATGTAAAGATTTGACTTTTGGAATAAGAGTGTGTGGAGAGTATTTACATATTTAACCCTCATACAGGCACGGTGGCTTAGTGGTTAGCATTTTCGCCTCTCAGCGCTAGGGATTCCCGGTTCGAATCCCCATCTGGGTGGAGTTTCCATGTTCTCCCCGTGTCTGCGTGGGTTGCCTCCGGGTTCTCCGGTTTCCTCCCACAGTCCAAAAATATGGATGAAGTCAATTGAATTCTCAAAATTGCCCCATATAGAGTGTGTGTGTGTGAGTGAGTGTGTGCCCAGCGATGGATTGGCGCCCTGTCCTGGGTCTATCTGCCCAGGGCCCGAGACGTTCTCTCCTGGATGGGCATGGGGAACCCCACCGCGACCCTAATAGAGGATGAAGCGGGAGATAATGAATGAATGAATGAACCCTTATACATATACTTATTGTGAAGTATGAATGTAATGTTATTGATTTTTCTTTTTTTTCACGTCCTCAAAATAATTTTAGCACATTTTAATTCACATTTTTTTTTATTACTTTACATAATTCAACAAACTTTGGAATAAGAGCCACATTTTAGTATTTTGTTATTAAAATATTCTCAAAATTGTTTAAACAGTAAATGTTTTTTGTAGTCATTTTTTAAATGCCTAACAAAATCAACAAATTTTATCCAGTCATTTATGTACAGGGTAATTCATGTTCTCAAGAACCAGAAATCGTTCCATGGCTTACTTTAGCAGCAGTAATTGAAATCCCTATGTAAGAGTTTTGCTTATCTATCATTCGAGAGACAAGCTACACACTGCCCCTAAAGCTTTTAGTACTAGCTCCTGTTCATAAGCTAGCATTTTGATTAAAATATTGAAATTGCTATAAACAAAATTTTAACAAATATTATTATTATTATTATTATTATTATTATTATTATTATTATTTTAATAATAAATTAGAAAGTATCTTTATTTGTATTAATTGGTACAAAAAAAAGCTGAAATATTAAGACTTATCTTTTAATAACCATTAATATGTATCTTGTTTGGTCAGATCTGATATTTTAAAATCAGATGAGTAATTTTTATATATGGTCTTTCATTATACGTATATAAATGTAACATAAATGCATAATACATAACATGTATTTATATTATTACAACTGTACAAAAAAAAGGCTGGTGTACTGGTGTTAAAATTATAAGAGAAAAAAAACGAAATTTATAAAATACTGAACTTTTCCATAACCTATACATATCATAATAAGGACTGTTCATTGTCTAGTGCAGTTATGAGGTTAATATGTCTTTATCTTTGTTTTATATTTGTGCAGTTCTGCTTTGGCACCCGGCATTTTGCATCACAGTCAGCACCCCAAAGGAAATAAATGCTGTGAAAGGGGAGGCTGTAACCTTGTCCTGCTCCTTCTCATCTTCATCTCGTCTGACCAGCCGAGTTGCTGTTGACTGGTCATTCATACCTCAGAGTGGTGGTCCTTCTCGTATCGTAAGTTTTTTTTATTTTTAATTAATTTTATTAATTATTTAACTTCTATTTTTACTTCATTTAATTTAATTTTTACTTTTAAAATGGTACTTTTAAAAAAAAAAACTTATTTTCCTCATAAGTTTTATTTCAAGACAGATGAAGCCCTTAGCTGTGTGTCATGCAGTGTGCGTCTACTCTGAAGGCTTCAAAAGATCTGAATAACAGACTGATGTTAATGTTTTGTCCATGAATACTTATGTAATAATTCAAATTTTATGTCCACCTCCTTTTATAGTTTCCCTTGGTTGTGCTGCTTCCAGTCATGTATTTCCTTTTCAGAGCATTCAACTAATCACATTTTAGCATCATTGGTTGGCATGTTTTAAATATATCTGTCTACGCCTTTACAAAAATCCTGTAGGCCCGTCGCATTAAATAAGTGTAGAACAACCTGTTACAACCTGTAAATCATTCAGATTTTGAGTTAGCGAAGCCAGATCCTTCTAGCAGCCTAATGTTACGTCTGCATATTAAGGCCCTTTGATTGGAGAGTACTTTTAATGAGCGGACATTTTCAGCCAATTGAAAATTATTACAGAAATGCAACTAAATTTTTAGCATTAGTTTCTTTTGCATTAGAATAAGACTTCGTAATGGAATTAGATGAACTCTTTTCAAGGAAAAAAGGAGGTTGGATTTTGTGTACAAATAATCACAATTTAATCAGTATTTATGGTGAGCTTTATTTTCCTAAATGATATGAATGGGTTATTAAATAGATTAGAAATGTTTGGTTTACACAAGTGTAAGGGGGTAGGTACAAATAAGTACTAGAGACAGGATTCCAGAGACCCAATAACAGGCTTTATGTAGACATTATTTGAAAATCATTCAAAGGGAGACAGTATTTGCAATGCACTCGTTCTAACAGCTAGTGTCTAAACTGCTGGTAAGTAAGTATACCCCTTAAATAAAAATGTCATGTGCATTGTTCATGTTTCTAGATCTCAGTTGTGACAGATGAGCAGTTGTGTTAAATTTCGTGGTGATGTGATTACACACTTATTTGCTTTATAATGTTTCAAGCATGTGTAACAGCAACCAGATGAGGAGTACAAAGGCGAGTGTGTCTTGCATATAGTCAAGCATGGTGGTTGGAGTGTCATGATTTGTGGCTACATGAGTGCTGTTGGCATGGAGAACTACAGATCATTGATGAACCTATGAATGCCAACATATAATGTGACCTACTGAAGCAGAGCATGATCCCCTCCCTTTAAAACCTGGGGTACAGGGCAGTATTCCAACGTGATAATGGTCTGAATATATCTCCAAGACAAACATCTAGCTTGTTAAAGAAACTGAGGGTAAATATGCTGGACTGGCCAAGCTTGTCTCCAAACCTAAACCCTATTGAGCATCTGTGAGGCATCTTAAAATTAGCTGGATGATCACAAGGTCTCTGTCATTTATCATCTCCACTAATGATTATCTCCATTATGGAAGAGTGGAAGAGAATTCCAATTAAAACCTGTAAATCTGTGAACTTCATATCTAATAGATTTAAGGCAGTGCTAAAAATAATGATAGCCATACAAAATATTTTCACTTGTACTTACTTTTGTTGCCAGTTCATTAGTCATTAATGGCTGTTACTGGTGCTTTGGGCGTTGATGGGGTGTGTGTGTAATTTGAGGGCACAGCAATTTTACTCTGTTATATAAGCTGTACATGGTATCAAAGTTTCATATCTTCAGTGTTGTCCCATGAAAAACTAATCAAAACTACTCAAATATTTACAAAAATATATATGTGTGTGCGCATCATATACACTCTTCAACCTTTGTTGAAGCCCTAGTAAGCACCCTAGTAAGCACAGTGCAATATATGTGGAATGAGACAGCATTCCCCAGGAACAAGGTGCTACATATAACAGCCAACACAAAGTGCACATGTGCAAACAGTGCTGGTGAACTTGTTTAGGAGTCTGATGGCCTGAGGAAAGAAGTTACGACTGTTACGCAGTCTGGAGGTGTTGGCCCAGATGCTCCGGTACCTTTTTCCAGAAGGCAGGAGTTCAAAGAGTGTGTGTGAGGGGTGAGTGTTGTCATCCACAATGCTGGTTGCCTTGCGGATGCAGTGTGTGGTGAAAATGTCCGTGATGGAGGGGAGAGAGACACCGATGATCTTCTTAGCCATCTTGCAGGGACTTGCGGTCCGATACGGTGCAGTTCCCGAATCAGGTGGTGATGCAGCTGCTCAGTATGCTCTCAGTGGTTCCCCTGTAGAATGTGGTGAGGATGGGGGGTGGGAGATGTGCCTTCCCCAGCTTTCCTAGGAAGTAGAGACGCTGCTGGGCCTTCTTGGTAATGGTGCTGGTGTTGAGAGACCAGGTGAGATCCTCTTCAGAAGTCTTTAGAATGAGCCCATAGGCTCATATACCAACTTCCTGGAGGCAGAAGGCTAAAGAGTTGGTGTAAGGTGTCACCACTGATGTAGATGGCTTTGCCAGTAAGTTGGGAGGCGTAGATGTCTGTAAGGGAGGCCTGAGGTCTACCATTGATCTTGCTGGTTGTAGTCACTATAGTTGAAGAGTGTTCCGACAAGTGCTATTTCCATACCACACAGTAAGGCAGCCATTGACTGGCAATGTGATTATGTCCGACCTCCTTTAAACCTGAATTTTACCAGCCCAACTATTTATTTATTTATTTTTAACTTTTGGAGCTTTTAACTGAAACATTAATCTAACATTAATTTAATTATGTTGAATTAATTAATTCTTATGTTTTAGTTGCAGGTAAAATAATAAATCAATTTAAATTACTTGCAACAGCTACAGATTAAGGTTTGGTTATATGTTGCTTTGTGTACAATTTGCTGTGTGGTTCTAAATTAATTTTATTATTTACTATTGGCCAAAACAATGATTATTCTGTCATTGGTTTGTTTTTGTTTTTTTTGCCCAGATTGTTTAGCAGATTTCAGCACGAACTCTGCTAACCATGTAAGCGTAAGTAGGAATTCATTACTGAAGGAAAGACCTTTTCAAAATGTCCTGTGCTCTGGAGAAAGTCTAATCTGATTGGTCATTTACATAAAACCAGCTGTAGCACATTAGCTCTGTGACATTGTAGAGAATTTTTGCCTTTCCGAAGACACTTATCAGCCATCTTTTTTGTCAAGTATGTAACATAAGCATCTACTGAGGAAGATGATGTCATTAAGGAAAAATAGTGGGCTTAAACCTGCCAAAAGCCTGCTGGGAAATGTGCCGAACAAGCACCACTTATCTCATTGGATTTATTTGACATTTTTTTGACATAATAAAACTATTTAAAGATTAATTTTACTCTGCATGACTCAGCCCTTCTGTGAAAGATTTAATTGAATTGTATCACAATATGACTATTTTTCACTGGGATTATGTCATAGTACTCTCTAGCCATAAATATTAAAATAGCATCCGCAGTGCCAACCTGCAACAAACTTTTATTCTTCTTTGACAAGGTTAATCTTATGCTCTGAAGTTATTATTATTATTATTTTTTAACCCTTTAACGTCCTGCTCAACCGTTTGGTAGAGCACACTTTCCGTCACTATATCTTATTGAAAATGTTGTTAAACGTCGTACTACTAAAAAACAAAGTGACCCCTAGTGAATTTTTCTTGCATAACATGTCTCTACCTAATGGTAGATAGAGTCTGATGTTGATCTGAGTGATGACGATTATAAAATAGAGGATCTAGATTATCTATGTTTTTTTTAGCCCATCCAAACAGTAGACTCTGGAGAAACATCTTTTGAGTCAATGGATGATGAGAACATAGTCTCAACAAGTTCATCTTCTAAACCGCCACTGCAAGAGGAAAAACTCCCTGCAAACAATTTCCCTAGAGGAGCCAGAGGACACGAGTAACCCTACTTCACCCATAGGCCTAAACAAAGTCAGGGAGGAAATCTAGAAACAAAGACTTTGGGACATTCCAGGTTCCTGATTCAAGATTTGAGCCCCCCCTGATGCTGTGAAGACACCATTCCAGTACTTCAAAACACTCTTCGCTGACAATATGATTGAACAATCTGTGTTCTACTCAAGAGTTAAGGAAACCAATCAAAACTAGTCCACAAGAGATTGAAGAGCATTTGGCAAAGCTAATGCAATGTCTTAATGCAAACCAGCAATGCTTCATAGCATACCACAAGAAATAACCTGGATCCAATGCTGAAAAACCATTAGTGCGGTTGTACATCACACAAGATTATTTTTAAAAAAGGCACAAAAGTCAACAAGGTTTGTGTTCTGTTAGTATAATAATTATGTTAGCGTAAAGTTTATTACCTTTTCTAGCATTAGAATGAATTGATATGTACTTACGGTTCTAAATCAAGATGTAAATTCGTCTGGTAAAACCAACGAAGGATCATTTTTAAGATTAAAAGTTTAAAATGTGGAAATTGTTCATTATATATTTGTTTGTGATTTATGTTACAGTTCTTACGGTTGGGTATAAAGTTATGTACAAAGTTAAGGTGCAAACTCAAGAATAAACCTAATCAGTATTGGCAAGAATATTTGTGCTGTCGACTTTAATCTGAGGGAGCTATATATATATATATATATATATTATATGTATATATATTCATTCATTATCTCCCGCTTATCCTCTATTAGGGTCGCGGTGGGGTTCCCCATGCCCATCCAGGGGAGAACGTCTCGGGCGCTGGGCAGATAGACCCAGGACAGGGCGCCAATCCATCGCTGGGCACACACTCACTCACACAGACACACTCTATAGGGGGCAATTTTGAGAATTCAATTAACTTGTTCCATTTTTTTGGACTGTGGGAGGAAACCGGAGAACCCGGAGGAAACCCACGCAGACACGGGGAGAACATGGAAACTCCACCCAGATGGGGATTCGAACCGGGAATCCCTAGCGCTAAGAGGAGAACGTGCTAACCACGTAATACATACAATTACAGCGAGTAATCTTGGCCCACTCCTCCATTCAGATCTTCTCCAAGTTGTCTAGGTTCATCTCACGTGGACTTTGATCTTGAGCTCCTTCCACAAGTTTTCAATTGGGTTGAGACCAGGATAGGCCACTGCAACACCTTGATCTTTTCCCTCTTTAACCAGGCCTTGGGTTTCTGTCCCCTTAAAGAAATACAGTATAACCAGATTACGTTGCCCATGTATTTCATTTGCCCATTTTTCCAATGTGTATTGGGAGTTAACTCACTTGTGTTCTAATACTTCAGTACCTGTGTATCGCTCGCTTCTTTATGGTTTTGTAAAAATGGTAAATTTGCAAGAAAAAAAAATGAAATGCAGTAGAACCTCTATTTTCGTTGAGTTCATATATCACTGGATTTGGTGGTAATCGATTTTCGCTGTTTTAGCTAGTTGCTTCAGATTAAATCACCATGCTCACATAACGTGCATAAATCTTATTGTTTCCCTTGCAAAGTAAAATGGATTATTTACCTTTAGTGCCATCATGGAACCAAAAAACGTTTTCAGATCCAGCAGCTTATCAAAGAAAAAAGACCTGAAACCCTATTGAGCTAAAAAAGAGAAATGTGAATGCTATTATGTTAAATGTTCAACTACTATTTAAATTATTTTTTATATATATTTTTTTATAAAATATAAATAATTTCTCAATTTTTCTGTTTTCAGTATTAAACACTACATTTATTCTCTATAGAATGTTTTTGGTATGCATTTTGGAGTCTTGGGAAATAATGGATTGGATTTACATTGATTTCAATACAATTCCATTTATTTAAGATCAGATTATGTCTACTTTTGTAAAACAAAGATGTAAATAACATCTTTGGGAACAAATGTAAGATATTGATGAATTTATAGTCTGTGTATACATGTTTTATTTACCCGCCTTCGAGTGTGTGCGCATGTGTGTAAGTGGGAGCAAGGTGTTTAACCAAGAGTGTCTGTGAGTGTAAAGTGAATTAAAGGCTATTCCTCAAACGGCCACTCTCCTTAATGAGTACTTGTAAGAATTATGATGTCATGGATGAAATTAATACAAATCTCACTCACATATACTTTATCCTCTGTGTTATATTTGTAGGACCCAGTTAGTTCCATTTATTTAATTTGTCTGTTATTTCCGTCAACAAACCTGAATAAATTATAATGTGAATACGTCACCACATTGTGACTTCAGCACACACTAATATTGTGGTCATATCAGATTATGTCATTACTGAGGGGAACCACATCTGTCACTCTTAATTTAATAAGTGCTGCCAACATGCAGGCAGGGATGGTAGGGTTACTTTTAAAGTGTATTCTGATGTAATTATTAATTGCTTGTTGGATGTAGTGAGTAACTTAATCCTTGTATAACATTGTTATAGACAGTAATCAAATTATAATTCATTAGCTTTTGGATTACCTTAGAATTAAATCACAGGTGACTTTAATTACCAATGATGGCATATGATCCATTTGCTGCTGATGTTTAAATAAAAACTAAAAAATTACATGGCTTCCCAAAAGCTTGTTAAACTAATTATATTTACATGTATGTATTAAGAATAACCAAATATTAAATTTCATTTTACATTCCAAATTAATTGCCCATTTTATTACTTGTACAGTTTCTGGATA
Source organism: Corydoras maculifer (assembly GCA_019802435.1). Classification (NCBI taxonomy): domain Eukaryota; kingdom Metazoa; phylum Chordata; class Actinopteri; order Siluriformes; family Callichthyidae; genus Corydoras; species Corydoras maculifer. Next base: position 949,330 of record JAFMOD010000053.1, read on the forward strand.
AATGTATTAATTATGGACATTTATATACATCATACTTTAAGTATTGTATTTGCACCTCGCCTTTCAATTTCAGTTTTCATTATTTTTTTATTTAGTTTTCTTTTTTTTTCTTTACTAAATGCATCTTATTTTCCAAATCTATAAAAATGTAATAGAGACTTTATATTTATGCACTACTTTTCTTATTTATGAAACTTTTATTGATGTAATTACTTAACTATAATTTCTTGCTATAAATTCTAGCTAATTGATGTTGCAGCAGTTAATGCTACTGCCTCACATCAGAAAGGTCCAGGGTTGGATTAATGGGTCTAAAATCTTTGTGGAGTTTCCCTGCCATCCTCTTTCCTCTGTGGGTTTTATACAGGGTCTTCATTTGTCACACAGAATCATTCAAACGCATAGTAGTAATTACTTTTTTGAAACTCTGTCATTTTTATTAGGGGTGTACTAATTGGTATGCTTGGTCACAAGGATTAATAAAGGGGGGTGTCAGGAAGGACACCTGGTGTGACAAGTCTAATATACAGATTTTGCAGTCTGTTATGTGCTAAAAGGGTAGAATAGAGATGTTTATTTTTTTAAAGTTATTTTAGACTACCTTGATGCATTGGTGTCCCACATTGTCCCACACAAACATAGTCGTTGTCCCACATCTGGTGAATTGAAATCTGGTCACCCTATTTAGTGGTCACCCAACAACTTCTTTCCATTTTACTTTGTCCATCCATAAAGAAAACCACATAGTCATAAAGCAGTTTACTCAAGCCATCGACTACTCCTCAGATTATTTTTATTCATTCATTCATTATCTCCCACTTATCCTCTATTAGGGTTGCGGTGGGGTTCCCCATGCCCATCCAGGGGAGAACGTCTCGGGCGCTGGGCAGATAGACCCAGGACAGGGCGCCAATCCATCGCTGGGCACACACTCACTCACACAGACACACTCTAAACTGGGCAATTTTGAGAATTCAATTGACTTGATCCATGTTTTTAGACTGTGGGAGGAAACCGGAGAACCTGGAGGAAACCCACACAGACACGAGGAGAACATGGAAACTCCACCCAGATGGGGATTCGAACCAGGAATCCCTAGCGCTGAGAGACGAACGTGCTAACCACTAAGCCACCGTGCCGCCTCCTCAAATTATAAATTTATTAAATATCATCAAACAAAAAGAGTGAATCGCTTCACTCTCTCTTTTTTTTATACCTTTTAGTCTACTTGCCTCTCCATTTGTGGCTCATTAGTCAGTCCTTTCTTATCTTCTGCTTTCACCTCATCTTGCTTTTTAAACCATTACTAATGCACTTTATGAATCCAGCTGTGTATATTTTGTTTATATTGTAAACTGTATTGTTTTTTTTTCATTTTCAGTTATTCCACTTCTTCTCAGTGGCATATCCACCTGAGTCTGGGCAGTTTAAAGGGCGTGTACAGTGGCAGGGTAACCCAGCAAGGGGTGATGCCACAGTTCTGCTGCTGAATGCAACACTGAGTGATAATGGCACGTACAGCTGCACTGTCCGCAACCCACCCGATGTCCATGGCCCCCCTTCAGACACGATTCTCACAGTCAGTCTCAGGAGTAAGAGAATTTCTTTTAGCTTTTTTCTTCGTGCTTTTAGACGCAATGTGTTGTATGTCACTGTGTTGTGATAATCTCTAGGAAAATTATTTGTTGCTTTTAATGCTTACCGTATTAATCAGGCAGGGTGAGGACACAAAGAAGATTAAAATCTGCCAACCAGTAAAGCTTGGTTGCTTTTTATTTATTTATTTGATTTTACATAATGCGTACTTCTTTACTAATTACTAAAAGTTGATATTAATGAAATGCAAATATTAATCATTTTAATAGTTTTCTTAATTTTTAATATTCCTTTTATAAAAATGTGTAAACCTTCATAAACAAATTATGTTTATTGGGTTGCTATCACATTCACACAAATTAACAGCAGTTTTTAATTTAGTATATAGTTCATTAGTTCATTTATTACATAATGGGTAAAAAAATTTAATTCTCCAAAAAATAAAGAGTAAAATTATTTTAAGTAAGTTATTTATTTAGTTATTTACTTATATAGGTTTTATATGTCATATTTACAGCTATCAACCCTTTCTTTAACATTAAGGCAAACTATATATTTATATAGATTATATATATATTTTATCAAGAAACAAATTTGTGTGAATCATGCATGGAAAATTCTGTATTACAGATAAATCACAATAAAATCAGGACAAGTATAACTAAGTGTGTACATGCACACACATTTGAAAATATTAATACCCCATTACACATGTCCACTTATTTCAGTTTAAACCCACAAACTTGCTTGTAGTCTAGGTTATTGACCAACTCAAAATAGCAAGTAATTGTTAAAGTGAAGTGAAAAACTGATGGATATTTATTTATCTATTTTTTAAAAGAAAGATCTGGAAAGTATGGTGTGCATTTGTATTCAGTCCCCTCTGAATCAATGCTTTGTAGGATCTTTTACTGCAATTGTAGCTGAATTATTTTTTACTGTTTGTCTCTACCAGCTTTGCACATCTAGAAGCTAAAATCTTTTTTATTCCTCTTTACAAAATAGTTACTACTCATTAGATGGACAGTGTTTGTACCTTACCACAAATTTTCAATATGACTTTGTCTTGATTTTGATTGTGCCATTTTAACACAAACTCGCTTTGATCTAAACCTTCCATTTGACCCTTCCATTGTAACTGTTTGTTTAGGTTCATTGTCCTGTTGACCGATGAACCTCCTCCTCACTCTCAAGTCTCTTAAGTGTGTATCTTCCAAAGCTTGCTTCTCTAGAGCAGTAGTTCTTAAACTGTGGTACATGTGGCCCAATGTGGTATGCCAGATAATGGTTTGTATATCTAATACATTTTACTTCCCCAAAATATTTTATTGTTAGAGAAACCGGAAACATGATGAGTGTTAAATTTGAAAACCTGCCAAGATTACGTCGCAAAAGTCCAGTTTATTAGTGCTTTTGCTTTCAATAACCACATTTATAAATTAAACTTTTTTTTTTTTTTTTTATTATACTGTATTTTCATAGTGTTGTTGTTTTATAAAGGCAATAAGGCATTTGAGGTTGTGTATTCATTCATTATCTTCCACTTAATCCTTTATTATGGTCAGGTTTTTATGTATTACGTTTTTTTTCGTGTTTTATTCACACCAATGCACCTTATATTGTACCTTATTGCTTTAATATACACTCAGACTTAATTGATGTTTGCCGTATGTTGTTCCGTGACGATAAACATAAGTGGTACTTAAACGTACCACCCATTATCAAACCAAAACTTTTTAAGAAACACTGCTCTAGAGTTACCATGGACCTCTTGGCTGCTATGCTAATCTGTGCACTCCTTGTCTGGTCTTGGTAAATTTGCAGATGTTCTATATTCCTTCTTTAGCTGCTGCTGCTTCACATTTCTCTTGTGCTTCTTGGTTTTCATGATGCTATTTGATCCACTGATGTTCTCCTACTAACCTCTGAGGCAGTCAAAGAACATCTGTAATTAGACACTAATAAGAATAACTTATGCAATGATGCTTAGTGATTGGATTCTACTAACTGAGTGACTTATGAAGGCAGTTTGTCAGCCTGGATTTCGTTTAGGGGTATTAGAGTACAAGGGGCTGAATACAAGTGCACACCACCCTTTCATTTTAATATTTTATTTATAAAAATACATGTATTAACTTGGTCCATCACATAGTATCCAATTAAACTACATTTAAGTTTGTGGATGTAACATGAAAAATATTGAATAATGAATCATATTTTAACATGGTTTTTGATCAAGCCTTTTTGATATGTTTTTTTTTTAAATGTGAAAACATTTGTATTACACAGGATTTTTACAGGGGCATTAAAAAATATAGACACAATCTCGGAAATTATCTGTGTCCATTGTTTAAGACTAATGGTTTGACAGTTACATAATGTGCCTCTTAATTTCCAAATAGATTTAAATGCTTTAAAATTGGTTATTTCTTCTCTCAATTGTCTTAGAGGAAGTAATCCAGTTTTCAGATGTGGCCATGTTGATGATTGTGATCATAGTACCATCAGTGTTGGTAGCCATAGGGCTCTTTGTGAAGATGCTCTGTCTGTGTGGCTCCTCCCGCACAAAGAGCTACCATCTTGACCATCACTCACCCATAGAGATGACTGATGGGTAAGAAACCCTCACCTACTGATGTCATATTTATGTACAATATATATTTGTTTTCCAGTGGTAAACCATACACATGAGAACTTTGAGTCAGACTTCATTTTGATTGTTACAAATGTGATCTAAAAAGAGTTTACAATCCTATAAAAAACATTTATTTAAAAATTTAAATTAATACTCTCTCAGATAAACAACACATGACAAATTACACTGTGTCATAATTTAACAAAGTAGCCACTTGTGAGAAATTAATACACTTTCTGAATCAATAGTTTATAGATCCACCTCAAGCAGCGATAGCTGTTAATCACAGGATTTTGACTCGCTCATCTTCAAAACATTGCTTCAGTACACTTAGAATTATGGCCATTTATTTTTGCACAGCTGTCTTGAGGTTGACCAACAGCATTTAATGTTTTTCTTCTTTTTTATTTTTTCTTGATTTTATTGCATGATTTATTTTCATTTCTTATTTTCTTCTTTGAACATGTGGTAATAATTTTATTTATTTATCTTTAATTGATATGTTCATGTTTCTGTTATCTTATTCTCTTCTCTGTTGGACCACTGCAGAGATGAGCACAGTTACAAACATGTTACCTCTAAGAAGTCTGAACAATACTGCTGTGAGATGTACCTTCAGGTAACTATCTAATGTTTGTGTGGGCATGTTCTTTATAGCTTAAGGAGTACTCTTCATCTGTTCACAAAGGCACATTATTTTTGTTTTTAGTAATAATAACAATAATTAATAGGTGATAACCATAATAATATAATACTTTCTAACTATGCTAATTGTGTTTGGTGTGTGTTGGGTTGTTACTTGCAGGAGTCTAAGCATGATCTTTCTTCTTATTACGAGAAGGACCATCTCGAGACAAAGGAGTCACACTGTTAGCATGTGTTTAACTTCAGAGCTTAGTGCATCATGATGTTTCAAAGGAATGAAGCTTTTTCCGCTCTTAAGATTGAGTAACATCTTCCAAATTCTGATCTTGAGTCAGCTTGTAGCTAAGTTCCTTTGACCACATCAAAATGTAGAAGACTTGAGCAGTGCTATCAACATACTGTCTGCTTTTAAAATGCTTTCAATGCTCACATTTACTGTATTTGTTTAGAACAAATATTTACGAAACCTTACTGTCTTTAATAAGATACAATGTTTTTTGTGGAACATATATTCATCAGTGGAGCAGTTTTGATAGTTATGTATATATGTGAACCCTTCAAGCTGTAGTAAAATCACTTTTTCATTACCAGTAAAAGTATGATTTTGTTTTTTGTACACTGTGGAAAAATAAATTCTACTAGACCCTTTATTGGAACTGAAAAATAGTGATGTCTGAAACAACTTCACAGCTAACTCGTGGTAGCGTGTGGTAAGAAGTATAAATTGTAAAAACAATATGCAGCATATGTGAGGGTTTTGAAAAGTTGGTAGTCAGTAATGAGCAACACTATGGACTGGTCTGGTTGCTGGATTCCCTAAACAAGGCAATGGAAGAACTTTTTTTTTTTTTTTGCCAAAATGAAGAAAAACACATAAGTGTTTCTTTGTTATATAAAATAAATAAATTAAAAAAGCAATTTGTTTTTTATTTATATTTAAGCTTTTTACACTTTGAGTGTACCACTACAAAAAGTGGACAGCTAATTCTTCTGCTCTTTGCCCTCATTTCTGCTTAAATACCATGTTAATTAGTTTCAAATTTATGTTCTATAACCTTATTATCTGTTGGATGTGATCGAAGGACCTTATATATATTGACTTATTACCAATTTTTTTAACTAATAATTATAGTGGCAAATGGCTCTTGTAATCTTAGTGGTAAGAATCTGGCTTATTGCAATTATGACCTTAATAAAATGCAAGCCATCTAATAACACTTAACCTGTGCTTTTTTTTACCATCATGTATTTAAGAATCTTTCAAATTGCCACTATTTTAAGAAATGTATCCCATAATAACTCTATGTGGTCCTGGGTGTAGTTCTTACCTGCTTGAAATAAGTCTTAGATCTCACTCCTCAAGTAAGGTCTTTGTAGAAAACATAAGAAATTGCAACCCATGTATTTCTGGTTTGCAGGATCACCTTAAACAGCCATTTTAGAGCAGACCCCTGATTGCACTTGTCCCATGATCTTTGTCCTCTGGATGATGCTGATGTTTGTCAGAGAGAGTCAAATACCACTGATTACACATATAAAATAAAATGTAAACTCATACACTTAAAAAAAATAGATTGTAAATATTGTCATATGTTGTAAAATATTTTGAAATTGTAGTCTCCCTGCACTCTTCCTGCACTATGGAACCCCTTGCACTTGCACTTTTGCACCAATTGCGTGTATCAAGTTTAGCAATGATTTTGAAAACTTATATGTACCACACTTATTATGGTATTAAAATGAATAAAGAGGGAAGTCCAAAAAGTTAATGTCAGTTATAACGCATCATTGTTAAAATATACTAAAAACGTTGATAGTATTTTTTTATTTTTTAATTAATTTTTTGTATTTTTCTATTAACATCTTTTGATGTTTATCACATAATACACTTTACCTGAGCAGTGCTGTTGTCTGTTTTTAGTCACTGGCTGGTACTTGTAGCATATTTTTTTCATTATGAAGATTTTTTTTAAAACCTTTAAGTGGCTTTGATTACTCCCTAATTGCAAAACTACTGTAAGCATGAGTCCTAATATTACCTGTTTCTGATGTAGCAGCAAACTTTGGCCAATTATAGAATGTGCAAATTGTGAGCAATATAAAATGTGTATCTGCCGCTTTACCAAAGTGCTTTGTGATTATGGTCATATGATTTAATTCTGTATTTATCTTTTATGAGAAATGCAAGATCTATTTATCATTCTGTATAATTTTTTTGGTTGTTGTTGCCTCTTTGCACCATTTGATGACTTGCACAAGAACATTAATGTTAAACAGGCAGATTTTTCATGTGTTTATACTACACTGCTGCTTACACTTGCTTTTATAAATGTAATGCAGTAAGTACATTGGATAACAAATCTGTTTAAAATAAATAAAGTCTATCATGTACATAGTTCAAATCTTCTAGATCATGCTTATTGTGTGGATTTTTATTTTTATTTTTTTTACCTCACAATTCAATTTAAAATCAATCATATTCAGGCTCCAGGGAGGCACTAGTGGTTAGCATGTTTGCCTTTCAGCACTAAGGATCCAGGTTCGTTATTTTTCTGCTTTATCTTATATTAGGGTCGTGGGGGGGGGGGGGGTTACCAATGCCCATCCAGGGGAGAACGTTTCGGGCGCTGGGCAGATACACCCAGGACAGGCGCCAATGTATCGCTGGGCACACTCTCACACAGACACGCACACATACACACTCTATATGGGGCAATTTGGAGAACTCAATTGACTTGATCCATGTTTTTGGACTGTGGGAGGAAACCGGAGAACCAAGAGGAAACCCACGTGGACACGGGGAGTACATGGAGACTCCACCCAGATGGGGATTCAAACCAGGAATCCCTAGTGCTGAGAGGCGAACGTGCTAACCACTAATGTTTGATTTTCTATTTATATATGTAGCAATGAGACTGGGTTTAATGACCAAAAGGTGTATTTTAATTTTTACTGTCAAATATAGTCCACTGTATAATTGTAGTACTAAACTGTTATATATTTAATGACTAACATTATTTAATTTTCGAATCTAATGTCAATGTCAAATGTGTTCTTCAGTTACATTTACAAAAAATTATTTTGTAATTTAGTTTTAAGGCAAAATCTTGACCATAGTTTATACTAATTTTAAATCCGACTCCAAATCTCCTTTATGGATTTGTATAATTTTCCTGTGGTTGACTGCATCTCTAGTGTAAGCTGTGTGTTGTTTTTTTTTTTTGCTCCTTGGGGAAAGCCAGACTCTGCCTGGTCACTTGTCTTTGTGGTTTTTCTCCTCTAATGGCCTCTTCCAATGGGTTAAATTGGAATGTATATGGACGTGAACCACATCCACTACAGTAAGCTTTACAATTTAAACGTTATCCCAGCCTTTTAATGATGATGTGTATACCAGTTGTACATTGCAGTTAAACAAAAATCTGTTTTTACATTTAGCTTAGTGTAAGTGCATGGGTTAAGAAATTGATTCACCTGCCAGAGTTGTCACTGATGTACAAGTATCTGATGAGAGATGTGCATGGAGATAGTACATAAATGGGACAACAGTGGCGGAGACATCAGCCAACATGTTGCCTGTAATTCATTGTGTTAATAAATCTAGTTTCAGTGTCTGAGAAAACCTTACTTCAATGTGTGACCTGCATTCTTGAATTTTAGGTCTGCAATTCATTTTGAGACATTGAAACATAGCATTTACCATATTTTGGCTTTGAAGATACCTAGCCATTTACTATTGTGTGTGTTTTGTCTCAATCTTCCTGCAGACACCTCTTAAGATTTCCTTCACGCATTCAGAATTAAGTCCATGTCAGGTTTGAGGCTAATTCATTCATTAATTATCATGCTTAATTCCTCTGCCAGGGTTGCCCATCCAGGGAAAAAGTCATACTTATTCACACACACAGAAAATATAGGGTCAACTTACAGGACAAAATTTACATTAATCCATGTTTTTGGACTGTTGGAGGAAACCAGATAACCCAAAACAAACCCACACAGGAAGGACATGAAAACTCCACCAATATTGGGATTAGATTTTGAATTACAGGCTGTTGTCCATCTGTGTCTCTACATACTTTGTAATTTTTTCTCTGTTCTATAATGACCAAAATCCACACATTACTGGTGTAGGTAGTGGATCTTTCTCATTACAGCAGTACTTTTGAAGTACCCTTTTTTATAAACCTTGTGTGACTGTGCTATACTAAGAATCATTCATCAAACAAAAATGTCCAGCCAGCCGCAGACTGCAAGCAGTGACCTGTGAGAACTGATAAAGAATAAGAGAATGACAAAGTGTATATAACAAAGAGTTTTGCATCTAAAAATTAAGCAATCAGTTTTGGTTTTGTTGTTTTTTAGGGGGTTAATGTCTGGGTAGCATCAATGGTTATTTTTTAACAGGAACAGCTTCAAGCAATACAGTTTTAGGGGGTCATTCAATATATTTATTTTAACTACTGGAATGTCTTTGGAAAGTAGAATCTAAAAGAACAAGACAAGAACATGCAGATTATGTACAGAATGGACCCTTGTTCACCTCAATCTGGAATCAAACTCAGGACCATCCTGCTAGTAAATGTAAACAAATTGTATGTAATAAAATCTTCCTTTTTCTTTATATATATATATATATATATATATATATATATATATATATATATATATATATATATATATATAAACCCAACTATTTCATAATTTGTCCTTATATGGTGAGTACACATGTAACGTGACTCATTGCAGGGCAGTGTAAAAAGCTAAAGACTAGCTCTGTCTCTCTGTCACAGATCATCTCACGGCCTCTGTCTTTTCTCTGGCCTGTTGCCATGGAGAAGGGAGCATCAGTGAAGGAACGATGGTACCCGTTGGGGTCCTGAATATGAGTAAGGGAGTGAAAGAGGGGGAGGAGCACTTACAGTTAGCCAGAGTGATCGGAGAAGGATGCTGTCTGTCTTGGGCTGCAGTTGCCGCAGTAACAGTTGCCGTGGAGGGAGCTGCTTCTTTTTGGGTGACTGATGGAGGTTGAAGGCATGCGGTTGAGGAAATCACGTGCACACATACACACAATACCTGTAAAAAGGGTTCAATCAGCAAGTTTGAATTCTGCAGAAGATTTTTCCCCCAAATCTAATAATATCTCTGGAAAGGTATACACAATATTTCCTTACTGCACCTTTTATACATTAATTAAGGCATTTCTTTTAAGAGATTTACTTATAATGGTGGGACTGACTTGGGAACAGGAAAATGTGGGGGAGGGGACTGTTCATGCATGTGGTGTTAATCAAACAAAACACAGAACCAGATCAGTGCAATCCCACTGAGAACATCATTACAAGATTGCACGCTGCGAGCATGGCCTATTTACAGCAACATGTGAGAAACTTGTGGTGCCAGCGTCAGCTGTCATAAATCCCCTTTGTCTGAATGATCTGTCTAAAGATCTGAACGATTTATAATACCATCACAATACCAGCCATGTTACATGTTATACAACATACAGTATAACCAGAGGTAGCTATGTTTACAGGACATTTGTACTTATGCAAGCTTGTTGAACTTCCCAATTTTAAAACATAAGGACATAACACATGAGTTTTCACTATAGCTTGCTCTTTAGGGGTTTTAAGGTTAAAACACTGTAAACTGTTCTGTGACAATGTACTATTGTAAAAAGCCCTCTATAAATAAATTACTTAAACTTGAACTTAAACTTCAGTTTTCCTATTTTCATTTCACATTCAGTACAAGGCAGTGACTCTTGTCTACAGGAAAATTTCTGGAATTGCCCCCTTCACTCTATATTTTCAAAATACACTCCATCTCGTTCACTACGTTCTAGTGATGAATGTTTGAAATGCTTCCTGGGAAGCTTAACTATCCAAACCCTGTATTAAAAATCAACCATGTCACAAATCAAGGACACTTTGAGTATTTGAGCTAATGTGAAACAGTACCAAATCCCAAGCATAGAGATAAACATATTAAAAACCCTTTTAACTGCAAATAATTATGGAAAGGACATGGAAATAACTCAAGCTTTTTGGCTTTAATGGTGTGCTCAATGGATCAGTCAGTGATATGTGAATGAGATTCCTTATTGTATCCAATTAAGTTCCCTTCACCCAGGCAATCAATTCATCAATAGTCACCGTTCAAAAGACTAGTGGCTGTTTTTGAATATAAAAATGGACATGCATATGCATTTTGAGAGCCATATTGTTTGTTAGTTTGGTAACAACAGTGCTGGGACAGACACTTATTTACCTTAGCAACTGGACACCCTCCAGGTGTTCATGCATATTCATGAACTAGTGGCATATCCATTAGGACTGAGCTACAGTAAATTATTTATCACTTGGGGATTGGATATGTGCTCAAGGAAGATATTAATTTTTCTCGTTGAATTAATTTCCCTTAGTCCAGGCTCTCGTAAATAATATTTAAATGTGGTTGTTCTTTGTTTTGTCCTTACTCACTGTTCAGTACTGAGCTTTCATGGCTTGTAGATTGTATGGGATGTCTGTCCTCAGGATCTAACTCTCTTACATGTTTAATTCATGATTAATAAATTGACACTATGAAATCTGTGTAAGCGTATCTGCCCAGTGCCCGAAACTTTCTCCCCTGGGTGGGCATAAGGAACCCTCCTATGACCATAGTAGAGGATTAAGCGGAGCAAAAATGAATGAACAATGATATACTAGGGTTACGGAGGGTTCCCATCCAGGGTGGAAATTTTGGGCACTGTACAGATCCAGGACGGGGCACCAATCCACCACTGGGCATATACTAATAAACACAGACACACACTATATGGGGCAATTTAGATATGGGCAACTTAGAGCATTCAATTTACCTTGATTCCATGTTTTTGACTGTTGGAGAAAACCAGACAAACTGGAGAAAACTCATGCAGTCACAGAGAGGACATGGAAATTCCACCAAGATTGGGACTCAAACCTGACTCCCCAGCGCTGAGCGGTGAATGTGCTAACTACTAAGCCACCGTGCCCTCTTAATAGGAAAAATAAAGAAAAAAATATGTTTTCTTGATATTGTTATATTTATCACATATTTCATTATATTTTATGATAAAATATATTTTATTTTCATCTAACTACTAATTAATCTCTGTAGTGAACAATATTGTTGAGCAGAGGTAAAAAAGTTTGAATCACAAGTTCCAATTCATACAAAATGTGTGGATTGGAACAAATGGAACATACCATGATTGGTTGTTGCCATTTAAATGCCATTTCAACAATTTCATCCAGATTGTAAAGAAAAATGACCCCCTCCTAAATGTGTGTTCACATGCTCTACAGTTAGCATTTTAGCTAAATGAAATAGTCCTGAAATAATCATTAATTAGGGCAAAAGTTTGTCACAGGTTCCTGGGGCACCTGTCCCTCATTTAATTGGACTCATTGTCTCCGCTGGGTGATTGGTTTATTTTGTGCACTTGATTGGGTGTTTTTGTATTTAGTTTCCGTATTCCCTCTCCCCCGTGCACATCTTTGTTTGTGGTTTATCTCGGTGTTAGTCTTGTTCGTTTGTTCCCCCTTTCCGTTGGTGTCCCTACACCATTTTTAATAATAAACCCATTTTGTTTTTATGCCCGGTGTCTCTGAACTCTCCTTCTGCGGTCAACCACGGTGCGGTGCTGTGCATTACTCCCGCACAGGTTGTATCCGTGGGAGTGTTTTACCCGACGGAACGGTGTACGCATTCTTTCTCTGCGTAGCCGTTCCCAGGAAATGCTCATCAGGCGCAAGATTCCTCCCGCGTAGCCGATCTCCCGGGGAAGAACGAGCAGCTAACAGTGTCCACATAATTGTTTTTATTTAAATGGGCATTTAGAATTTTTTATTTACATGTTTTATTATTATTATTCTGGTAGTATTTCGGGTATTGATCAATAAAATTAAACAAATCTCAATATACCTTGTAAATATAATGTAAAATACGACAGCAAGAATAGTATGACAAAATGCGATGTCATTCAGAGAATTCTCCAATTTCACTTGTTATCATCCACTTTAGCTCATCTGATTTAACCTTCTGAGCAGTATGCAGTCTTAAAAGGCAATGTGAAGCACTGATTTAATCAGTACACTGACCCCACTCCCTCATGTCCGATTTCGTCCTTGGGGTGTAACAAGCTTTGACAGACATGACCACAACCTTCTGCTGGTCAGTGTTTGATCATTCCTATACTTCAACCAAGGACTTACAGACCACATGCACACACACAACAGGGTTTACAGCTTTTCCTATACTACACAGAACACAATATCCACACTGTGTGTCACTAAACACTATTTGAAGGCTACACATACATTAATAGATTTTTTTCATAGATTTTTAACTGCAGCATTTAGACATAGTATGAAGGCCTGCTGTCCATAATAACCTACTGTTTTCAGTTATACTTGATTAAACATTCTACAGAATACTGCCAGACTGATATGCATCCAGCAGAGAAATATTGGTCTCAACCATAAATAGTATATTAGACTAAGAACAAAATTAAATGGCTTTGATACCTTATAACTCATTCTGCGCTTTTACACTAATTATCACTTGGACTTGGACTAATTGGACTTCACCTTTTGTTGCAGAGAATGCCAATGCTATCCTGGTTAGCACAGGCAGTGTGTGTTTGTGCACACGAAACCATTCCACACCCTGGAGCTTTCACACATGGCCATTGACTTGGCCCTGTTACCATGTGAACAGCACTTGGAGAAACACCACCAAGGCATTATTGTAAGTGCCAAATGCACACGGAGTCCTGCTATCACAAGCTCTCAAACCAAAAAAGGCCCATGCAGGATCACTCTGTGGACTTGCTGGGCCACCGCCCCTGGCTGTGGTTAAAAAAAGGAAAAAGCAAGATGGTGTGAGGGGTTTGAGGAGGTAGGTAAAATTTTTAGTCATTCACAGAAGCTCCAGGAAAGGGTGGGGTTACTGCCTGCACAATGGGTGGGTTCATTCGTGAGGGAGAAAGGAATGGATGGAGTGTGAAAAATCGAGAGAGTGAGAGAGAGAGAGAGAGAGAGAGAAAGAAAGAGGGTGGGTGAGAGAGGAGGGCTTTAGAGGGTGGCTTGGTGCTCATTGTTGCCTCAGAGCGAGCGACCAGCTGGAGCGTGAGTGTGTGCATGCATGCTGCGGCCTAACTGTAATGACTAAAAGCATCAGACGCCTCAGCTGTTGATACAGCCTGTGAGTGTGTGTAAGAGTGCGAGAGTGTGCCAGCGAGAAAGAGAAAGCCAGCGAGAAAAAGAGAGCAAAGGAAGAAGGAAGGATAATTCCAAACATGCTGTGCTGTATAAGAAGAACAAAGCCGGTAAATACTTTTCTTTGCTCCAGAAGTGCTTCATGTATTATTAAGAATCTTAAGCATGCAACTGTTGTGATGTTGTATAGTGTTCTAATTATGACTCAGTTCTGACACGCCTTACTAGGGATTAGGGGCATCGGTGAGGGTAAAATTCATTGTCACTGCTCAGGATTCTCACCTGCCTATCAGGTGCTACCGGCAAGTTTAACATCGAAGCCCAATTATGACAAAACACTTCTAGACTTGCTTTGATCATTTGCTGTAATCATTATTGCTTGTGTCTCTGCATTTTGTTGTGCGCCAGAAGTTGGAGGGGGTGAAGCCACATGAGTACAGGGAGCCGAAAAGAGGGTGGGGTACAGCATACTAGTGCCTCATCCTTAAAAATCAAAAATATAGTCTGTGTCACACTGTTTTTACGTGTGAGGCGGTTGAACTATAAGGTTTTAAGGACTGCGCCGATGTGATTTTTTCCTGGCACCTGTTCGAGGCTTTAGGATGCTTCTCTCGATTGTGTGACCGGTTAGGGCGGGTCCGCGTCCATCTCGCGCGTGCACGCTCGCCAAAGCCGCGCGCGCCTTTAAGCCTCTCGCCATTCGCTTCTGTAGCTTGGTAACTGCGGGCGGCGCGTCTTAAATAAAACGACAGGTTGCGTGTGTGTACGTGGTAAAAGGGAGGGAGGCTTCCACACGCGTCTTTAAAAATGATTCCGCTCGCCCCTCCTAATTTAAAGTGGAACAGCGAGGTCACAAGGTGCGTCCCAAAGCGCATTCCGCGTGAAAGGTAGCCGCGTGCGTGAGATTCTCGGCTTCGGGAGGAAAGACGATAAAAGGGCGTGGCGGCTTTGCCGGCTTCAGCATGCCATGGTCCTGAATTCTAAAAGATGATAGTATTAAAGCCTCCAGCATTGGAGATAAGCAATTTAGACAACTGACATCTGTTTAAAATCAGGCGTGAATTCCTGCGCATGGTAGATTCTGCCACGTTAAAGGTGCAAAATGTGAACGACAGGCGTGTCTGTGGTTTACACGGTTGACAGTATTTTTTGACTCTGGTATTTTATTAAGATATCTTGGAATATTCACGTTCCTTCTTTTTTATTCGCATGCCAGATAGTAATTGAGTTCTTGTCTCCCCCCCCTCCCTCTAACCCAGGCGAGAAATCCCGTATGCTTTCTTAAATGTGGGGGAGGGTGGACATTTAAACACCGGGACCGGGGCGTGGTTCACACCGCCATGCTCACACACCTATAACCAACAAGAAAGGACCTCATTCATACTACACAATTCATTCAATTAAATTTAATGTTAAAATATTATTATACTAATTATAAGTATTGTTATTATTTTGCTAGCATGTATTATACAGGGAAAAACTATATTATACCTCCTTTGTATTGTGACAGAGAGCAGATCCTGGGACTCAGCCTCCACCTCCCAGATCTGCTTGTGATCAAGAATATCATCTGCAGTGTGAGCTTTATGATCTCAAACCAGCAGCTTCTGATAGTGTTGTAATATTTGCATCGGATAACGTGTCAACTAGATATGAAATAGGAATTAGGGATTAAGAAGAAAGCACCTGGAACTTAAAATCACTGATTTGGGTCAGTGGGATGACGTTCTGTCTGTAGTTTATTGTCCACAGGAATCCTGTATGGAGATTCTGTTTGTAATGCTTAAAAAAAGATTGGCATCACTCCTTGAGGATGTGAATTACAGGCGTGTCTGTGTGTATGTGTGAAGTGGGTTTGTAGGCCTTTATAAACTAAAACGTGCAAAATTAATAATAGGTGACTCCACTCATTGCAGTAAATTTAAGTTTGGCTTGGAATTTAACACTGGAAAATCAAGGCTAGAATCAGTGAGTGAATTATGAGCACCTGCTGATAGTCAGTCATACTGGTTGGATCTTTTTCCTCCCCCTGCATACTGATCATTCCTGATAAAATAGGTGGAGAATTGATTTAATGACAGGGTGGCAATCAGGGACGAATTAAGCCCTGATTTAAAGTTTATTTCTTTGAATCTCAGTCTTTTGGTTAAATATTTCAGAAAAGTCTTCAGTTGACAAATTGTTTCAGTTTATTTAAATGATTAGTCAATAAAAAAAAATTGCACATTGAAATACACCGGCAATGATTTATTTACTGAATTTAACATTCAGATATTTGATTTCAAAGCCAGTTAATGCAGAGATAGACCCTGAACAGGTCACCAATCCACTGAAGAGAAAAACAGCATTTACCCATACATTCACACATAGGATGAATTATTGGAGGTTGAGAGAAAAAACAGAGCTTTCAATGGCAAAAGGCCATCTACTATAAAATAATTCCATGTATGAAATTATATTTCAAAAAACATATTGCATATTCAATATTTTACTTTTCATAAAGCCCCACCCAGCTCCTGCGCCATTCCTCATACTATAGATAAATATTGTAAATGCATAAGCATAAGACAAACCACAAGTATCTTTTGCGGTGACTGTTCTTTTCTGCTTCACTATGACAGTACTTGTGTATGAAACCACAAGTTTTTTCAAGTTTGCCCAGCATAGATCACTGAAGTAATCCACACTAAAACATTAGCTGAATTGGAATAATGAAATGAGTGCCTTTTGTTTTAGAATTACATGGTCCATTATACCTTTGTCTGTATAGTGCATTTGAAGAATCAGCGACTGACAAAACAGCTTCAATGTTTCCTTTAAACGACTCATTTGCTGTAACCACATTACAGCAAGCACTTTTTACTATAACTGCCAAAAAGCTTGCTAATGGCGATGATGTCATGCGAGAATCTGATATTCAGAAGCTGTGTTACTCATCGTTAAATCACATTAGTATCAGCTTTCAGATCCACCATTAAAATCTAAAATGTCAAAGCACATGGCCCATGTCCATGTTGTACACTGACCCCAATTACAATGCATGTCATTTTTGTTTATTAAATGTCTTTAATAAAAGATGTTGTACCAAGTCAGCCTAACTTGGCCCAACAAGACAAATCAACCAGTTTGTTTATTGGAATGACGTACCAGCGTGTTTTAGTATTTTTTAGGCCATATTTCAAGGAAATGCAGCATAGAACAAAGGCCCTAATTGCATTTGGGGCTCGCCTGGCATGAAGCTGTGAATGATGTCATCCTTGAAGTGATCATGGAGATCTATAATAATGGGAGTGACTCATAAGAAATGACTCATTCGGTAATGGCATTACCTATTACTGGAGAGGTGCAGTGAATTCCAGGCATCACGCACAATTTCTATCAAGTCTGGTATGTGGGCAACAGGTTCAATTGCTTCTCTTGCTAACAGGTGCTTTCTATGAGGCTCAGGCTTTAAGCATATATGAAACTTTGTCTACATGAATACAGTGGAAATTAAAATCAACGAAATGCACAGCAGGTAATAAATAAATAAATACTAAAACACAACTTAGGTTCAAATCATGACTTTGGTTAGTTGTGGGGTTAAATTCTCCCTTTTTCTTTGCTAAACCGAGATTATGGTTTTGTTGTAAGTGGATTCAGCTCAACTGCACATTCACACATGGAGCTTAATACTAAAGATTTTTTGTATGTATACACATTCTGGAAATCTTTTGATAGAGGTGGGACCTGTGCTCACTCTTCAGTAGATTTTGCCATTAGCTCTTACTGAAAGCAGTTTTGTGCCTGTCCTAGAAATGTAATTAATACCTGTATTATTTGTGAATTCCATGAACTTTTACAATTTGCTTTGTTACATATGAGCTCAGTTTGGACATTACACAATGTTATACTGGGGATTAATTGAATAACTTTTGTTCAATGTTTAGTATAACACATTTGCAAATAACATTCCTTTAAGTGATGATTAAAAAAGGTTCAGAGTTACAGGTCATGTGTATATCAGTTAAAGTAGTGCTTAATATTAAAATCCATTCACACTATGTTACCTTCTTAAAATCTTGGTGGCAACCTGAATAATAATCCTCCTGGCACATTATAGAGGAGGTTTAGGTGGTAATATTTGCATGTAAATATTCTATATTCTAACAAAGTATTATTTAAGATGACCACACCTCATTATCTCATTCATTATCTCCCGCTTTATCCTCTAGTAGGGTCGCGGTGGGGTTCCCCATGCCCATCCAGGGGAGAACGTTTCAGGCGCTGGGCAGATAGACCCAGGCCAATCCATCGCTGGGCACACACTCACTTACACACACACACTCTATATGGGGCAATTTTGAGAATTTAATTGACCTGATCCATGTTTTTGGACTGTGGGAGGAAACCGGAGAACCCGGAGGAAACCCAGGCGGACACGGGGAGAACATGGAAACTCCACCCAGATGGGGATTCGAACCGGGAATCCCTAGTGCTGAGAGGCGAATGTGCTAACCACTAAGCCACCGTGCCGACGACCACACCAATTTTACATATTTCCCTATTTCTACATTAAATGCTTTAACCGGTGTTTAACACAGCAATACATTACGCAGTTACAATGTCCTTTATATTAAAGTACTTTTTAAAGGAAAAGTACCAAGCAGACGATTAAACTTTGGTCTAATCTTTAATCAATTGGCATATGTCCTGTGGTATTGATTAGTTTTGGTATTAAAGTTGTTTTAAAATGACCGCGCCGGCATTTCCTTGGATGAGTGGAAACATCAGCCATAAATGCTGAGCCAGTTTATCTTCTCATTTGCTTTACAAAATGCCAATGTCCTGTCACAGAATGTGGCCTTAGTAGGCTATTAGTGATAAAAAAAAATCAATAAACAAAAGGGCAACAGGAGGTGCTGGCTTGAGTTCAGGACCAGAGTCTGAAAACTGGATCACTTGCTGCCTCTAAAATGCAAGTAAATTGAATAATTTACCAAGTCATATGGACAAGTCTCAATTATTTGCACCTTTAATCTGGTTATAAATTATGAATTATATAAATTATAATTCAGATTACGAATTATAAATAATTAATACTTATGTTTTAGTGCAGATCCCAAAGTATTGCATCAAGGGATTTTTTTCTTTTGTTTTTATGTCATTCAGCTTATTAACTCTGCTTAATATCCATGCTTCATTTTTAATTGCTGTGTTTTGATTCATTTTAATTTTTCTTTGCAAATGTTTCATTCTTTTTTGTGTTATGTTGTTATTTCTCATTAATGTCTTTTCAGTTGGATTTAATTTGTTTTGTACATTCTCCTTATTAGAGTAGTAAAATATCAGCTGTCCAATGGGAAAGTCAGAGGAGGATGTCAGCATGATGTACGAAGGTAAAACATCTACATTTTAAACCTTTCACAAATCTAACACCCATCCAAAAACATTTATTTTCAGGTGTACTGTGTCAAAAGCTGCTACTTGCATCAAGTCAAAAAGAAGCCACTATGACGGTCAACAGATTGAAAACTTGCAAGTTCGCATTATTGTATGTTAAATTTACTGTTATTAAAAAATATAGCAGGCTTGAATAATTGATCGAATCCTCTTTAATTAATATATTTACATTTTTTAATGGTGAACTTGTGAAATTGCTTCTTTGAAAGTGCAGTTTTGGATAACATTAACAGCTTTAGTTTCTGTACTATATATTTTTTAATTAAAATTTTATAAAAAGAAAAAAAAAATACTTTGCAAACCATGCTGGAATCTAAAGTAAAGACAATGTGAACAATGAGAAATTTTATACATCTTAATTAATTAGTAGTATATAGAGAAGTATTATTCTCAATAGTTCCCTATAAATTAACAGTGCAGCATGTGACTACTGCCCTACTGACTAGAGCAGCATAATTAAAAAGGACAGATTCTGCAGATTACTTTGTCAAGAGGGCTTTGTGTAATATCACTATTTTAGCACCACACTCTGTATTAAGTACTCATAAATAATGTCATTTAAAGTTACTTATCCCACCTGTCTTAGTACAAAAAAACCCAAAAAATCTTACACAAATGCTGGCCCAAAGCACATGTTGAATCTAATTCATAGCTGAGGTGCCTCATGACCTGACCTTCCAAATTGATGGCTCCACAATCTCTCTAACCGATTTGGTCCGAAACCTTGGTTTTACAATAGACTCCCACCTTAAACTCTCTGATCAGGTTATCAAAACCGCCCGTTCCTGCAGGTTCCTTCTTTACAACATAAGGAAGATCAGAACTTTCTTGACTGAACATACAACCAAACTGTTAGCACAAGCCCTCATCCTATCCCGGCTTGATTATTGTAAATCGTTACTTGCCGGTATCCCAGCTCCCACAATCAGACCTCTACAACTAATTCAAAACTCTGCAGCCCGACTTGTGTTCAACCAGCCAAAGCGAACTCATGTCACACCACTACTCATTTCACGTTCAAGTTCAAGTTATGTATTTATATAGTGCTTTTTAAAACAGTACGTCGTCACAAAGCAGCTTTACAGAATGAAAAGCATTTAAACCCCCAAAGAGCAAGCCGAAGCGACAGTGGCAAGAAAAAACTCCCTTTTATTTCGTTATTTAAGGAAGAAATCTTGGGAGGACCAAGACTCGGTGGGGGACTCATCCTCCTTGAGCGGTCATTTCTCTCCATTGGCTCCCTGTAGCTGCTCGCATACAGTACAAGCCACTGACTCTGGCCTACAGGACCATTTCTGGATCTTCTCCCATTTACCTTAACTCTATCTTTTCAAAATACACTCTGGCTCGTTCACTTCGCTCCAGTAATGATTGCTGCCTGGTAATTCCACCTCACAGAAAGCTAACTCACTCCGTGGCATTCACCACTGCAAAATGGTGTAACGATCTTCCTAACTCTGTGTATGTGTGCGTGTCTGTGTGAGTGAGTGTGTGCCCAGCGATAGATTGG
Source organism: Corydoras maculifer (assembly GCA_019802435.1). Classification (NCBI taxonomy): domain Eukaryota; kingdom Metazoa; phylum Chordata; class Actinopteri; order Siluriformes; family Callichthyidae; genus Corydoras; species Corydoras maculifer. The sequence goes on from JAFMOD010000053.1 coordinate 970,406, forward strand.
CACCCTATCCTGGGTGTATCTGCCCAGTGCCCGAAATGTTCTCCCCTGAATGGGCATGGGGAACCCCACCGTGACCCTAATATGGATCTTCCATCTTCATGTTTGTTTTTTATTAATTGTTTTGTTTTATGTTAGTAAAATATATCAAACCTTATTTATACCCATGTACAAGGCATGTTGTGATGCTCATCAACATATTTCACCCTGCCAACAGGGCGAGAAAGGCAAGGCTTTTCTCAATTTTACTATAGCACTAAGTCAATGGCACACCCTAAATCAAGATGCGAGGTTGACGGCCTACCTAAAATTGCTTACAGACTACTTTTAGACTACTATTATGGTCTAAACGCTAAAAATAAATGATCGAAATTAAAATATTTTGATGCAATTTATTAACTTTTGAGGTTTCGTAATTGTGTTAGTTTTTCATAGTTATATTTGCTCATAAATAACCCTTTGCGCTATTTTTTATTGCGAACCACAATTCCAAGTTGAAACACATTTAAAAAATGGAATATAATTTTTTTTTTTTTTTTAAAAAGAAAAAAAAAAGATTTCTAAAAATATCAATGTTTTAAAAGTATTTTTATTAATATAACATTGATATAAATATTCACAAATTTAAAGCCTGGTGCTGGTGACACACAGAAAAAGAACTGAAACAAAACAAGATTAGGATGGCACGTGTCCACATTGGTATCCTGTCCAGGGTGTATCTGCTCAGTGCCCGAAATGTTTTCCCCTGGATGGGCATGGGACACCTGCCCCCCACCATCGTGACCAACTCAAGTAGAGTATTAAGCGGAAGATAATGAGTGAATGAAAACAAGACTTCAATTAGCTAATTAGGTAATTAGCAGTTTATCTATAAACAGGTGAAATTATTAGATTATTTATTCTCTTGAATACAAATTGGCATGCATTTGGAACGTGGGAGGAATCCAGAGTCACCAAAAGAAACCCAGGCCATAGACATAACATGTGTGAGCTTGTCTGACATGTCTGCAGTCAGAATTTGGATCAATTCAAAAATACAAAGTACATCATAAAGAAGAGAGTAAGATAACAACTGTAAAAAAAAAAAAAAAGGAAAACAGCTTAAGATTTGTTTGTATACAGTCAGAATGGGCAAACATTTACCTTAATGAACCATAACAGTTTTCCTAACTTTCTAAATAATTAAAAAGTGTAATAAATTGTGTAATTTTCATTATGTTTAAGAAACCAGCCTTGCAACCTGAAGGTCTCTAGTTTTGATTTTTTGGTCCCAAGCACTATGCCTGAATTGTCCTTGGACAAGGCATCTAACACCAGTTACCCTAAACACTGTATAAAAGGCTGCCCACTGCTCTGGGCTATGTGCTCACTTTATTAGTGTGTGTGTATATGTGTGTGTTTCACTACATGGATAGATTAAATGTGGAGGACAAAGTCCTCTTTGTGTAAGTACAGTATATAAAATATATCACTTTACTTTATTATGCTCTGATAATACATTTTTGTAAGTGTAAACTGTTCCTTTTGCTTTTTAAAAAAAAATTCAGCACTTTTATTTTGCTTCCCAGTGCTCCTTAGATAGATGTTTTTATATTGTGCGTAGTAAACATTAAAATATACAACCAACCATACAAAAAAATCAGTTTAAAATATAAGTGCTGTAAAAAATGTTTAGACCATGCCTTCATGACTCCCAGCTACTACTAATACCCTTACCCTTTTTTATATACCCATTAAATATAGATTTATCATATAATATGTTCTTGTCACTCTTTAACCTTTGTCAAAGCTATAAATTTAGAATTACCACAGACTGTAAAATTTGCTTAATTAGTTTAAGTCTCCAGATATGACTGTGAGGCTAAGTTATGACATTTGTAAGCAAGCATTGGCTAACATTTTAACTATGAATATCCAATTTGCCTTGAACACTTTCATGCATGCCATGTGGCCTCACTGTGTTCTTGGCAGTAAGCAAAAAAGAGATAGAGACAGAAGGAAATGTGTGCATGCATGGAACAGCACAGCAATATGTTAAAGCTTAAATTTTTTTGTTAAACAGAAAAGCATTTTCATTAAAATGTCAGATTTGGTTAACAGTAATATAAATAAGACTCTGATTTGTTTTTTAAATAAAATAATTAATTAATCTCTATAATTTCTTGTGACCCACCGTGATATTTAAACCAGTGGAGTACATTGAAACATGCAGCCTTAAAACTCCCCCTTCTGTTCTCAATAAAAGTCAATGGATAGTCTTTGCATTTGCTGATTTTGCTGAGTTAAAAAAAACATTCATTTAATTAATAGCACATAATTGTTTAATAGAAAGTAACATCACAATAAGGCGGCACGGTGGCTTAGTGGTTAGCGTTTGCCTCTCATCGCTAGGGATTCCTGGTTCGAATCCCCATCTGGGGGAGTTTCCATGTTCTCCCCGTGTCTGCAAAAACATGGATCAAGGCAATTGACTTCTCAAAAATTGCCCCATATAGAGTGTGTATGTGTGAGTGAGTGTGTGCCCAGCGATGGATTGACGCCCTGTCCTGGGTCTATCTGCCCAGCGCCTGAGACGTTCTCCCCTGGATGGGCATGGAGAACCTCACCGCGACCCTAATAGAGAATGAATGAATGAATGAATGAATATAAATATAAAATATGGTATAAATATATTTAGTTAGATATTACAATTCATATATGTTACACAATCAGCTTCAACCTCAGCTGAAACTCTGTTCCATAATGTCCATCTGTCTCTTCATTCTCAACTGTACAGACATGGCCAAAAGTTTTGAGAGTAAAACAAATATTATATTTTCACATGATCTGCTGCCCTCTGGTTTTTTCATGCTCTCAATCAACTTCTGGACCAAATGCTGACTGATTGCTTGCACAATCAATGCTTGCATTTTGTCAGAATGTGTAGGTTTTTGTTTGTACACCTGTCTCTTGATGATTGACCACAAGTTCTCAATGGGATTAAGATCTAGGGAGTTTCCGGGCCATGGACCCAAAATCTCTATGTTTTGTGCCCTGAGCCATGTACTTATCACCTTTGCTTTATGGCAAGGTGCTCCATCATGCTGGAAAAGGCATTGTTGATCATCAAACTGCTCTTGGATGGTTGGGAGAAGTTGATCTTGGACATTCTGGTACCTTTCTTTATTCATGGATGTGTTTTCCCTTGGCCGAGAAGCAACCCCACACATGAATGGTTTCAGGATGCTTTACAGTTGACATAAGACAAGACTGGTGGTCACCTCGTCTTCTCCGAATAAGCTGTTTTCCAGATGTCCCAAACAATCAGAAAGGGGATTTATCAGAGAAAATAACTTTACCCCAGTCCTCAGCAGTCCACTCCCTGTACCTTTTGCAGAATTTCAGTCTGTCTCTGAAGTTTTTTTCTGGAGAGAAATGGCTTCTTTGCTGCCCTCCTTTAGACCAGGCCTTGCTCCAAGAGTTTCCGCCTCACAGTGCATGCAGATGCACTCACACCTGCCTGCTGCCATTCCTGAGCAAGCTTTGCACTGCTGGTAGCCCGATCCTGCAGCTGAAACACAGACGGTCCTGGCGCTTGCTGGTCTTTCTTGGGCGCCCTGGAGCCTTTTTGGCAACAATGGAACCTCTCTCCTTGAAGTTCTTGATGATGCAATAGATTGTTGACTGAGGTGCAATCTTTCTAGCTGTGATACTCTTCTTTGTTAGGCCATTTTTGTGCAGTGCAATGATGACTGCACGTGTTTCTTTAGAGATGACCATGGTTAACAGAAGAAAAACAATGATGCCAAGCACCAGCCTCCTTTTAAAGTGTCCAGTGGTGTCATTCTTACTTAATCATGACAGATTGATCTCCAGCCCTGTCCTCATCAACACCCACACCTGTGTTAATGGAGCAATCACTGAAACGATGTTAGCTGGTCCTTTTAAGGCGGGGCTGCAATGAAGTTGAAATGTGTTTTGGGGGATAAAGTTCATTTTCTAGGCAAATATTGACTTTGCAATTAATTGCTGTTAAGCGGATCACTCTTTATAACATTCTGGAGTATATGCAAATTGCCATTATAAAAACTGAAGCAGTAGACTTTGTAAAAATTAATATTTGTATCATTCTCAAAACTTTTGGCCTTGACTGTATTTCCAATGACCAAACTAGTTGACCATAACTGACAATAGTTGACAATAACTCTAACTGACAATTCATTACACTGATTGTTTAGTCGTCTTGTGTCTTTTTTTCATCCATCCATTATCTTGGGGGGGGGGGGGGGGTTTCCGCCTTTATTACTTTCCTTTTTAATTTTGGAAAGAAATATAGAGCAAACAATAACCATGATTCAACATCTAAAAGGGTCTGACTGCTAACATTCACTGTCACTCCTCATTTAGTGGGCGACGGGAGAGGGCATGCTTGTTGTCGTGTTACTGGGTGGCCATAGGTGGCACTGCGCTTTTAGACAAGTTGCAAGTACACAGTAAGTTGCCAGCCAGAACATGCTTTCCATCTGCTATAGGAGGTGTGCAGCAGCCGGTGGATCATCACAGGTATTGTCTGGCGCTATGCATGGTATAAAAGATGTGCATGTGCCATGATACTTTATATTGCTTTTGTTATAACATTTTAAACATTTATTGGTCCCTTGTGGTTCTGTCCTATGCGGTTGGGTCCGGGCTGACTTTAATTTTTTTTACCGACATGCCATGCCGAGTAGCAGAATATTACCTCTGTGGGTGAATTGAACTCTGAGACAGTGCTAAATGAAACACCTTTTAATACTTTATGATTTCTTATCTCTATTTGGGTTTCTTTTCAAACCCAAAAGCACAAAGAGTACCAAGTTTAATAACATCATGCAATAATTTTATAATAATATATAATTCATTGCAGACAGAGGCTTGTTTACCACATGAATGCCATTTATACGTCACTTAATTGCATAGTTATAACAATATATACAAAGCATATTACAAACGTTATAAAGCAATGAATACATTATTGTTGCTTTGTGACAATTTTGTATATACACATTAACTTATTTTTAAAAAGGTTTGTTTACATAAAGGGTGACATTTCGTTGAAGGAAAAATAGACTTCATTTCTTATTGCAAATTAGTATTCTCTGTTCCAAAATGATCTAAAGCATTTTAAGTATAAAAGAAAAAGTCATGCGACATGGTGGTAAACAAGCCTCTCTCTGCAATAGTGCTGTGGGGATCCAATTTTAAAAAAATCCAGTTCAATTATGGTTTATTAGAATCAACAAAGCACAGATTATAATTTTTATTGCATTGTACAAAATGTCGCTAATGGTTTGGAAACAGGTTTTTAAAATTAATTATTAGGCTCAAAGTGCAAGTTCAGGTGAAAATTGTAAGGGTTACAGTGAAGAAACCTTATCCAACTAATCAATGGCCTGGAACCCTGAAGTGAACTTGTAAAGTAGGTGAAGAATTGTGGTCAGTTCAGAGAGGTGGAAGATGCCAGTGATCGATAAATCCCTGGAAATCTTTGGCATGTGGCCAAGCAAAAGTGTAACAAGAGATTAGAGCACCAATTTTGCACATTGAACACAGAGTCCAGTCTTTATAGGCTCAGCCATGCATGAGGAGAGCAATGGGGCAAACTAATAAGGTGTATTTAAGAAAGAGCACAGCGCGTCTATTAGGGATCTGTATCTGTGACTAATTGGATTGCTTTTTGCTCAGCATCAAAATGCCTCAGCACAAAGTTCCAATGAGCTTTAAAGCTACTGTCTTGATGTTGCTTGGTTGTACTGTTAACTTTTCTAGTTGCAAACGTGTGATGGTCAATGTTTCATTCTTAGCACAGTGCAGTAATACACTTTTAATTATTGTTTAAAATAGTGTGTTCTATTTTTATTAGAGTAACGATCCACATACATTTTCTAGTTTTTGAAATATTTTATTGAAATATTTTATCCCTCTTGAATAAAACATCAATAAAACAACTTTAATGTATTGTGGTCAACTACACTGGTATTCTGTTACATCCATATTTACTACTGTTTTTAAACACATCTCAAAGCAATTTTTTTTAAATCTGGATTCTGAAACTCTGGAAGGATGTTCAAAGCTTAATGTGTTTTGTTTGTCAACCAAAATAGTTTTATACTATTGTTTTCTTTCTTTGTTTAAACCAGTTTATGCAACAAATGAAGATGCTAACCAAAGTAGACCAATTGTATAGCTTATTCAATTTTCACCTGAAATACAGGTGTGCCATTAACACTTAAAAAAGTATTCCATTGATAATGCTATTTTAAGTTATATTAAGAATCACCTGTAACAGTATTTAGATTATATTTATTGTAGTATTTTAACTAAATTTTTAAGTTAACCCAAATGTCAGAATGATGTTTGTGGGTGTTTCTGCTGTTGTTCATCTCAACTGTCACGACGAGCAGTTCTTGTGCATAATTTATTTCTAAATTTGAACAAATTAATTTAAACAAAGCAGATTTTTTAAAATTGGTCTTTATTTGTCCATCTACATGTTTAAAATATATCCAGTATTAAGTTGCTCCTAGGTGGGGAAAAAGCTTGGACAGGCCACTGTCATTCAGCGGACAGAAACACCCCAAACCCACGTTAGAAAATGTAATATTACCATATTAATTAGTAGGGTCGCGGTGGGGTTCCCCATGCTCATCCAGGGGAGAACGTTTCAGGAGCTGGGCAGATAGACCCAGGACAGGGTGCCAATCTATCGCTGGGCACACACTCACTCACACACACACACACACACACACACACACACCCTACATGGGGCAATTTGGAGAACTCAATTGACTTGATCCATGTTTTTGCACTGTGGGAGGAAACCTAAGAACCCGAAGAAAACCCACGCAGACACAGGAAGAACATGGAAACTCAACCCAGATGGGGATTTGAACCGGGAATCCCTAGTGCTGAGAGGCGAACGTGCTAACCACTAAGCCACCGTGCAGCCTACCTACTATATATTAAAGTATAGAGTATTGGAGTATTTTTTTATAGTATTAAAACAATAAAAGACTTGAAATATTTCAGTTGGTGTGGAATGAATCTAAAATATATGAAAGTAAAATTTTTATCATTACATAATGGAAAATAATTAACTTTATCACAATATGCAAATTTTTTGAGAAGGACCCATATGGGCGGGACAGTGGCTTAGTGGTTAGCACGTTTGCCTCTCAGCGCTAGGGATTCCCGGTTCGAATCCCCATCTGGGTGGAGTTTCCATGTTCTCCCCGTGTCTGCGTGGGTTTCCTCCGGGTTGTCCGGTTTCCACCCACAGTACAAAAATATGGTTCAAGACAAATGAGTTCTCCAAATTGCAGCATATAAAGTGTGTATGTGTGCGTGTCTGTGTGAGTTAGTGAGTGTGTCCCCAGCAATAGATTGGCGCACAGTCCTGGGCGTATCTGCCCAGCGCCCGGAACTTTCTCCCCTGGATGGGCATGGGGAACCTATAAAATACCCCCCCCTGCTATAAAATAAAACCTATAAAAATGTCTTTATCCATAATTATGTGCTTTTACTGTTCTTCAGGTAGAGAAGACTGAAGAGGCTGACCAGGAGATCAAACAAGATGGCACTAAACCAGAAGACAAAGCTCATAAGGCTGCCACCAAGATCCAGGCAAGTTTCCGTGGACACATAATCCGGAAAAAAATGAAGGACGATGACAAGGAGGAGGACAGTCCTGCAGTAGCTAAGCCCAAACCCGAAGAGAATGGGGAGGAGAATAAAGTGGAAAAGGCAACAAGCCCTGTTGCAGAGAACCAGGATGAAGCTTCAAAAGAAGATGAGAAGGTCAAAAGTCCAGTCTCTTCTCCAACAGGAGACCAGGTTGATGAGCCTACTTTCTCCACCTCAGTACCTAATCATGCAAAGGATGGGTGCAAGGAAATGGAAAGTACCCAAGATGAGGCTGCAAAATCCCCTGAAAATGTAGATACAAAGAAAGAAGTAGAGGAAAATGAGGAGAAGGGGGAAGCCAAACAAGCCGATGTGCCTGCTGCTGCTATTGAGACAGCTGATTGTGAACCTGAAACAACCCAAACGCAAGCTAAACAAGGTGAGTGACTTCAGGACATCAACGAATGGTACTCGCTCAGTTCTAGATCTAAATAGATCGAAAAATTCGCATGTACCCCATTTCAGAGTCTCTCAAGGTTTGGCTGTGCCAGTCTGGGAGTAATACTTTAATTATGTCACATTTACATTTAGTTATTTAGTAGACAGTTTTGTTCAAAATGACTTACAAATGACAACAGAAGTCAGTTAGTTAAGGAAAAAAATAGCTACACTGTGGTATTATCAACAACTATGTTTCAATACACAGTCAAAAGTCGGCGGTTTTGTTCAAAAATTATTTAATATGTTTTACTATTGGGCTTAGTGGCTTAGTGGTTAGCACGTTCGCCTCTCAGCGCTAGGGATTCCCGGTTCGAATCCCCATCTGGGTGGAGTTTCCATGTTCTCCCCGTGTCCTCGTGGGTTTCCTCCGGGTTCTCCGGTTTCCTCCCACAGTCCAAAAACATGGATCAAGTTAATTGAATTCTCAAAATTGCCCCGTTTAGAGTGTGTGTGTGAGTGAGTGTGTGCCCAGCGATGGATTGGCGCCCTGTCCTGGGTCTATCTGCCCAGCGCCCGAGACGTTCTCCCCTGGATGGGCATGGGGAACCCCACCGCGACCCTAATAGAGGATAAGCGGGAATGTTTTACTGAATGGCGGCAAAGTCAATTGAGTTCTCCAAATTGCCCCATATAGAATGTGTCTGTGTGAGTGAGTGTGTGCCCAGCGATGGATTGGCACCCTGTCCTGGGTGTATCTGCCCAGCGCCCGAAATGTTCTCCCCTGGATGGGCATGGGGAACCCCAACCCGACCCAAATATAGGAAAAAGCGGGAGATAATGAATGAATGAATGTTACATAAACTGACTAGGTTTATTTTATCACTTGATTTTTTTTCTTGACACATATTCAAGGAGTACAAGAGGTTCATCCATCCATCTGTTCATCCATTATCTTCCACTTAATCCTCTAGCAGGGGTGCGGGGAGGGAGGGGGGGGGGAATGTTTCAGGCGCTGTGCAGATACACCCAGGAGAGGGCGCCAATTTATTGCAGGGGAACACACTCACTGACACAGACACACACACAAACTTTTCATGGGGCAATTTAAAGCATTCACTTTACCTCAATCCATGTTTTTGGACTGTGGGAGGAAACTAGAGGGCACAGAAGCACCATGCGGATACAGAGAGAACATGAAATCTTCACCCAGATTCGGATTTGAACCAGGAATTCCCTGCGGTGAGAGGTGAACATGCTAACCACTTAGCCACTGTGCTGTAGTCCAGAATCATTTTTACACATGAAGTGATTCACCACCCCAAGTAAATGCCAAAATGAAGCACTACAATCAAAGCTAAAAGGGTTGAATAAAATATAACTTTGGTTATACCATGTGCTGCTTTTTAAAATATAGATCCCTGAACGTAATTGTGCTTTTAACAGGTATGTTATTGGATTTTCTATCGGTAGATGCTGCAGAAGACCCTAAGACAGCAGAGGTCATGACCTCAGAAGAGGCTAATGAAGAAGACAAGAATGAAACTGCCTAAGCTGATTTTTAATAAAGAAAATAGCAGATAATTAAGTGGTTGATCTTTGCCCCTGATTGTGAAGACAGTCAGTTTTAATTCCTTTAGTCCTATATCTTTTCTTTCTTGTGGCAATGATTTTCATACATCTTGGGGAGAGGGTAAATTCCATACGCAATTTTGTTGGCTTGGGCAAGCAGCTAATGTGCAAAACCACAGCTGCACTTACGGTCATTTGTTTTACCAAAGGAAAGGCAATCAGTCACACACTCTGAAATAAGCAGTTCAACTCCCAGGGTTCACTTTTATAACTGATCTTGCTAATGTCTTCTTTCTTCCATCCAGTGTAGTATTTAGTGCACCACTGTTTATTAGGGACAAATATTATATGATTCCCTTTTAGTGTTTTTCTGCTGATGCATCATTTTTAATGGCCAACCTTCATTGATTGCTTAAACCCATTCTTGACTCATTTGCATGGGACTTTCCCTCCCATGAGGGAAAACAAACCCTTGTAGTCACAAGTAACCAAAAGCATTGTGGCTTCTTTTTCGATGTCCTTGGTGTTGTTTATGGCGGTTAAATGAAACAAAACAGAGATATTTCTGCGCTAATATTGAAACATGAATAAGAAAAATCCAACAAAATGTTTAAAAAATATGACTTTTCCAATGTTCACGTGAGTGCAATGTCAAATTTAAAAGTTCAATTGTGGCAAAAATAGAAAAAAATGTCTGTTTTCAAAATAATAAAGAATTGTGCCAATTACCATGATATATGTCATATGAGTGTCATTTTGTGCATAATAACTAAAATTATTATTTGATTACTATTTCCTGTTAATGTTTATATTTATTAGAATTTGGTGAACCAGCTACTGTCAAATAAAAATGAACACAGGCAGGTGGGACATAAAATCAAGATTTCAAGTGTTCTGATGGGTTCCCTGTTGAATTTTTAAAGAAATTTGTTAATAAATTGGCCCCACTTCTCTTAGCAGTTTATAATGAATCACTGGCATCAGGGTCTTTACCTCCCACCTGCACGGAATCATCTATCTTTCTTCTTTTGGGGAAGGACAAAGACCCCACCTCATGTTCTTCATATCCACCAATTTTTCTGGCTAAGTCACTGGCACTTCGACTGGAGAATGATATCGTGTCTCCTGACCAAAATGGTTTTATTAAAGAGCGCTACCTTCCTTCTTATGTCCGTACTTTATTGAACGTAATTTTAGCAGATCATTCCTCGAAGCTTCCTGAAATGGTCATATCATTGAATGCTAAGAAGGCATTCAATCGTGTCGAATGAAAATATCTCTTTGAAATTTTGCATAGATTTAGATTTGGTAACAAATTAATTTTTTTTGGGTAAAATTATTATAAACTTCTCCTCATGCCAGTGTTCAAACTAATAACATTCGTTCAAACTATTTTTCTCTATCCTGGGGAACCAGGCAGGGCTGTCCACTATCTCCTTTACTTTTTGCTTTAGCAAAAACCTTTATCGAACCTTTATCTCTCGCATTAAAGTCACTTCCTACCTTCCATGGTATTCTTCGTTTTGTTATTGAACTAAAGGTATCACTTTGTGCTGACGACCTCTTATTATACATGACAGATCCATTACATTCTATCCCTCCCATTCTTTCACTTCTAGATAGATTCGGCTCATTTTCTGGTTATAAAGTAAATTTACAAAAAAGTGTGTGTTTCCCGGTTAATTCTCTTGCTCTACCACTTAATTATTCAAACATTCTCTTCAAAATCTCTGTTACTGGGTTTAAATATTTGGGTGTTAATGTTTCTCGTGGGCGGCACGGTGGCTTAGTGGTTAGCACGTTCGCCTCTCAGCGCTAGGGATTCCCGGTTCGAATCCCCATCTGGGTGGAGTTTCCATGTTCTCCCCGTGTCTGCGTGGGTTTCCTCCGGGTTCTCCGGTTTCCTCCCACAGTCCAAAAACATGGATCAAGTTAATTGAATTCTCAAAAAATTGCCCCATATAGAGTGTGTCTGTGTGAGTGAGTGTGTGCCCAGCGATGGATTGGC
>JAFMOD010000053.1:983669-1234924 GCA_019802435.1 Corydoras maculifer
AGTGGTTAGCACGTTCGCCTCTCAGCGCTAGGGATTCCCGGTTCGAATCCCCATCTGGGTGGAGTTTCCATGTTCTCCCCGTGTCTGCGTGGGTTTCCTCCGGGTTCTCCGGTTTCCTCCCACAGTCCAAAAACATGGATCAAGTTAATTGAATTCTCAAAAAATTGCCCCATATAGAGTGTGTCTGTGTGAGTGAGTGTGTGCCCAGCGATGGATTGGCGCCCTGTCCTGGGTCCATCTGCCCAGCGCCCGAGACGTTCTCCCCTGGATGGGCATGGGGAACCCCACCGCGACCCTAATAGAGGATAAGCGGGAGATAATGAATGAATGTTTCTTGTACATTAAAGTCTCTCTTTGATAATAACTTTACACCTTTAATTAACAAACTTAAATTAGATTTACAAAGATGGAGAGCTTTACCTTTATCACTGATAGCATGAATAAATTCCATCAAAATGAACGTTTTACCTAAATTTCTCTTTCTTTTCCAGACTATTCCTCTGTTCCTACCTAAAAAGTTTTTCAATAATCTAGACCAACTGATCATATCTTTCATATGGGATGGAAGGTCCCCAGGGTTACAAAGTCCTTGCTACAAAGATTTAAGTTTGATGGGGGCCTATCTCTACCTAACTTTCTATTATACTATTGGTCAGCCAATATTCAAAAGGTGCTCTGTTGGTTGAAATCTCCAGATCTCCTGCGGTCCAAAATTGAGACTTGTTCCTTTTCCTCTTCCTCTCCTCTCTCTGTTCTCTCTACCTCTCTTCCACTCAAGCCTTCTAATTTCACCAACAATTCGGTTGTCCGATCCACTCTTTTGGGCCCAGTTTAGATATCACTTTAAGTTCACTTCACCATCCATCATCATGCCTATTCTAAACAATCACCTCTTCCCTTCTTCTCTGACCGATCCATCTTTTAAGTTGTGGTACGATAGAGGCATTGCATCTTTCAAAGACCTGTATAAAAAGGGATCTTTTTGCAGTTTTGCCCAATTAGCTGTGGAGTTCAACTTAACCTCATCTCATCTGTTAAACTATACCAGTCTTCCCATTAGTCAACCATGCACCGACTTTTTTCTTTTAACCCCCTCCAGAAATCACTAATTTCTAAAATCTATATGGACCTTGTGTCTTTCGATTTATATTCAGTTGACCGTATCAAAAAGACATGGGATTCACATGTATTTTTTCTGTCCCTCACTACATAAATTCTGGGCCAACTACTTTGAAATCATGTCAACTATCATAAACTGTTAACATTAACATTGACCCATTTATTGCAATTTTTGGACTCTCTGCAGTTGTTCCCTCTTTTACCAAATTGCAGTGTGAAATTTTGGCCTTTATGTCTGTCTTAGCCAGACGGTGCTTTCTTCAACTATGGAAATCCACCAGTCCCCCTTCAACGTCAAAGTGGCTTAGTGATATTTTACATTTTTTGAAGATGGAAAAAATCAGATTTACTCTTAAGATTTTACTGTAAATTGAAACCATTTCTTTCTTATTTCAAAGCTCTTTAATCTTTGCCTGCTGACTAATCACTTTACCTTTCCTCCTTCTAGTTCCCTCCCCTCTTTCATCATATTTTTTTTATTTATTATTATTTTTTATTATTTTATTTTATTTAGTTATTTTATTTATTTTTATTATTTATTTACCGATTATTTACCTTTATTTACCTTACATTCATGTATGGGTGTGTGATTTATAATTTTTTTTTACTAGGTGTTTTGTCTTGGGGATAAAATATGGTAAAATCTTTTTTGAAGTCTGTTAAATATTCGGTACTACTTTCCATTTTTGTATCGTGACTTCTCAATAAAAAAAAAAACATTATAAAAAAAATAAAAATTAAAAAAATTTTCAAAGACTCCCTGCTGTTTTCACGAAGCCACAGAAAGCCACCCATATCAGATATAGTGGCTACTTAGTGCATATGTAAATTAATTGGATGAGAATAAATAAAAAGTATTTATTCTGACATTGCCATACTGTAATAAAGACTTGAGAAACACAGAAACTGAAATTCAAATTACTTTATTTTGATTTTGAACATTTCATCAATACTTTACAGTACGTCAGATTCTTTTTTTAGAAATTGATTGCAGTAACTTTAGAGAACAAATCAAAGCTGTTACAAAATGCTCATTTGCATTGAAATGAGGGCATAACAACAGAATTCACAATTACATGGGAATTAAAAATACGTAAATTTAGGAAAACCTAAAAATACGAGGATGCTAATGTGTAATGCAGCTTGAACTATAGGTAGCTTTTTTAAGTGCATTACTATAAAAATGAAACATATACACACAAAAACACACAGCGACTATGTTTTGTACCAGAGTTCATCAAACAGGAAGAAGACAAGTCACATTTGGGAGTAAGACAAGCTAGGTATTACTTAGTACACTCCAATTATTCCCAGCAAGAACATTTTGCTTAAAGAGAATCGCTAGCCCTTTTCAGTTTTACATTTCAAATTGTGGCGTAAGAAAACACTAAACGCACACAAGTTCTATGCATATATTCAAAAGACTATCAGTTTAAAATTCTTACTTGGATTTTGTTTATTCAAAACATTTTCTTAGTCTAGGCCAGCTACACAGGCAGGATTTTATTACCATTGTAGTTAAATGCTGTTTACTCACAATAAATGTTAATATGCTCAACTAGCAAATCATTATAAATGATTAGTCTCACAATTTTGAACCAAACTTTAGCATATATGACTGAGCTATAGTCATACTAAAAATATAAGTATATAGTCATAAATAAAACAGCCAAAGTGGGGAAACCTTTTAATCATGTATTAAGAAAGCATCTTTCCCAAGATGACAACAGCACATTTAAAAACAACAATAAACATTTTCCCAGCATAAATGGCAAAATAGCTTTCTTGCATTTTAAGTTTTGTTTTAAATTGTAATTTGGCAACAAATATTTTTCTTGCTGCCATAATAGCACAGAAGTTGATGCGTTGAAGAGTGGAATCTGAAGATGTGTTTAATGTTCAGTATTTAAATCTCTTGGGGTTGATCACTACAAGTTAATTCTAAAAAAGAGGTTACTAACCTATTTAGAAACATGGATGTTATATATATTTTTATATAAGGACAATGGATTCAAGTACATATATACAACGTTAATTAAGAATGTCAAAAACTAAATAATTAAAAGCTCCCCTTTAAAAATACAGAAAAGGGAACTGTATTAGGTTGAGCATTCATTGGTGTCATACAATTCAGTTCAGAACAAGTCACACACGGATTAGCAACACTATGGGTTTTTTTATTTTATTTTTTTCACACAGATGCGACCTGAATGTAACAATTTTTGGATTTTTGGGTGCATGGTTTAAAGTGACTTAATGGTGATGGAAAAAATCTCTAAATGCATGAAGACCTTCCTGTAATTTCTATGATTTTTGAATTTCTTGTTCATCTGTAGGTTAACTGTAGTTATTGTTAAAAATGTAAAAATGTACTTTTTTATATATAAATCACATGAGATGTACAAACTGATAAATATTATGAAAACTTTGACTGCTATGTGCTTGCTAATAATTTGTGTTTTAGAGCAAATTTCATTAAATGTAATTTATTTTAACAGTTATATTGATCCAATTGGTTTTTTTTCATTGACCGAAGCTAAGACAGCACAATTATTATCCTAAGCTGCTACTAATAACATTATTTCTTTGCCATTGTCCATGTTGTGTCAAGTCAAGTTATAAACTTAATAGCCTATAGCCTTTGATATAAATGTTACACACAATCTAAGATCTGCTTAATAGCTAAATTGTTTTTATTAATATAATTTGCTAAGGCAACACAAGTTTCCTAGAAGGGTTTGTCCCACAAAGAAGATACATCAACTGCAGTTCCTTAGTATATTGTGTTGCTGCATTATTTTTGTTACCTCAATTGAGTTTTTAATTGGCCATTGAGGGACTGATAGGAACTACTTTACTGTAAAAAAAAAAAAAAAAAAAAAAACCCTGTGCCAACAATTTGTTGAGTATATATATATATTTATATATTATAATATAATATATATTTTCCCCCTTATCCCTTTCCGCTCATTGCTTAAAGCACAGTAAGTGATTTTACACAAATAAACCACAGTTGCAAGTATAGACTTACTGATTTTATATTTTTGTCTTCTTTACTTCAACCCAGTTCACCTTTGCTCACTAGCACTTATTCTACCATGTTAACATTAATGTATACTTTACTTTAGAAGACATGTGTCTGATTCCCACAGTCACACAGGGACAGAGGGTGCTAAGAAATGTCTAAAACAACATAAAATGCAGAGATTTATATGGTTTTCTTAATAAAAAAAGTAAATCAAATTACATTGTTATATGTTTAAGGTAAAACTTCATATAACATTATTTAAAATCCGAAAGTTTCAGCCTGACCATGTCCACCATTACATTTTTGCCATGACTGAGACAACCCAGAGCAGCTGTTAGTGTACAAACAATATATTAATGCTGAACCAGCTGTTTATCCACCTGTGCTAGCAAGTTAACATTAACTGAGCACAAGAAGGTGACATTTTAAAAGGTGCTAAATTTTTTCAAGCACGTTTTGTATCTTTACAGTGCTGAGTGATTATATTATGCTAGGCAAAGTTACACGCTAGTGCTAAGTGCTAGTTTGCTAGCTGATGCATAAGCATGGACAGACACTTGCTGTTACACATTTATGGTGGCAGGAATGAAAAATATGTTGTAAAAATAACATTTCCTGTTTTGTCATAATTTGCCCACTTTCTTCTGGCATAGCAAAAAAAAAACAAAAAACAAGCTGAGCTGCAGTAAATAGTTGTAGAAAGTCCCTACTAGTGACGCTGCTTGTGGTGCATAGCACACGGCTATTCTGGTCACTTATTGTTTTTAAACTTGGAAGTGTAGCTAGTGCATGTGCAAGGAGGCACGATTCATGGATGGTAAATGCAAACAGTCTGACGAAAAAAACAGGAAGGAAAGATGATAAGGAGCAAGTGGTGGTGAACAAGTGCAGCATTAAGTATTAACATTTAAGTAGAGGCAAAAGGATGGGCAGGAGCAGGAGCCACACTGATTGAGACACAGATGCACAGCTGTTGATATCCCGTCCAGTTCCGGGTCCTGAAAGATAAAACAACAAAGTATCTTTTACAACTATGCTGTGTTCTAAAGAGTTAATCTGTTGTCTCATTTCCTACTCTAAACTACTATATAGTGACCTTGTTACTAAACACTGGTTAAAACACAGAAACATAAAATGCACTGGTTATTTTAATATTTTTTTTCTGTCACTTAAACAAATCAACAAGAAGATGAAATCTAAGGACCATGTTACATGCAGCAATAAAATTTATTTTAAAATAAAGTAACAGTTTGTTATATATATATATATATATATATATATATATATATATATATATATATATATATATAGTTTCATATTGTTATATTATATTACATATTATATATAGTTTGTTATATATCCTTAATGCAACTAAATTGCACTGTTGTTTATAAATTGCTTTGTAGGTACAAGCTATAAATATAAAATCATCAGCAAAAAAAATGGGGAAAAAAAATCATGTCTTAATTAAGTTACTATCTTTTTTCATTGTTTTTTAAATATTTTTTTAAAAAAGCTTTAAAAAAATAGCCACTTGCCCAACATGAACACACCGTATACCTGTTCCCATCATTCCCTTGCTATTATATGTCTTACTGACCGAATAGCCAAATAGGACAGGTTATATACAATTATATAAAAAGCTTGTAACACTTTATTAAGGAAAAATGCTGATTAAAGGTTATAATGCATTTCAACACATAGCAGCATTAAGGCATGTTTCAGAGCTGGATGGGAGAATCTCAAACAATATTAAGTAAATGGTAAAATATTGATTATTGATTGTTAGTTTGAGATGTTACATGTTTCTGGGCGAAGCAGAATGTGGTTGATGATCCATTAAAGCCAAAAGAAAAGTGCGAAAGGCCTGACGCCTAGTGGTTATACAAATAATTGCATCCAGTTCCTTTTTAACACAAGCATCATTTGAAAGTGCGAATTTATTTCAGATACAGTACTCCTCAATAAAGTCAGTTTCTCCTCCATAAAGTCAGTTTGTATAGTTTGTGCCCTTCTTTAAAACAAATTGCATACAAACTATGGTATTATTCAAAATGCACTTTTAAGCAAGCTTTAGGTAAAAATAAATAAATGCAATATTTATATAAATCTTTGTGGACTATTAAGTAGACAATTGTAGACTTTTAACTATGTAGCAACACAACGACCCCTACTGTTCATAGACGCACAATGCAGGAACTAATAAAGCAAACATAGAACCTTACTGAAACTGCAGAATCACTAAACAGTTTTAAGAAACTACTGAAGACGCATCTCTTTAACAAATACCTGTTGTAGAGAAAAAAAAAAAGGGGGGGGGGGCAGCTTAGAATATTCAAAGTCAGCATCTGCATGTGAACTGAGGTCTGGCTTGTAGATGTTATTGTCAATGTCACCACTGGACAAATGGCTTAGCCAATCAGATTTAAGGACTGAAACTACCCATTTTATAATAGAAGCTAGAATAATTCCCGACATTTGTACCAGACATAGCAATAAGCAGCACATTACTATGTTGTAGTTAAACTAACTAATATCTGGTATATTCAATTTTAAATACACCCATCTAATGACATCAATCAAACTGTGCAAAAAAAAAAAAAAACTCGACCATAATTTATATCTTAAAATAATAAATAAATTAGCTAATTTGAGATGTCCTTATTGGGCGGCACGGTGACTTAGTGGTTAGCACGTTCGCCTTTTAGCGCTACGGATTCCCAGTTCGAATCCCCATCTGGGTGAAGTTTCCATGTTCTCCCTGTGTCCGCGTGGGTTTCCTCCGGGTTCTTCGGTTTCCTCCCACAGTCCAAAAACATGGATCAAGTCAATTGAGTTCTCCAAAATTGCCCCATGTTGAGTGTGTCTGTGTGTGTGCCCAGCGATAGATTGGTGCCCTGTCCTGGGTGTATCTGCCCACCGCCCGAAACGTTCTCCCCTGGATGGGCATGGGGAACCCCACCGCGACCCTAATACAGGATAAAGCGGAAGATAATGAATGAATGAATGAATGAATGAATGAATGAATGAATGAGATGTCCTTATTATATGAATATTGCATTTTTTTCTGGTGCCACAGTAAAATAAATGATCAACAAAAAAACTGATTGCTTGAGTTTTAATACACGTATGTGTTTGCATGCATGCACAAATACTTACTGTAAAGAAACACACTGGCATTGTATATGCCCAGCCGGTTAGTGGCCACGCATGTGTAATTTCCATAATCCTCCTCTGTGACATTTGCTACGATCAGCATTGAGCTGGTGCCGACAATCTGAATGGTGATGCCCTGCATGTTAAAGAGTCTAAATAAAGAGAGATAACACACGTTAGCATATTTCATAACAAGTATGAATAATCTACAAAAATGTAAGGATAAAGACCAATTGTTCTTTATTGACTTTGTTCTTGCTATCAAGATCAATGCCACAAAATAAAAGACACCTCAAACACTTTTGGTTTGAATTATCTTTTTTCGTGGGGTAGCTAGGAACACCCATGTGACCTTAGTATAGAATTAAGAGGTCAGGATAATGAGATGAGATCTTTTCTGTGTAAAGTCTGCACGTCTCCCCATGCTGGTGTAATTTTATTAACTACCACAATTTAATAACGTGCTGGTACATAAATGAACTGCCCTTAACATTTCTGCTGAAAACAGGACTAATGAGCTGCTCATTAAATAAAATTCAACAAAATAAAATTTGTTACTTGTTACATTTTTATCTTAAGCTTAGGACTTATTTAAATATGTAATGTTTACTACTGCACTATGAGTCTAATAGTTACAAAATTTCAATCCTGTGTGTGTCCTGTTTATATTGCAGATTTGACAATAAAGTTGAATTTGACCTTTTACATTAACATAATTAATAAAACAGGAGGATAAATGTTTTTTTTTAGAAAAATTCCTCCAATATTGAGACAATGTAATTGTATTAAGTAAAAAAAACTAAATTTTAGCCATTTGTACATTTAAATAAATGTTTCACAAAGTATAAAGAATCATTTAAGAGCTATGTAAATAAAATAACTGATTTTCAGTCATCCCATTCTCCTCTTTATGTTTAAGCTTAGGTTCTGTAAAATACTCTGTCATTAATTTATAAAACTCTACATCACAAAAAATACACCTTATACTGAGGAATGACAATAAAGAAAAATCAACCAATTAAATCAACCTTCTTAATCAGTCAAATTAAGAAAATAACTTTTGACACTATATTAAAAATGATTAATAAAAATGGGCTGGATACACATGGTGGCTTTTTTTCTTCTTTCTGCGGCATAAACAGACCAGTAACAACAATCATACAGGTACATAAATCACATTGTTTGCTTTATAAGGAGTTTTAATTTGCTCTATTAATATTTGTGTTAAATCTTAATACTGGAATTGTGATAAATGTTGTACTTTTTGAAAAGTTAAAAAGAATACTAATGCCCTTTCATTAACCATGAGACATACATTGCATTTCTTTAGCTAAATTCTAGTATCAGCATTATTTTAATAAAAGTTTACTAATTAATAAAACCTACAAACACCAATTTCAATAGATTTAATGTTGAAAATAAATTTTTCACAGTTATAGTATATATAAGTTAAAAATATAGTATTGATAAGAAGTGGTGAAATATGCATTAGACAAAATTTTCAAGTTTATTTATAATAGAGTGCATAAATTACATATAATAAATTCTCAAAGCAGCTTCACAGTTTTTAAAAATAGCAACCTGATTGAGAGTGGCAAGAAAAAAAAATAGCCTTGGAGGAACTTGGTTCTGTGAGGTACTCATCCTCCTTTTGTGGCTGGGAAGCATAACAGTGTAGGACTCCCAAGTACAGATTGTGCAATGATCAGGTGTTTATAAGTGTTAAGTTGACTTCAGTAGGATACTCTTTTTCACTCTTTGTTTTATTGCAGCCATTGGCATAAATCCAAAAATTCAATTTTATTTCTCATTAATGTGCACCATCTCGACAGAAAAAAAATTTAATTTAGAATTTTTTGCTAATTTAAAAAAAAAGAAAAACTGAAATATCACATTGTCATATGTTTTCAGACCCTTTGCTTTGTGTAACACTAATATTTAATTCAAATGCTGTCCATTTCTTCTGATCCTCCTTAAGATGGTTCTATTCATTCATTGGAGTTCAGCTGTGTTAATTTAAACTGATTGGACTTAATTAGGAAAGGCACACGTCTATCTATATAAGACCACACAGCTCAAAGTGCAGGTCGAAGGACCTGCCCAAGGGGCTTAGAGACTGAATTATCGCAAGGCACAGATATGGCCACGGTTACAAAACAATTTCTACCTTTCTTGCAAGATTCCTAAGAGCACAGTGGCCTCCATAATCTGTGCATGGAAGAAGTTTGGGACAACCAGAACTGACTGTCAAGCCAAACTAAGCAATCTTGGGAAAGGAACATTGCTCACCAGAGGTAATATAAAACCCAAAGATCACTTTGGCTGAGCTCCATAGATGCAGTAGGGAGATGGGCGGAATTTCAACAAAGTCAACCATCACTGAAGCCCTCCATCATTTGGGGCTTTATGGCACAAAGAGTTTGCCTAAAACACATGAAGGACTCACAGAATAGGACAAATAATATTCTCTGGTCTGATGAGAGAAAAATTTAACTTTTTAGTGTTCATTTTAAGTGGTATGTGTGGAGAAAGTCAGGCACTGCCCAAAACAGCTCAAAAGAGTGCTTCTTTTTTAATACATTTGTTTTTTTCTGTCAAGATAGGGTGCTGAGTGTACTTTAATGATAAATAAAATAAACTTTAGTTATGATTTTAGTAAATGGCTGCAATGAAACAAAAAGTAAAAAATTTGAAGAGGTCTGAGTAATTCCTTACCCACTGTAAATAAAAAACCTGAAATTTCCTTTATCAGTAAGTCTATTCTAATATCTATTGTTTATGATATACAGATTAAAGTAAAGTTTCACATGGCTGGTGTTCATATATAGAAACCATACCTCTTATCATCTCTGTACCACTCGAACTCAGGTTTGGGAACTGCTGTGGCATCACACTTCAACAGTCCTAAACGTCCCACCTGAGTCTCTGAGTTCTTTGTAGTTTTAATATAAGGGGGATCTAAAAAACAATTACAATAACACTTTACACAAGAGCATCACTCTCTCTCTTTCTCTTTCTCTCTTTTTCACACACACATTATATAAGTGTTCAAATGATGATGAATAATTGTAAACAAAGAACTGAAATATTTTGTAAACATACAAAGACTTTTGATTTCAGTGAACTACTGCACTGATTTAATACTATTTTAAAAAGGTTGCTTCACCCGTTAGTTTCTTTCCATCTGGTCAAAAGCCTTTTTTCTGCAATAAACAACGGTGTTGCTTATAGACTATGTTTTAAACATGTTAAAACAACTTGGTTCTACCCCAAAATTTATACATTAAATTAAAGCTCTTCACACATTCCAGTTGGCTGTAAAATGCACAGAAAACATCCTTCTAAACAGGATTGCTCTCTGCCATGCATCCTATGTGCTATATCAAGCTGCTTGCAATAAAATCCATAACAAATCTTGCATCAAAGGTAAACAGAGAGGAGGCTTATTGCATTGTCTCTTTATCTGCAGATGGCATGTTTTGATTACATTACATTTTGTAGACACTTTTATCATTTATTAAAAAAAAAATAATTGGGACTTACAAGTATCTCAACTAAATGGCTGTGGTCACAGAAACCCCAGACAAATGAGGATTAAGGGCCTAGCTCAAGGCCTTTTTGGTGGACTTACTAACCACTAAGATATTAACCACTTAATAAGCATTCAAATATGTTATTTCTGCTCGTTTTCTTTATATCCAAGCTTAATTTGCAAAACAAAATACAACTCTAAACATCATTAAAGATGTCACTTAAGTTGTAACATGAACTCTTATTTGGACACTGCTTAAAATGTACATTTTATTTAAGTATTTCTCATTGTACTCTTCACTCATTTGTCGCTTTACCTCATTGAATTCAATCTAGTTATCTTCGCTCCCATCTAATTTTC
Organism: Corydoras maculifer; assembly: GCA_019802435.1. Taxonomy (NCBI): domain Eukaryota; kingdom Metazoa; phylum Chordata; class Actinopteri; order Siluriformes; family Callichthyidae; genus Corydoras; species Corydoras maculifer. The sequence continues at coordinate 994,865 of JAFMOD010000053.1, forward strand.
TCTGGATGTTATTTTGAAAGACTGGTTTCTATTCCAAAAATATTATAGGTACATGTAGTAGTTAATTTAAACACTGGAGCAACAAAGCAGCAATATGAAAAATATTCAGAAAATTCAGAATATTTAAAAAAAATAGAAGGATAAATTTCTACCCACAATTGGTCTGTGGAATAAAAATCAGCTTTTTTTAACCAAAGATCAAAATATACTTTGTGGTCATTCTACAATAGTTTCTGGCAACCTGATTTTACATGTATAGGAAAGATGAATTGCTTTAACTTGAAGTGCCAATAAATATGTATAAAAGTAAGAACTATAAATAATTTGTTAATAAATTACATGATTTCTGCGCATGTGTGTAACACGTGCTTGTATACAGCGGAGCGGCATTTAAAGTTTGTGCCTATGTGTAGGATCACCGTGCTTTGCACAGTTTGGACTTTAAAGAATAAAAGCTCAGTTAGTTCGTGCCTCTGAATGTTTTGTACGGTCACACACGCCTGGTCAACAACCCTTCACCCAGGGAAAAGCCCCTCCGTAAGCGCTTTCTGTAGTGCTATCTTTGTGGGTGGAACTGTAACTGGGTGCATTGTTTACATTAACATTTACATTAACACTAGCTATTGCACATAAGGGACATACCCCTTGCCCTGTTAAGAGAACCATGTATGACAAGAAATTGGTCATTTGCAGTGCTGGATAAAGTATGTATAATGTATATGATAAAATATATTTTACTAGTATCTTATATAAACCACCAAAAGGTAAAACTTAAAAAAAAACACTTAGTACTTACAGTAGACAACCACGTTGACATACTTAACATCAGGTGTAGCAACGTCATTGCTAGCCTTGCACTCATAGCGACCGGCTTGGGTACGCATAATGCCAGAAATTTCCAGATACTCACCAACATCCAGAGTCTCTGCTGTTGAAACAAATGCAGGAATAACATTAGCATTATGTTAGAATTAGCATAATTCTATGTTCATAATGTAACATTAGCATAATTAGAATATTATTAGCATCATCATAATTAGATGCCTTGCAGTTACATAAACAACATTTAACATCACCAGTATTACACCAGTATTCTATATCGCAAAGACTAAACCAAAAACATGTGTTAGGAGTTGACTGATCCAAATTACACTGTTTTGTATCCTCCTTGCCTTTATTAATTAACTCATTACCTGAATTTGGTCTCAATTAGTCAATTAATTAATTGTTTTGCTTTTAATTTTCATTTCAGCAATATTTCAGCATTTCAACCATGAAAGCCTTCCACAACCTCCAAAGAAACAGCAGACTGAAACTGAAGTTAAAAATTGAGTATTTTCTGAAAAATGGCTGCAGTTATCATGACTCCAATCAGATGTTGACCTCACATAAATGTGCTGTGATAATACAACTCTAACAGATAAAACAGCATATTTTATCTGGCAACAAATTTTTTTTATGTTTGTGCATTGAAAAAAGGTGAGCTCCAAGCAAACAATTTTCATGTGCTTCTTCGAAAACCAGACCAAAATATTCCATGAATCCAAGTTTTTCATAAAATATGTGTTTCCAAAAAAACAAGGCTCCTTTAATATTGTCATCAGTAATGAGGTTAGCCACGCAGTTCATGCTTGGTTGCGTCTGCGCTGCTGCTGCAAAAAATGTCTCAGATGCACCTGTGAATCCTTACACCTGCAGATGCTTATGAAGTTAATTAGTTTTCTAGTGTCAAGTAATTAAATGAGCTTGCAGAGCTTCAGTTTTGATGCTGCATCACATATGTTGCATTATTTCAAAGGAGTGCTTTCGACTTTATAGAGCACATATGCAACTATGTCACTTTTTAAGCTGTCTGCGTTTGTTGAGGGCTTTTTTTTTTTTCATTTTCTGTAAGTTGTGCATGCACACTGAAGAAAATGTCTTTGCACTTGCCAATAGTTGGCCTATTCTGCCACCTGACGTTTGTTTGTGTTTGTAGGGGTCACGTGCATCTAAGGTATTATCATACATTATGCACAGTATGCAAGATGTGCTCATTCCAAAAATTTATATTGCTTTTACTAAATTGTTATCATATCTATTTGATGTAATAAAAAGTTTTTGGTTCTATCTCAAGTGGTTGGGTCCAGCATGCCCACATACTTTAATAGCATACTGTGCCACTTAACAAAATCTGTGTGTGTGTGTGTGTGTGTGGGGGGGGGGGGGTTGTAATCTGAATGTCTAAATGTAATGTAATGAAATGTAATGTAATGTAACCATCAAGGCATTTATAGGATCAGAAACTCAACAAACGCACAGAAACATGGCTTTATAAATTTTACCTTTTTGCCTTTAAGTTGTAAAATATTTTTGCACTAGGACACAGTTATACTGGAAAACAGATGCTTGATTTTATATATTTATGGTAATCAGCTTGATTTAAAAACCTATATTAAATCTCAATTAAGCACAGATTGTCTGCTGTGACCTACAGTGTTTTATTACACAGAAGTAATTAAAAAATCACAGAAATTGTTGTGGTTGCATGGGAAAAGTAGACCCTTTATTACTTTGCCAATCAGGATATAAAAACATCTTGTAATTAGGTACATACAGTGTCAGATTGCTATTTACAGTATATTTTTATTAAACAAATATTAAACCAAAATGCAAAAGCAAAAATATATCCTTACTGCTTCCATTGGAATGGATAAATAAATTAACTAATAGATTTTACTAATGTGTCCTTGATTAATTAATCATCATCAAGAAAGAAGAAATAAACGAATGACCTATAAAAAAGAAGAAAAGCAATTAGTGCTGCTAATCAATTGTGCAAGTGTAACAAGCCTATTTCCAGACATTTTAATTCATAATTTCATGGAAAAATGATTATTTACACATGGAGAACATGGCATATGGGTTGATAGCACATATGTGATAAAAGAAAAAGTGATTAGTGATAAAGTGATCTATTTTGCTTATTGTATTTGCAAAAAAAAAAAAAAAAAAAAAGTTCACCTTAATTAAACTGATTACAGCTGCAAATAGAGCAGCGTCTTGTTAACACCTTTTTATTTTTTCTTCCTTTTTTTCTTAGCTCAGATTCAAATAAGTCTAAAGGTTCACACTTGTTGGTGTTGCCCGATAACATATTTTAGACACACATATTTTAGATATTTTATTTATTTTCCATGAAATATGAAAAAATAAGCAGCAAAATCATTTAATGGAATATGAATAATGCCGGCGGCACGGTGGCTTAGTGGTTAGCACATTCGCCTCTCAGCACTAGGGATTCCCGGTTCGAATCCCCATCTGGGTGGAGTTTCCATGTTCTCCCCGTGTCTGCGTGGGTTTCCTCCGGGTTCTCCGGTTTCCTCCCACAGTCCAAAAACATGGATCAAGTTAATTGAATTCTCAAAAATTGCCCAATTTAGAGTGTGTATGTGTGAGTGAGTGTGTGCCCAGCGATGGATTGGCGCCCCCCCCCCCCCCCCCCCCCCCCCCCCCCCCCCCCCCCCCCCCCCCCCCCCCCCCCCCCCCCCCCCCCCCCCCCCCCCCCCCCCCCCCCCCCCCCCCCCCCCGCCAATTTATCATTAGCATTATTCATATTCCATTAAATGATTTTGCTGCTTATGCAACTAAGCATCATTTCATTTTAAGTTAAAGTTAGCTCTGCTTCACCACATAATTTATAATATCTATTAACTTGAAGGTCTGTCAGAAAATGGCAAAATAATGATAAAATAATTTCATACTGTAACACTAGATGGAGCAGCAGGCTAAGAAGAACTTTCAGTTAAATTAAGCCAATTTATCCTTCTATCACAAAACACAATGTACAAATAGCAAAAACATGTATACACACATTTATATCTAGAAGCAAATTAATCTTACCTATTCACAAAACTTGAATTGGGTAAAAAATGTTATGCTGTAGTTCCTGCATGGCTTTTCTGTAACTTTGATTTTTGTGAAAACAAAATCAGAATCAGTAAGCATTATGTTTGATAGTAGTGTAGGCACTGATCAATACAAATGCACAATAAGTTTTGTGTTTAATTCTCTATTGATTATTTGTTTTTTAATAAAATGTTGTTCCCATGTTATCAGACGCCTACACATTACACCTATAGCGAATATACATCCCATTCTACGCTAATACTTTATTTGCAGCTTTAACTGGTGCCACTCGTGAATTTATGGATTTTGCCTATGTATTCAGAATAGAATTTGTGAGTTCAGACACAGATAAAGTACAAAACGACTGGGCTCTCTGTTCTAGTGTATCTCAAAGCTGTTTGATGTGGAGGTCAAGACTTTGTGTGAGCCTGTCAAGGTTCTCATATTTAATTTCCGGCATGACTGTGCCCCAGTACAACTTGTTTTGTGAAATGAAATTGGTCTTTTCTAGCCTGTTGCACAAAGTTAAAAGCATTCATCTAACATGCATGGTGTTGCATAGGGCGCAGTAGCTCAGTGCTTAGGGCGTTGGGCTATCAATCTGAAGGTTGAGGTTTCAAATCCCAAGTCAACTGAAGTTACCAATGTGTCGTTGAGCAAGGCCCTTAACCCTCATTGCTCCAGGGATGTTGTGATTTACAAGGTGAGCACAGGGTTAGTCACTTTGGATAAAAGCATCTGCCAAATGACCAAATGTAATGTAAATGCAAATGTTGCATACACCTGTGGCAAAGGAAGAAAATGAAGCGCTTTAATTAAATGATTAAAAGCATGTCCCAATACTTTTGTCCATATACTGCTAAATAAATAGTTGAAGAAAGAATGATAGAAGCACCCATCAAAGAGTTTGGATTTTCATCACTCAGTCCAAAGACATGTAAGTCGAGTGAATTATTCATTTTCTTCCGCTTTATCCTCTATTAGGGTCGCGGTAGGGTTTCCAATGCCCATCCAGGGGAGAACATTTCGGGTGCCAACCTATCGCTGGGCACACACTCACTCACACAAACACACTCTATATGAGGCAATTTGGAGAACTTAATTGACTTGACCATGTTTTTGGACTGTGGGAGGAAACCGGAGAACCCGGAGGAAACCCACACGGACAAGGGAAGAACATGGAAACCCAGATGGGGATTCGAACCGGAGATCCCTAGTGCTATGAGGCGAATGTGCTAACCGCCCTCAAATGAATTAAAGATACTAAATTCCACTTAGGTGTGTGTGAATGTATGACTTTTCTTCAAAAGACTGGTAATCTGTCCAAAGTATTTCCCAGCCTTTTATACAAGTAACTTTTTAAATAAAAATAAATACCCGGTTTTTAGGTTTTGTATAGTGTTACAAAACCAAAGTCCACAAAGCTTACACTGTATTTACATTTAACTGTTTAGCTCAAAGTGTACCTCAAAGCCAATATCATTTTATTATGCTTTGCTCACTATAGCAAATAAATGTCAGCAAATAAAATTTCCTATAATTGTTTAGCTTTAGGCACGGTGGCTTAGTGGTTAGCACGTTCGCCTCTCAGCGCTAGGGATTCCTGGTTCGAATCCCCATCTGGGTGGAGTTTCCATGTTTTTCCCGTGTCTGCGTGGGTTTCCTCCGGGTTCTCCGGTTTCCTCCCACAGTCCAAAAACATGGATCAAGTTAATTGAGTTCTCAAAAATTGCCCTGTTTAGAGTGTGTCTGTGTGAGTGAGTGTATGCCCAGCGATGGATTGGCGCCCTGTCCTGGGTCTATCTGCCCAGCGCCCGAGAAGTTCTCCCCTGGATGGGCATGGGGAACCCCACCGCAACCCTAATAGAGGATAAGCGGAAGATAATGAATGAATGAATGAATGAATGAATGTTTAGCTTTATTTATGGGTCCATAGTGTAATGGTTAGCTCTCTGGACTCTGGTTCTAGCAATCCAAGAGTTCATATCTTGGTGGGACCTGTGTTTAGTATTCTGATTCTGAAAAAAATAAACACAGTATTCGGAAAAAAAGAAAAAAATGCAATTTCCCCCAGGGATTAATAAAGTTTTCTGATTGTAGTTCTAACATACTGGCTCTATCTAATGCTGATCTAAAACTGGGAATGACATGTGTACTGTAAACATCAATACCATAAAACAAGAATAATGCACGTCATATTTGACATTATTTTTTAGGTTTTACAGTTTTACAGTACAGAGTCTCATTATACTTTTGGACTGAGAATTATCTACCATTCAAAAATAGCCACCAGCAGTGTCCTGGAACAACTGACATAGGATTTGAGGATGATAAACAGAAATTGTACAGCAACAAAAAAGCTATTTTCTCCGATTTTACATCTACACATGAGAGCAATGAGCAGAATGGGTCTCAGTTCTAAGGTCTTAGGTCAAAGGAAGGTCTAAGTTAAATTGTGGACATGAGTTTTAAACACTTAAACTGACCCTACTGCACTAAATCCAACATATCTAAGTATTCCCATTAATTTGAGTGCTTAATAGACCACATTTAGATTACAACATCAAGTCATTACAATATTAAATAGATATCAATTAATAAAGAAATAAGCAAATTATCAGAATTCTAAACTTGTCATGCTGCCCTGTGTTTTTATTACTATTTCTTATTTGTCATGCTGATGTCAAGAACAACTGTTGTAGCTCTGCAATATGCACGAAGAATAAATCAAAAGAAATGGAACAGAACAGAAGTTATTTTCTTTTGTGTCTGTCCCACAGATAGGGATAAATCTTTCTCTTAGTCTGTGACAGAATCTGTTCTGAATCTAATATTCATTTAACATTAGCTAATGCAGAGGGCATCATCACTGTGTGTATCTCTGTGTATGTCGGGGGGGAGAATGTGGTAAAGCCTTAAGGGAGAAAATGGAGTGCCAGATTCATTTTCTTTTCATCTCAGTAATCACCTCATATTGTCACATACAGGAGAAAAAAAACGAACCTGTACAAAAGTGTGCGTGTGGGTGTGTGTGTGTGTGTGTGTGGGAAGAAAGGGTACAGAGAGCAAGATACAAGAACAAAGAGAAAATTTGCACAGACACACAACTTCTCTCTTACTCTCTTGCGCGATATCTTTCACTCACACACAGACATACACAGATGCACACACATACACACACACATTCCACCCACAGTCTCTGACCTGACTATAGATGTCCTACTGAATTACAGAACTTCATTCTATATGCATTAGTTATGAGTGCCCCGTAACGGTTTTACGCCTCCTCTCACCAATAAATATCACCAAAACCTCATCTGAGGTAAGAAGTTGTTCAAAAAAAGATGTCATAATTATAGAATTATCATGATATGTTTTTATTATGCTAACTACATAGGTGGCAGGAAGAGCATAAAAAAATGGTGAAACAAAAAAAGGATAATAATTCACTAATATAAAACAAATAAGAAAAAATCATTAAACAATAAAATTATAATAATTGTTATGAAAAATAATTATTATTTAGCATAATAAAAAAAATAATAACTTACATGCATAAGATCAAGTCATGCATAAATTCAGCGAACTGTATTATTATTCTTTTGACTGAAATAATGTATACAATTTTAACAAAAGTAACTGCCATTGTTGCCAGATCCTGGTCACAAACTATTTAAGTATAACTGCATATATAAAATTCTTTAGTGACAAAGAAGCCAAGCACATCAGCAAAACTCTAATTACAACCCAACATCAAAAAATTACAACATGTACTAACTCGTGCAGCTTTAAAATGTGTGTGTGTGTGTGTGTGTGTGTGTGTGTGTGTGTGTGTGTGTGTGTGTGTGTGATGTTGAAGTTAATGCAAATATAAAGTAGTAAACACGCACACAATTTTTCTCACTCACGTTTAATCTTTTTCTTCAGTGAACAAGTGCTATTGTTTTCCCGAGCTACACAAGTCTTTAGGGAAAGCTTGACTGGTGACAATTATTCAAAAGGAATTTAAAAAATATTTTGTAACAAAAGCTAGCATTAGCATGAACATGCATTATTCACAAGATATGCTTAACCTGCAAAGCCTTGATTATTGCTTTATGTTCACTGTGATGCTAATTTATGCCAAGCTGCTGAACGGGAACTACTTTTAGCTTTCTTTTGTCTCAATGGAATCCCAGGAGAATAACCCGAAGCTCAGTGAAGTCCTGATTTTTATTACAGCACTCGAGACTAAAGCTAAGTTTTATTATCATTCCTTTCTCCCAAAGTTGTATAAATACACAATACCTCCAACTTGCTGAATGTTATAAAAGAAGCCTTTGATGGTATAGTAACAAAATGATTCCTTTTATGGAAATCAACAAAATGAACAATTTATAAGCCCAATCACTAGCCACGTTATCAGGAGTTCAGGAACATTTGACAATAAGCATGAATTTTTCTCACATTATGCAAATATTATATATATATATATATATATATATATATATATATATATATATATATATATATATATATATATATATATATATATATAAAGCTTTAAAAAATAATGTTGGACTGTGTATGCCAACGGTAAAACGTCTTAACTGTGTGTATATACATAATAGTGTGTAATAGTGTTTAAGAATGTCTTGCGTTCACCTATTGGACTGTGTATGCCAATAGTACATTTTCAGCTGTAAATTAGATACGTATTGTTTAGATTCGGAAGTCAACAATGGGTCAGAAAAATTCTAAAAAACAAGGGTTGGTTTTCCCTGAGCCAGCAGTTAACTGTGATCTCATTCCTGGAAGATCTATCATAGATATAATGACTAAGGAACACCCTGATAGTTGCGTCTAAATTGAGGAATGGGTAAAATATTGTGAACCTTAAATATAGGAACTTTTAAAAAAGATTTGCAAAAACAACAACACCATAGGTTTGATAACGCTGATGAAATGATTAAAGGAAAAAAGTCAAAGCACAAACCTGAACATAAGCAGCCAAACTGGCATGCTTATGGAAAATTGAAAAAGAGCGCAAAAAGAGGATGCCCCTGATGAGGACTAACAGGAAGATGGAGAAGACAAGAAACCTCCTGCCCGTTGCTCAACACGACAAAAGAAACATAAAGTGCAGATACCCAGTATCTAGGTGATAAGGCCAGAAGGACCTGCATTGGTTTTCAGACCATGGACTATGGATGACATAAAGAACGCTTGGGAGGAACGTCCTGTAGGAACCTCTTAATGGACTTACATATAGTTTTCCAGTTAGAGTTTTTCCATTTGTTGAATATAGTCACCCGATCTTGACACAATCTGTACAATAGTATCCTACACTGTTGATGCTGCCCGGCCGCTCAAGGAGGATGTGTCCCCCACTGAGTCTTGGCCCTTCCAAGGTTTCTTCCTTAAAATAACAACATAACGGAGTTTTTTCTTGCCACTGTCGCTTCGGCTTGCCCTTTGGGGGTTTAAAGGCTTTTCATTCTGTTAAGCTGCTTTGTAACAATGTACTGTTGTAAAAAGCGCTATGTAAATAAATTACTTGAACTTCACAAGCGAGTTATTAATTCAATACTGTTATGTGCGGACCGAGTGGGTGAGATGTTCTGTAATTGTGACACCTCCTTAGCTAAAACATTTTCATGGCATCATATCGCACATATCAATTGAAAAACCAGCATGTGCCCAGTGGAGGGACATGTTCGCATCTCTGACTGTAAAATTCAATCTGATTGGAAACCCACTTCTTACGGTGAATGGGAATATTGTTCTCATCTAAAGGTACACAGGTTGCAGATTTAGCTTTTGTTCACTGCATGTTCACTGCATGTTTAGCATGTTCTGGACATTGTTTGCACACCACGTGATGACCTCAATGATGTCCTTTTAACAAATTCTGATCTTGTTCTCTTTGTAGATGGTCCCAGTCACAAGGATTCCACCGGAACCACACGAACTGGTTTTGCTGTTGTTACTATGTGTGCTGTGATTTCAGGTTGATTGCCTCCGTCCTATTCCGCCCAGGCTGCTTTGGTGTGGTACACTCTTTTGCGACCCTCTGGAAACAGCATGGTTTTCTCACTTTGACAGGTAAACACATTGCACATCATAAACTCATATCAGCACTTCTGGATGCCAGCCTTTTACCAAATTGTGTTGCTGTTGTACATGTCCATGCACACAGGCATGCTAGCACTACAGAAGCAAAGGGTAACACCCTTGCTGACACTGCTGCTAAAGCAGCCTCTCTACGACCATCTGTGCATGCTTCTTGTATCCAGACTTTTTTGAACCACCCAGCATAACAGTACCTGACATTCAACACTCCCTTTCAGCCAGGTATGTCAAACAATGGCGCTCAGCCAGTTGTACCTATAATGGTACCGTTTGGACAGGCCCAGGTGGTAAACCATGTTTACCCTCCATCTATTTCCCATATTTTGTGTTGGGGGATGTCACAAAGCAGGTGCGTTGGAAGCGTGGTAAGCAAGGTTCAGGGTCTAGGCCTCAAACCTCCCCTATCTGGATGCAAACAGGTTTTGAAGGGTTGGAACCATATATATGGTATAGCATCCTCTACCTGTGTTTTTTCCAGTTTCTGTTCTTCTTACATTATTATTGGACAGAAACTGTATTATCTGTTTTTCTATTGGCTGTGTCTTTTCATATGAAAACTGAGGCTGAGCAGTCGTGAGCTCAGGAGCTTTCAACAACCTTCATTAGGTTGTTTGTCTGGTTTCTCGATTTGCAAATCTTATTAAATCATTTTTTTACTTTAATTGTTCCTCTGTCATCTGATTATTTACCACCACAATACTTTTATTACTTAACTATTTATTATTAATAAATAACTATTTATTAATCATTTTCTTACTCATTTTATTAATTTATTTCTATTCATTTAATCTGAATATGCACATGACAAATTATTTTTAATAAAAACTTTGTGCATCTAATTTCACTGTCAGGAGTGCAGAATTTACACTTCTGATTGGACTCTGTTTTAATTTTTTCTCATTTTTATTAGTTCATTAGTCTCCAAAAATATTTTTGTCATTATTATCAGCTGTATTTGCCTGTCCTATGTGTTCCTTTGTATATATTAAAGCGCTGTCTGTTCCTATTTTTAGAGACAGACTGTCAATTACTGGCAGTTTTGTTTTATGTGTGTCTGTTTTGTTTTTAAATCAAAATGCTTTTTCTACGTTATCATCTGCTCTGTATTGGACTAACAGGTGGCAGGTCTTGATATCCACTAACAAAAAACTTCCTAAACTTTATTGTGCCAAATTATCTTATATTTTTAATACAACAAGCTTAATAAAGTAAGTTATGGAGTGTCTTCATTGAGCAGCTAATTATACAGTCAGAAATTCAGCTGCTGGGGATGTTCATCCAACTTATGAAATGTTGCTACAGCTTTTGTCAAATTACATTGCTTAGGAAGAACTGAGTGATGCTCATGACCTTCAGTGACCTTTTATAAGAAGACTAGCTGAATTGCCTAAAGCTGAAGTGAGTAGTACCACCCACACTCATGTACAAAGCATTGATCTACAGTACTGCCGCCCGTTGCTCGCACACACACACACACACACACACACACACACACACACACACACACACACACACACACACACACACACACACACACACACACACACACACACACACACACACACACACACAATGTACCAAATCAATACCAGGGCCAATGTGAAAGATTCATTATACAAATGTTATGAATTTCTGAATTTTATACAGGTTAGATTTTTTGTGTATTTTATCTAAAATGCACTAGAACAAATTTATTTTACTAAAACTAATGCACATTTTAGAAATTAATATGTTTAAACTTGTCAGCAGTGTACATAAATCTTATATTGTAACCATAAGTTTAATATTAAAAATCTAATACAAAAGATGCACAAACTGCTGATTAAAACCCAGATAAACCACTGATATGAATACCATTAACAAAAAAAAATCAGGATCAAAATGTGTTAATTAAAACACCAACGCAAAAATACATTACATTCCTAAGCCTCACATAGCCTGATTTACTAATCTGTTAAACATGAAAGACTCTTTCCACTTTTCTAACTTTTCAAAGGTACTCGCAGATGTTCAGAGCTGATTTTTATCTTAGAGCTCTCAGGAAATCAATTCTTTCTGATAAAAACTATTTAATCTGCTGACTTTGAAATTAAATTTGTAATAATAACAGAAATTATAACTTTGTAATAACTTTTAACTCCATTACATTACTAATGTTCAAAACAGAATGTTACAAAAAAGCTTTGACATCCGAATGTGTGAAGACAGCATGCAAATAAAAATCAAATAAACACTTAAATTCCCTGAATGCTAATTATCAATAGGTGTAACCTACAACCCCCCAATAAAAATATAAAAAATTTTAAATTTGATGTTAATATAACATTTTCTTTTATGTATATTTTTTCACAAATATACATAATACCACACAGTCGATGTATGTGAAGAATAAAGACTGGCTTTTAAAGAATTTCTGGACTTGAAAATGTAGAAAACTAGAAAATGTTGTGATAGATGTGGACTTGATGGTTGACGCAATGTCTAAGTTAACCACCATTATGTGCCTCTATAGTTATGATTCCTTCTTATTTGTGAAATTCACACATGCAATAGAAACTGTTGCACATACTTGACGTAACAATTGGTGACTTTTGCATTGATTGATGGAAACAGTCCTTTCATGTTTGCCACAGAAAAATTAACATCCATCCATTTTTCATGTTGACAAGCTGAAAGGTGATATTACAGCTTAGATCTACACTGGCTTTTGAACCATCTAAGAACTGGGATTGTTTAAGCTGGTTTGCAATTTGGAGGCCGCTGTTTCTATATTGAGTTCAGTATATTAACAGACATATTACAAATCTGGTAACATTAAAGTGTTCTTTACACATTTTGTTACTTATTGATAGTGAATGGTAATTATTTAATAATGACTACAGTAAGATTTGCTTTTCTCTTAACATAATAACAAATATAAATAATTTATTAAAGAACTGATTTTTAGGTACATTTTGACCAATATTATTCTTTGTGTCTATTCACACCATAAATTTCCATAAAATAAACACTTGCACTTTACCAATTTTAATCATTATTGAACTTTTTTTTTGGTGTTGACTCTCCTGTTTATTCCCATTAAGAAACCAGGTATGCAAAAGCAAGTAGACATTTTTACACAATTTATTTTATGAAAATGTTATGGCAAGCCAATTAATGCCCTGACATTATTCATTTTCATTTTATTTCACCTAGCATTTGGAATTCATTGACCAGTAAGTTTTCCACACAAGCTTCATACTTTAATAAGATTTATTTCCATAGCTATTTTCCTTTAAACAGTGCATAGGCAACAAATTATATTAAGCTAATATTTTAATAAAACATTGTGCATGTTCTGGTGAAATGTGGTACATTTTGACTTTTAAATATATTGTAGCAGTAACACTTTGACATATGTAGCAGTTGTACAGTCTATAAAAGCATGAATTTCACATAAACATGCCAAAACCGTGATCTTACAGATTGTGGCATTATTGTTGTTACCAGACAGAGTGATCTGAATATGTAGTTAACTGATCTTATGGGATGATTATGGGACAGTTCTACAGTTTCTCAGATTGATGAAAGAAATTAATAAAATCCTGTGAGCTGTGGTTCAGTTTAGTAATGTCTTGCTAATAAAGGTGGTAAGGACAACAGCCAGACTTGTCAAGTCGACAAAAATGTACTGTACAACTTTGCAAGCAGGATATCAGATTATAACAAATTTAACCTCTAATATAATAATATTGATTGTGATGAAATAAGTGACTCGTACCTGATGGATTGAGTAGCCTCCAGGTGATGGATGGATCAGGCCGGCCATTAGCTAGGCAACTAAGTGTGAGGTTGTTACCTTCATTCACTGCAACATCATCAGAAATTCGGTAAATGTAGGCAGGAACTGAAAAAGAAAAAAAATAATTAGCATCATTATAACACCAGTGGCTGCAGTTCCATTGACAGGAAATTTCGATAATAAGGCTAGAGAGAAGTGAACAGTTGGTATTTGGTATTTTGTTCCCATATTTTGTTGGTATTTCGTTCTTGGTACTTCATGGCACCTTGGTAACTGCGAGTGTTTCTGTGTTGGTGCAGAAGAAATTCTATAACAATTTCATCCTTCTACTTAACATTCAGAGAAAATGTTGTGGCTGAACTATAAGGCCGATCAGCTCAGCCTGCTTTTCTAATTTGTCTAAACATTGTTGTCTAGATTAAAGGCCGTAGACCTTTCTTGTCAGCCATGGACCCAGATTAGACTCAGTGCAGTTGGGTTGTTCAAAACTTGGCAACAAACATTGGGGCTGTGTGACTGTGTGGATGGATGAATAAACATCATGGATCAGTAAAGTGAAAAAAAAGTGGATTTAGCACACATCCTTGGGGGTTCATCGAAATGATGCTTGAATGTGTAACTGCCAAACTGTACAGCTTGTGGTCTTTTACTTAGAAAATCTAACTGCCAGTTTCACAATGATGTGTTCAGCCCTAGTCTATCCAGTCTGTATCTTCATAACTACGCCATAACTACAACCAGTTATAACAATTGTATGGGGAAATGCGGGTCGCAGGGATTGTTGTAAATTTGTGCTGTATGTGTTTTTGCTCATTCGGGTGGGGGTTTACATTTAAGGGAAACGTGTTATGTCCTTGAGCTGAAGGCTGTACTAAAACCAAATTCTCTCCATGTTATTTGCTGGAGAGTGTTTAATAAAAGACCAATTTCTGTCAAAATGGAAACCCAATAATATATGGACTTTAACATCACTTACCAGCTCTCTCATATGTTAAATATATTGACCACTACCGAACATAATGTTAAATATTCTGACCACTTTTGTATATAATGTCTGTGCAATAAGCAATAAGTAACACACCCACATTATTTTGTTATTTCTATTGTTTATACCACTCTGTATATATATATATATATATATATATATATATATATATATATATATATATATATATATATATATATATATATATATATGTTCATAGTCTGTACATGTTCATAGCTTGTATATTTCATATTTATATCTGCTCAAAGTCTGTACATGTTCATAGCTTGTATATTTCATATTTATAATCTGTTTATAGTCTGTACATTCATACATGTATATTCAACTCAACAAATTACCACTTTGTAATATATATATATATATCTGCTAAGGCACTTCTGGATGGATGCGAACTGCATTTCGTTGTTTATAATGAGCAATGACAATAAAGTTAAATTCTATTCTATTCTATTCTAAAGCATAAGAATGCAGTGTGTTGTATTTCTTGAATACTTACCAATGAAAAACACTGCTTTCTGACAAAAACATTTGTGGGAGACACAGCATAGTAAAAACTGAATAATAAATGTGATAAATAATGTGATTGGCTGAGCCGTTTGTCCAGCCGTGGCATTATTGCTAATAGCACACATAATCTGACCGCTTCACATTCTTATCAATTCATGATGTACAATACATTTTTTTTGGTTTTTCATAAACTGCGTTCCGTAAAATCACTTTATGTTGTACCTATTAATACCTCTTTCCCATTATTTAAGTACAATAATTCCTTATTGCATTAGTATGTCTTAACCCTTGATCATCTATACCTTTTAAAAATTGTAGTGTACTTTCTCTATATTGTTAAAAGCAGCAAAGATTGCACATTTTTCACAAGTGGCAATTCTAACAAATATAAACAAGAACAACAGAGTGACTCAACAAGAGTGACTGTAGAATGAGGTCACATAAAACTATTTACATTGTGTTAGTTGATTTACTAACACTGCCTTAGTATGTATATTAAAGATTATTACACAAAGCCGCACGTTAATAAATGTCTTCTTGGAACATACAATGTTTGCCAAAACAGCTTTTGTTTACAGGTTGACATCTTCAATAATAATGTGAACAATAAAGCCACGTGAGATTATTTAAGAGTTCCATATCATTTAACCTAAGGTAAATGTTCAAAAATATATTTGATTGTGCTTCTATCGGCGCTCACTCACCATGCCTCTTACCAAAAAAGGGGCGTGGGATTTCACCAGCATTTTAATTGACGCCTCTATTTAAGGGACGGGGGGATTGTGTTAGGTGCGTTTGATCGTCCATATTGGCATACTACTCATTTAAAGTCAGTAAACGACAGATCCACTCCATGGATCCCGAGGCCTTCTCCCAGGGTTTACGTCCCAGCGAAGCACCAGTGTATATTTTTTCATTTCAAGACTTTGGATTTTGTTTCCTTATATTTTTGTCTTAACGAAAGTGTTGAATAAACCACCTCGGTTTGTGAAAGGAGATTTGGCCTGTTCCCTGGGGTTGGGACCCCATGACAGAATCCAATGCCACATCCCCCAATATGTGAACACCAGAGGCACTTCTGCAGGTGGCCGAGACTCAGGACTATGCCCTGTTCATTTAATCACTCTCACCACGGACGCCCGTGCAGTAAGGTGCTGCATGCAGGGAGATCGTACCGCCTCGGAATACGTGCTGGAATTCTGGACACTAGCCGCCGGAGTGGGTAGAACAAACCTGTGCTCATAAGTGCGTTCTACGCGGGGTTATGGTAAGAGATCTGCAAAGACCTGGCTTGTCACGACATGAAGATGTCTCTCATCTTCAGGCTCACTACCGCCATCAACCTGGACCAATTCCATGCAAAGTCAAGCCGCTCGTCCACTCGCAGAGCCTACTATGCAGCTGGATTCGATTTAGTTTCCACCCTTGTAATGGGCGTGCCGCCTCCGGACCAGACAGTGTTCACCGATCACCTGCTGGGATACTGAGACATGAAAACCTGGAGGAGGAAACGCTCGGCTCGGTCTCGATCCGAGAGTCGCTCTGCCCTCCAGGCTCTTCCTCCGGTAAGCGCCACCCGAAGAGGTCTCCCCACTCCCTGGTACTGCAGATCGTAATTCCTGTCAGAGACACTAAATATGCTTCTAAGATGCTCATCAACTCGGGGCAGAGGGAAACACCCCGAGATTCTCCTTTTTGGGGTTCGACTTTTAGCCAGAGGGCATATCGATGGACATGGGGAAAGTCCGGTCCATTTTGGATTGGCCAGTTCCTACCACCGTTCATAAGGTACAGCACTTTTTGGATTTTGTGAACCTTTACCACAAATTTATTCGTTTGTTTAGTTCTTTAGTACTACCCATCACATCGCTGCTGAAGGGCCGACCCAAAAATTTAATTTGGACACAAGAAGCAGACCAGGCATTCACCAGCCTCAAAAGCAGCTTTTCGTCTGCCCCGGTGTTGGCATTTCCAGACCCAGACAAACCTTTTGTGGTTGAGGTGGATGCTCCTTCACAGGGGGTCGGGGCGGTACTGTCCCAACACACTGGTAGCCGATCCCTGCCTCGTTGCTGTTTTCTCGCACAAACTCTCGCCGGCAGAACGCAATTATGCCATCGGGGATCGCAAGCTTTTAGCTGTGAAATTAGAAATTAGAAATTGAGTGGAGCCACTGGCTCATTGGCACCACCACACCGTTTTCCGTTATCACGGACAATCAAAAATCTGCAGTATTTAAAAGGGGCCGTCGATTATACGCCCTTCAGGCGTGCTAGTAATTATTTTTTAATAGTTTTAATTTTGTCACCTTATTCAGACAAGGTAGCTCCAATGCGGCCGCGGATGCTCTATCATGCCTGTATGAGGTTGATGCACCAGACCCAGTTTGTCTCCGCCCCATCCTACCTTTCAGACGTTTCGTGAATGTAGTAAACTGGATTTTGGATAGGGACATTCACAGAACATTACGCAACATGCGCCGACCCAACAAATGTCCAAATGGGTTGCTGTATGTACCCCCCACCTTCCGCAGTCCACTTATTACCTGGGCTTGCGTTGTGTACTCGGAGTTGCATGCACTATCCAAATCCTCTGCAGAAAATATTGGAAACCCTTTACAAAGACATGCACAGTTTTGTCACGATGTGTTCGATCTGCGCCTCGTGCAAGAAGCCCAAATCCCTACCCGTGGGCAAGCTAGTCGCGTTGCCCATTCCGGTTCAGCCGTGGTCGCATGTGGCTGTGGATTTCGTAACTGATCTCTCCCATCAGAGGGGCTGAACACCATTTTAACTATTAGCAATATTAGTTTTTCTAATTCAAATTTATACTTCTTAGTATTCTTTAGTATTCTTTATGGCAGAGTTGCTTTTTCGCCACCTTTTTAGATCTTTTGGCATTCTGGAGGTCATGAAAGGTATTTTTAGAAAAATTGGGAATGTCGGTGAGCCTCTCGTCCGGTCAACACCTGGAGACTAACGAGCTGTGTGAGTAGGCCCATCAGGAACGAAACTACTAGATTCCAAACGGGTTGGCGGTAAATTACAGTATTTGGCGGAGTGGGAGGGCTTGCATCTTACGAAAGTGGAAAGTGGGAAGACCTGTGTCTTACGCTTCTATCGGCGCTCACTTGCCACAGCGTTTTAACTGACGCCCCTTTTTAAGGGATGCGGTGAGTGTGTTAGGCGTGTTGGATCTTCATTGGTGGCATACTACTCGTTTAAAGTCAGTCTGATCAAGTGCTAAGCTGCTATCTTTTCCAGTCCTAGCCTTCAGTCCTTGGCTCCAGCACGCTTCGCCCTCGCAGCCGCTATGGCCGCAAACCTGCTTCACTCCACGGCTCGGCGTTGCAATGCACCTAGAATCCCTTCGATTTTGTTTCCTTGTATTTTTATCTTAATGAAAGTGTTCAATAAACCACCTCAGTTTGTAAAAGGACATTTGGCCTGTTCTCTGGGTTTGGGATGCCATGACAATAGGTACGAAAAGAGGCAAATGTTTTGACACCAACATTACACTGGTTAATTTATTTAGCAGATTATGCTATTTTGTAGAAGCCAACAATGGGCACGTTCATACACATTTTATACAGGTTAAATTTAGAAACAACAGTTATTCACAGATTTTGGTCAGCGAGTTGTTAGCCTTGAACTGGTAGAGATTGTTTGGTAAAGCTGTTGAAGAAATAAAATTATTTATAACCTCACAGTCTTAGTTATCACAGGCTATAAGCTGTTTTTGTTCTGTGAGGGTATTTATCAGCTGAAAGTGAGATTTAAGAACTCAAAACAGGACAAACTCAAATGTGAGATGCATATTCAATGGGATGAGGTACAGAGTTTCTACAGTGGTCAGCATTTTAGGCATTATCAATCAACCAATGTGGGCGTTTAATATATCAATGTGTGCCAGCACTTGGCTCTATGATGGAGAGTCCTCAGAAAAAAAAGGAGGAGTGGTGTAGCATAAAAACACCATGGATCTTTCTTGAAAGGGAGTGCAGAGATTCGGTTGTAGGTGTTAAACATAGAGTAGTTGACAATGTCATACATTCAGAATGTATTCTTTATTATTTAGTATGCAATAAGTGAGCAAATAACATTATAGTATGATTTAGTATTTAGTATTAATACACTTTGTATGTAGTGTATTACACAGACAAGGGTAGAAAAATTGACTTTGTTTAGTCCATGAACACGATAATCTATGCCTTGTGCCTTTCAAATTAAGCCACCTCTGAATTACAGTGTACTGTAAAGTACATTATAATGATGAAAGAAATGCACTATTATCTTTTTTTACAGATTTTATATGATGCTGGCACACCTAACATATTTGCAAAAACCCCTATAAAAACCTTCACCAAATGCAGTTTTATCTTACTTTTGATGTTAGAATTGTGATAAATGTTCCCCTCCTATTCCATACAGAACTTATAAGTTTGTAGTTTCTCCAATTTCCTCCAAATTGCTTTAAAGTCTAAATGTGTGCAAGATGTTTGCCCTGTCTGAGATATTTCTGCAACTTTCAACCTATAGGCTGTTTAGACTTTCTTTGATCAGAAAAAGCATTAAAAAATAAATGGATAAATGAGTCAATATTCATCTGTTTGATTGTTATGCTTAAGGACACACTTAGCAGTAAAGAAGATCATTACCAAATAACGTATTGCACACACATGAGCAGAGCTATTAAGTAAGTGTTTTTAGCTAAATGTAATCTGGATATCAACTGTTTTACACCACAACACAGTATTTTCACTAATGGGAATGTGTTTTAATGGGAATGTGATTTTCTGCCACTTTTTTGTCTGGCTTTGACAGGCAGCATTAGCTTTGTGCAAGTGTATTAGACACCTTTTTAGTGACACCATATTTAAATGAATTTAAATACAGCTTAACATAGTACAAATCCTATGTTAAAAATCTCAACTGCTTGCCACTTTAAAATGACATGGGTTTATAATCATATTGATTAGTGTTGGTAATGAACTAAATATTTCACAGAAACACTAACATGAACTCACATACACGTAAACATATACATATATTGATCTGTTGTCTGGGGCTGCATGGTGGCTTACTGGTTAGCAGGTTTGTCTCTTAGTGCTGGGAATTCCGGTTCGAATCCCAATCGTGTGGAAATTACGTGTGAATGTTCTCCTCGTGTCCGTGTGGGTTTCCTCTGGGTTCTCAACACATTTACTCTCCCAATTACACACACTATATAGGGGCAATTTAGAGCAGCCAATTCACAGAGAATCCCTGTTTTTGGACTGTGAGAGTAAACCTGGAGGAAACCTTTTGTGAAAACATGGAAAACTCCACCTAGATTGGGATTCAAACCTGAAAGCAGATTTGCCACTATGCTACTGTGCCACCCCTAAAAAAAGTTTTGTTGATGCTTATTATGCTTAAAAGTTCATACTCCATCAATCTACAGTAAGACAATTGGCTGTACACTAGTGATTGGTTGGCGCCATATATTTAGCATTCAGTGTATAAACTGTGCAAGATCAGACATGTAGAATAAAAATCTAATATTCAAACCATATTGGATGATGCCTGAGTTAAAAATGTCCACCTCCAGTACTGTTAGCAATCAGGATACTCGGGGAAATTATATCCTATGTAGAAAACAAAAGCCCTAAAAAGTGTTTGATATTGGCAGGTTGAGTGGTCTTTAGGATATCTTTGGTGGCAAAGAAAAGACAAAGAATAGGTGCAAAACCAAGTATAAGATGGTAAGATAAGATGATAAAGTGAACAGTGTAAGGAAGAGGTGAGACAGGCACTGGACAGTTGTGAATCGATTGTCCAGACAGAGGAACAGGATATACATTAGATTAAAATTTAAAAGATACTGACAGAAGTATGTTGTAAAACAAGGAGAAAAAAGTATTTTGATGAGGAGCTGACAAATTTGGTATTTGGTTGGAGTTTAAGTACATGTATAAGTATATGTATGAGGACAATGTGACAGCAATGAGCTGTTCTGTAGGAATGACAGACAGGTTTAAATTGGAGATGATAAGCTGCATTAAGGGTCAGCTAAGTCTGTTCTGTTTACGTTGGTCATGGACAGGCTGATGGACTAGGTTAACAGGAGTCTCCATGGAATATTATGATTGCAGATGACATTGTGATCTGTGGTGAGAGTAGGGAGCAGGTTGATAAGAGCTTGGAGAGATGTAGGGATGCACTGTAAAATGGGGGAAAGATGATTTGCAGGAGGATTTAAGTTATAAGTTGCAATAAATGGAGCTTAAAAAAGCAAATAAGTTAAAACGCATGATTTTAATACATAATGGTTACAGTTACTGATACAGTAATACAAATATGTGTTACCTGATTATCGTCCGGTGGCACGGTGGCTTAGTGGTTAGCACGTTCGCCTCTCAGCGCTAGGGATTATATTATATATGATAATATATTTTATCTATTAATTAATGTAAACACGTCGGCAGGGTGGCTTAGTGTGGCTTAACATGTTCGCCTCTCAGCACTAGGTATTCCCGGTTCAAATCCCCATCTGGGTGGAGTTTCCAAGTTTTTAAGTCCTGCTTTATTGGGGAGAACATGGAAACTCCACCCAGATGGGGATTCGAACCGGGAATACCTAGTGCTGAGAGGCGAACATGTTAAGCCACACTAAGCCACCCTGCCGACGTGTTTACATTAATTAATAGATAAAATATATTAGATACAATTTATAGATAAACATATTTGGTTGAAAACATTGTAAATCAATGAAGGATTCCATTAACTACTTTGGTGTGATTTAATAAAGCTGTGGTCCAAAGAAGAAGACGAAAAAAAAAATTCTGTTCTGAAGACAGAATTTTAAATAGCATTGGGCTTTATAACTCACTAGTCAGCATTAAATCAGAGACGGCACTGATGCATTTGTAGTTCCATTGATCAGGAAGGGTATCTAAGTTATGGGTCATTCCCGGCTCCTATCTTTTTTTTCCACAGGTGCATCAGGGAAGATCAGATGGCAGGTTGGGTAATAAAGTGCTCACTGAGCAAGGAGTTATGGTGACGTGTTAAATATACACTCCCATAAATACACCCAAAGGACTGTGACAGATACCTGATACATCACCCAACACTAAACAGGAAAAGGAATGTCAAACATGAAGCTAAATCAATGAAAAAGGTGGAAAGGTTTTAATAATAATAATAATAATAATAATAATAATAATAATATCAGAGTTATGAGCTAAAGAGAGCACTTTAGTGATTGTGATGTGCCAGACTAATGTGTCAGTGTAATACTGATGAGACCTGTGGTTGAGCATTGTCTCAGTAGTTTCTGTACAATTCCCTTGTGTGAGTACTCGTGTTGCTGCTTCCTAAACTGTATAAGATGGACCACTGTTGTCACATGCTACTTCCATCACACACCAATTCAGAACAGATATTTTACAAAAACTCTAAAAATTGGGCGGCACAGTGGCTTAGTGGTTAGCACGTACGCCTCTCAGCACTAGGGATTCCCGGTTCGAATCCCCATCTGGGTGGAGTTTCCATGTTCTCCCCTTGTCCGCGTGGGTTTCCTCCGGGTTCTCCGGTTTCCTCCCACAGTCCAAAAACATGGATCAAGTCAATTGAATTCTCCAAATTGCCCCATATAGTGTGTGTGTGTGTGTGTGTGTGTGTGTGTGAGTGAGTGTGTGCCCAGCGATGGATTGGCGCCCTGTCCTGGGTGTATCTGCCCAGCGCCCGAAATGTTCTCCCCTGGATGGACATGGGGAACCCCACCGCGACCCTACTAGAGGATAAAGCGGGAGATAATGAATGAATGAATGAAACTCTAAAAATGCACATGCTGATCCCCAGCCTTCCACATGTGTCCTGCCGTCTGTGCTGGGGCCTTTAAAATCCAGCAGAGGATGCTATTGCAGCAGCAGTGAAAAATCCCCAATTCAGCATTCTTCCTCTTACTCTCAAACAGCTGTCTGTAGAACACCCAGCGAGGACAGTGAAGCTACCTGCAAATTGAATATGGTTCTCCCTTAGAAAATTGCAAGTGTTTAGAGAGCTGTACCATTTTAGCCCATACAAGAGCATTTTTACAGTCTCTGAGGGAAATGCACTCTGCTTTTTTGCAAGGTCACTACTGTGGAGAATTAGGATTAATATGCAGCTGTGCAATTGACATAATACAATAGATGGGTACACTATGTAGCTGCAGCAACCATTGGCATGTAATGAAGGGATATGAAATGTTTTGTGTTCCTCTAGCAAAAGGTGTACCGCATGTATTTGTATATGATGCTTTAATTGCTGTTTAATGTTGTTCAGGTTCGGTGTGCTGGAGGTGAGGTGAGATGAGACCTGAATCAGCAATAGAGAGAGGAAGAGGAAGCACAGCATCTCCATCTTTTAGCCTCCACACATGAGGTTCCAACTGCATTTGCCCACAGGTTCCTGACATCTAATAGTTCAACATGCATAAATAGTTGTTTGCTGTTCTACACCTGTAGAAGTAGTACTATATAAATAACTTAGATTAAAGTATTAAGAGGTGTGTCCTAATTTGTTTTTCATATAGTGTATCATTAGCAATAAATCCCAATAATAAAAATACCACTGTACTGTATATATCATTTTGGTCAATATTACACACCACTCACTACTGCTTGCAATGATTAATTTGGAAGTAAAAGTAGCAAAATGCAAAATAAAAAAAAAAAAAATAAATATATAAGAAAAATATATAGACAGGATATATAACAAATAAAAGAATAAAAATAAACTAGGCAAAACCAATAAAAAGTACTTTTCCTTTTACTGATGTAAGCGTCTTTTTTATTTCATTTGGTAGAAACCTGCACTGCATCCACACCTCACACCTACTAATGGTTTCACACCGCTTTCTTATATTGAATGTCAGCAATGATGATGCATTAGGCTTGATCTTGCTATAAAATGCAAAGCCAAACTGGATTATGTCCCCCTACAAGATGACTGAAGAGAAAAACCTGTAAATCTCTCTTCAAAGTCTGCAGACAAAAAATCACTAAGCTTTTTTAAGACTCCTTGTGTTTGGAGTTCTTATAAAGACTCTTGTAAGTTAACTTTAATAGTTACATAAAACTTGAAGCATGTATGTACCTGATTTTCTATTATTATTTAGTGAAAAGGTGCTCTGCTGGACACAAGTCAACAGACGATGAAATTACATTCACCCTTTATACACAAAATAAATACAATGCTGAGATTTGTTGAGGCTCTTTATTTATGGTGTGTTAAAAAGGCCACTAAACACTTTTTGTGTTTTTAAATGGCATATACAGTACATTTTAGGTCATTTTAAAAAAAACATTCATTATCTTCCACTTTATCCTATATTCCCTATATGGGTTCCCTATGCCCATCCAGGGGAGAACATTTCGGGCGCTGGGCAGACACACCCAGGACAGGGACACACTCACACACAGACACGCACACAAACACACTCTACATGGGGCAATCTGGAGAACTCAATTGACTTGATCCATGTTTTTGGACTGCTGGGTACACACTCAATCACACAGACACACTCTATATAGTGCAATTTGGAGAAATCAATAGATTTGATCCATGTTTTTGGACTGTGGGAGGAAACAGAGAACCCAGAGGAAACCCACGCGGACACGGGAAGAACATGGAAACTCCACCCAGATGAGGATTCGAACCGGGAATCCCTAGTGCCACCGTGCCGCCTTTTAAAAACATGTAAGTCCAAAATGTAAAATTTTTAAAAACTACAAAAAGCCAAAGCAATGTTAAGAATATAGATTTCTCTCTCCTTTTCCAAACACTTGCAAAGATAGAAAGAGGAGACATGTGTGATGGACTTGGTTGGCCGGTTGGCATAAAGAAAATAGCATAATTTACTAACTGCATGGATACAATTGGAGTGACAGGTGACTGCGGAGGATTTTAAATCCTATTCATTTATTTATTTTGCAACTTTCTAAGTAATGATATATTATTGAAAAACATTTAATAAATGATCAATTTCCAATTCGATAAAAAATTTTAAGGATGAACTGGTAAATTATATATATATATATATATATATATATATATATATATATATATATATATATATATATATAATTTACCAGTTCATCCTTAAATTTTTTTGCATCTATCTTTATTTATATATTATCTATTTTAATGGCACATGCCTTGCTGTTAGTATTTACAAGCATTAACAAATAGTTTGTTCATTCATTCATTCATTCATTGTCTCCCGCTTATCCTCTATTAGGGTCGCGGTGGGTTTCCCCATGCCCATCCAGGGGAAAATGTCTCGGGCGCTGGGCAGATAGACCCAGGACAGGGCGCCAATCCATCGCTGGGCACACACTCACTCACACAGACACACTCTATAGGGGGCAATTTTGAGAATTCAATTAACTTGATCCATGTTTTTGGACTGTGGGAGGAAAGCAGAGAACCCGGAGGAAACCCACGCAGACACGGAAAGTAGTTTGTTATTGTAGCAAATTTGTAGCTTGTGGAAATGTAGTTTAGTCCTTTAGTCAGATGGAAACGATTTTATTAATAAAAGAGAGCAGTCAGAATTTATTTTGGACTAACTTAGTCATTGGGGGTTTATGTATTACATCACATTTAGTACTGTTCCCGAACCCAGATAAATAGAGATTGTTGCATCATGAAAGACAACAATTTTTGTACTAAATCGGTCTAGATGGGGTAATGATACTCTTGTCTAATACTGTTGGCCAATAGGATGCTCGTGGAGTTTGGACTACTGTTGGGCCAAGGAGAAGGAGAAAAGTTCAGGAAAAAAATCTTATGGATGTGTTGGGAGAGAACATGCAGAAATAACGGGTAATGGAAGAGCATGAAGAGGAATGGAAGAGGATACGCAGGGTGGGAAGAAGAATAATGATACACAGTGTCACATTTTAAAATAGTGTAATAATTTATAGGACTAGTTTATTCAGAGTTTTACAGGTTCAGGTTCTCCAATTCTGACACTTAGAGTGAAGTGAGTGGGGTGATGGCCCAGTCACACAGATGCAAAGCTGAGCACCACTTAAGACCAGCATGTCCAGCTCAGTGACTCACCCTCTAAAAGACAAGTTGTGCAAAGCACTCTGGTTATTGGAAATACAATTTAGAATAGCTTACCACAATGACTTACCACAGCAGTCTACAGTCCAGTGTATTGCAGGGGCTAGGGTGCTAATTATCACGAAATAGTAAAAACAGTAAAAGATCACGAAGGTTATTGTTAAAGAAGTGTGTGCACTAGCTAAGACAATATTCAGTGCGATGTTATCTAGTCACTCACCAATCCTGAGTGCTTTGAAACAATTTATGATTGGTAAATTACTAAACAGAAAGGCTGTGCTCAGAAAAGAACATTTATTTTACAGATGTTATTTTTTATTTATGGGAGAAGGCCAAGCCTTTTGAAATGAATTTGAAATACCCCCTTTGGGTATTTGATGGGATTTTTGTTTCGATAGGACTGGAAAATGTCAGTCCAAGTCAGCCCAATTCCAGATACAGCATAACCAAATCAATTGTTTGTCTATTATCTAAGATGCCATGTAAATAGGTCCCAGCTTGTCAAGACTGGTCTTAATATTGCAGCCCACAAAGAATTAAAAGAGATTAAAAAATAAGGGTTATAATAATCTCAAGATTATAAATAATGCTTTTAATGCAAAAAACTAGGGTCGCAGGGGGGTCCCCATGCCCATCCAGATTAGCGCTGGTCAGATATACCCAGGACAGGGTATATCGCTGGGCACACACTCACTCACACAGACACACACACAAACACACTCTGCATGGAGCAATTTGGAAAATTAAATCTACCTTGATCCATGTTTTTTGGACTATGGGAGGAAACCAGAGAACCCAGAGGAAACCCACACGGACACGGGGAGAACATGGAAACTGGAAAATGGAGAGGTGAATGTGCTAACCACTAAGCCACTGTGCCGCAACATTAAACCAATCCGTTCCATTTGTCATATTGCCTGAAGCCAGTGGCTTCAATCTATAAGTAAAACATAGATAAAAGTGTGTGCTAAATGACCTAATGTAAATGTATGTAAATATGGGTATGTTTTGGGCATAAATGCATCAAGACTATATCAGATATTTTCTTTAAATACAAAAATATACTTAAGCACAGTGTTAACACAACATCCCTAGAGCAATGAGGGTTTAGGGCCTTGCTCAAGGACCCACACTGGTAACTTAAGTGGACCTGGGATTTGAACCTTCAGATTGATACCCCAACACCCAAACCACTAAGCTACCATGCCTCTCACCCAAAGACAGATGCCCAAATGGAGGGGTCTCTAGGGAAATCCAGAAAATGGATGATGATAAAGCTTGACTTCTCTGGAGATGCCATGATAACATTATTATATTATATATAACAATATTATATAACAATATATAATATATATATATATATATATATATATATATATATATATATATATATATATATATATATATATATATATATATATATAACAATATTATAGGTCCAGTAAAGAAATCTGCTATAATGGACTGCTCCTAGTCTCAGATGCTTGAGAATACTCAAGCTCAGTGCATGAATAAAAAATTGTTGTAAACAGGACAGCCCAACTTGTATTGTCTGAACATTTCGAACCAACTGTCTTGAAGATGTAATTGTGAGGGGAAAGGTTTACGTAAGTTTGAACACCCTAGGCCTTTTAGGTATTGTCAATGACTATGTGCTTCTCTTTATGGGTACAATCTTTCATCTCCTACTGCCTCTCCTATGATTGATTCTATAAAATTTTTGACCTTTTGTGGTCTAACATTCTTAAACTATTTAATATTTCATATAATATTTGATGGACCTTACCAACTTATTTTCTAATTCTCAGCTGAGCCACTTGATAGTGAATAACAGAAATGTGGTCAAAGCTTTGAAAAAGTTTTTAGAAACGATCACAGCCACTAAACCTTCTGAAAAGCAAAAGTCATTACTCAGAATTGGTAGATTAAGTTGTAAGGAAGCAGGAGTTGGATGTAGGAGGAACGGGAGGAGAAAATGAATGAGCAGAGAACCAGATTGAATAGAGGGCAAGAGATGACAGAGACAGAAAAAGGAATAGATTGAAAGAGACAAAAGTGGAAATCCAGATGAGACACAATAACCCTGACAGGAAGAGCACACATAGTATGTCTGTCCCCCTACTTTGACCCCCAGGAAAATCAAACAGACAAGACCAGCAGAGTGGACTGACAGCAGAGGTAAGATGGAACGCCATGTCATCAGCTAAGGGTCACCAAGGGTCAACAAGTCCATGTAGCCTCTCACACATGCCACAGAGGATATAGATTTATTCTCAAAATTCCTTGTCGGTATGTAGCTGTGCTTTACAGCATAAATGTGGTTTTCAAAATGTTGTAAAATTTTTGACATCTATACACTTTTATTGAATTTCTATACATCTAAAAAGCAATTGTCCATTTTAGTTATTTATTTAATAGTACAGTAACTAAACTCTTCAGCTTTGAGTTTGTATTAACTTAACTAAACAATTGTGCTACCACATAACCTTCTATTAACAACATAATCACACAATCTCAAAATATCTAGCACTATAATAAAAAAGCAGTTGTCTACAAATAGAGATCTATAAAAAAAAATTCCAAGAGTGAATCAGTTTGCTTCAAGTTCAATGTTTAATGCACAATAATAGTGTGTATTTAGATAAAAACTAATATGTAAAATAAATACAATCAGCTTTCACCCAATAAGCAAAAAAATCCCGCTTCCTCAGAACACAAAATGCGGTTTTATACGTCATACACAACAACTGCCTCCTTACGCTGTTATAGCCAAATCAGATTTTATTGAGGGCCAGAAATTTCACATTTGTATTCAGCGTTTAGAAATGAGAATGACAAAAAGACACAGATGGCGATACATTCTCTGTCCTCAAAACCTCTATTGCCATCATTTGTGTGCCTTGATTTACTGTCTATCAAATATACGTATGGCACAGTTATGTAAGCATGGGGTAGACATTTAATGCACGACTCCTGAAGATATTTTTCACAGCCCACGGCTGTATCTTTCTTTTAGTCATCTAATTTTTTCCAACCACACACGGAGGCAGCAGATGCAGTCAGTCTTGCTGACACCACTGAAAAGAGGAGTGGGCAGCTAGCCGTAAGCCAAAGGGCCATCCATAATGCATTCTCCCCACTGGTGTGAGTGGCACAGGAGGACATGGGCTATATATATATATATATATAGTCAAAATTTGCCAGGGGTATGAATAATTCGGGCTTGATTATATATATATAATATAATGAATAAAAGCTAAGAAATATTTTTTATCTAAAATTGCTGGTTGAATAAATGTAAATTTAAGTCAAAATTTGCCAGGGGTATGAATAATTTCAGGCTTGACTGTATATAAATAAATATATATATATATATATATATATATATATATATATATATATATATATATATATATATATATATATATATATAAAATGAATAACGTTTTGTTTTTGATACATTGTTGTATAAATTGTGAACCTTAACAATTTTAATTAAATAAAAAAAACCTGCCCATTCTGCCAGAAGATTTCAACCTTCTAGCTTCTAGAAATAATAATATAAAAATAAATAAAATCAGCAAACAACAGACAAAAACTAACAAAACAAACACACACACACACACACACACACACACACACACACACACACACACACACCAGGGCATATTAATTGAGTTAAGTCTGTGCACAGTGCCAGCTTCAGATGTCATGACCTGCACCAGTGAGTCCCACTTGAACATCTGCTACACAGCAGGCCATTATCAAAACATAACCTTAGTATATCAGTCAGAAGGAAGATGGTGTACATCATGTTCACTCTGCACTATGTGCAATCCATTTGTGTAAATTTCATCATTTACATTCATCATGTACATCATATGTTCTGTAACTTGTAATCCATTTGTTGTCTTGTGGGGTGTTAAAGATGTTTGACGTTTACTTTGATGTAATGTTTTGATTTCTTTTACTGGCATGTGTAACTGCAGACAGATACAATGAATTTGCATCCTTCAACATGCTGGGAAGACATGCTCTGCAGGTGAGACATTTGTACCGCTCTTAAATCCTTTATATGGATTGTCACAGATTTTGTGTACTATTTATTGTTTGAATTGAACCTACATATTGTATTGTGAGTTTTGTGTATTGTGTTTATGATGTGTTATATAAGTTATGTGCATTGTTTTTGTGCAATTCGTAGGTTGTGTGCATTATGTGTTGTGTCCTTTGTGTGTGGCCCTGTGTACATAATGTTTTATGTGAAGTGTGTTTTTATGTGCATCAAGGTTTTATGAACTTTGTCTTGATGCTTTATTGTTTGCATTGTGTCTTGCGTCTTATGTAAATTAAGTCTTGTATGTTGTTTTTACACTTGTGGTTATTGCCATGCATTATTGTTCATTATATATTGTGCACAATGTGTGTTATATATTCATGCATGTGTAAGCAAAAGTACAACTGATTTATATTGATTACAAAACACAATCCAATCTAGTAAAGAGCAGAGATTGAGCATAACTACAGGTCACCTATTTGTTTCAATCTGCAAGCGAGAGAGTAGAGAAGTAAAGCTGATAAATTTTGCATCAACCTCATCCACTCACCCTTACTTACTCAGGAAAGACGAATGAAATGGAGGAAAGGCAAGAAGAGCAAGATAAACCACATACTTCCTTAGTAGTGCAGATAAAAGTAGCCAGTGGAAATATTCATAATGCTCCTTTTTCCACATCTATACTTAATACAAGCTACACCATGTATCCCTCCCCTGAGTGTTCCTTCAATTTCCTCCCACAAGCCAGTTCTTCTTTCTTATACAACAGCTCCTGATTTGACCCAGTTGGAATTTCATAGAAAAGGCAAGCAAATTTTCATTTAACTTTTTACACTATGTCGTGTTTTTATTTGGGGGAGGCTTCAAGTTGTTTTTTCCAAAATTGACATGATTTGACATGAGAGAGTAAGGGAAGTTAGAGAGACAAGGTACCAAATATAAAGTCAGGGCTAATAAAATTATAGTAAGCCAAGGGGTAGATTTAGGACAAAGAAAATGAGGAAAGGAATAGCTGGAGAGATAAATGGAAGGTTTATAAAGAAGTGAAGGATCAAAGGTAAGAAATAAATGAGGAAAGGAAGTAGTGGCAGTAAATAAAATGAAGGGAGGGACAACGAGAAAAACAGCAGGAAGAAGAGAAAATGGACGTGATGAAGAGAGGAAATATGAGGAGATAATGGATAAAAGGAATAAAAGTAAAGGGTGCAAAAAAGAAATCAAAACTAGAACAGGAAACAAACAATAAAAGCTTAAAGGGTGGGATGAATGAAAGGGAAGAATCAAGGTCAGTTGTTAATGAGAGTGCATCACTGATTGTTGTGTATGGGGCTGAATAGCTGCAGACCAATCAGGAAGAAGGTGGTGTGGTTATACAAACACCATTTTTTTTTTTGCGTTTGTTGGTGTGTGTGTGTGTGTGTGTGTGTGTGTGTGTGTGTGTTCTTTTTTTTCATTCTTTCATGACACAATGTGGTCAATCCATACGGCACTCAGTGACAAACGTGTGTTAATGGCATGGATATAATAAATGTAGGTGATTTTTTGGGGCAAAGCAGCTAAATAAATATGTATTCAGACCCAGTAAATGGATAATGCTGTTGGTTCGAGTGCATCTGGGTCATTATCTGTATGCTCAGAAAGCACAAAAGCAGGATTTGCTAATAAATGCGACGAATACATCTCTGTATCTAGTGCTGCACTGCATGTTTACCCCTGAGCCATGACATCTCAGAGAGGCTCTGTTAATGTTTATCCATGCCGAGGGCAAGATAGGCACGAGAAGCACATGAAGCTTAAAATGGTGTTTTAGAATTCTCTCTTTAAATAAAAATTGTGGGGAAACCCATTGACATTGCATGACTGTAAACGGACTATGCCTGTGCTACTTCGAGAAGCTTAAGAAGATGCAGGTTTATTTATGGAAAATACTATGGATGTAAGTGTGGCACAGTGGCTAAGTGGTTAGCGCATTCGCCTCTAAGTGCAAGTGATTCCTGGTTCGAATCCCAGCTAGTAGGGTTGCCCACCCAGACAGGGCATGGGCGACCCTACTAGAGGAAAAAGCGGAAGATAATGGATGGACTATGGATGTAAAAAATAAAGGATCTGCTCCCAAATAATCTCTTTTCTACGCTTCTTGTGTTTTTATGTACTCTTCTTCATTTGAGGCTAAAAGGATCTAATCAAAATTGAGTACAAAATTTTATTGATAACAATAAAATTCTACATAATCAGGCTCCACATTATCTGAGTGAGCTGATTCAATTGTATAAGCCAACACAAGTTCTCCCACAAGTCTCCTCAACTTTGTAATAGCCTTCCAGTTACTGTTCGTGATTCTGAATCATTATTAATCTTTAAAAGTAAATTAAAAACACATTTATTTAATCTTACATTTAATTAATTCCCTGTAGATAAAGATATAGATCTCATGCTAGGCTGTGTTGGGGAGGTAATCTGCAATCAGTGTGTGCTGGCGTTTCACCTCTTCACCCACCTCATCATTAATGGGGGGTGTGGCACTGAAATGATGCTGTTCCGGGGAGCCATCTCAACTATGTAGAGTCTGCAGTATCTGCCTGTCTTAGTTATGCTGCTCTAGTCAGTGATGCCGGAGTCACATACTGCACTGTGTCAATCCATCACTTATTACTTAAATGCTGTGCTTTATAATTAGCTCTAACTGCCTTCCTTGTCTGTTTTTTTTGAGGTGTGACCGGTTTCCTGGAGATGTAGTCAGACCTTAATCCATGGCTCTTCATCCTGGCATTTGCAGATTCTTCAAACAACTATAGTTAAATTTTTGCCTAAAAACATTGCTCAACCAAAATCTGGTTGAGAGCTAAAGGCCTGTTTCACTTTTAATTTTCAGTTCTTAGTTCTTATCTTTATTGTACATGTCCTCATCAGGCTCATACATTCAGGCACATTGTTTCTCATAATGTCAAAAAAGGCTTAATGTCACCAAACCAACTGTGTATTCGCTTAGCACTTTTTTTCTGAGTCTTGATGCTACTACCAAACATCAAACTTCTTTTTAATATGAATGATGTGATAATGTTGTTAGCCATGACATAAACATAGACTGTTTCATTTAAATATATTATATAATCTTGGTGTATTTTGCAGCAAACACTCTTGCATCCAAGCTTTATTATTTTTTTACAAACTCAGAAGTCTAAGCAGCACTTAAAGGCTCTTGCCTTTGGATAGACTGCTTCTTCATTTGTATCAAACCTGGAAGTGCTACAGGACTGTACCATTTAAATGCATAAGTCTGGGTTTGGCGATGCATATAAAGATGAAAAGAAGCCCTTTTTTGCTGCTGCATCCCAGTCAGCCATGGGAAAAAACAGTATATGAGATCATTTCTATCATTAAAACATCAGTGGATTCCAGCAGGGTGTGGGCTTCAAAGGAAACAGACATTTTAGAGTGTCACTGGAGCAAGAGCGAAGTGGGCATAGTGGTTACAACAGAAACTAATGATCCACGGGATGCTGGAAGCTAGCGAGACTGATAGTGACACTATTGATCCATTGTGCTCTCAGTTGCATTGATATCTTGTCCATTCTCTTATTTTTGTTTTGATCTCACTTCTCTTGCCATCACGATTTTTTTCTCTTTGGTTTTAAAGGTTACCATAGTCCCATGGCAATAGTTCAAAATCTGGGTGAGTTGGTCCTTCTATGTATACTTCAGTACATGCCCTGCCTCCCTACTAAGCACCAGCACATTTTGCTTTGGGGATAAATACGGCAAACGTAAATATTTAATCAACTATTTTGTAGCTTCATAAAAAGACTTTTAAGGGAAGTAAAGATTATGATATTTTATGTTTAGAAGCTGGATATGAGACAAAGCCTTTGAGTGTGATCATCCTGCCATTGGCTCCCACATGTAACTTTACTGCCATAGGCTTATGCTCTCAACTGTTGAGAACAGAATATAATTAATTAATAACCATATTAGGACACATCTTAATGTTCTGTATTAGCATGACTGTGTCCCTGATCTTAGACCATGATCCATAAAGGTATGATTGGGTAAGCTTGAAGTAAAAGAATTTCAGTGCCCAGCACAAAGCAGTGATTTTAACTTTATCAAACACTTTTTTGGATGATGAACTTGTACGGAGACCTTTAGTCCATCAGTGACTGACCGCACAAATACTCTTCTGTATGAGTGTTAAAAAACTCTCACAAAAGACTATAAATTCTTGTCTGTGCCAAAAAGTGGAATAAGTTATAGCTGCTTAGAAATAATATATCAATGACTTTAAGGAGAAGTGTCTCCTGGGATGAAAAACAAATGAAAATATGTATATGTACATATATGCAAAAAACCTGAAGGATTCACAAACCTTTAACCACTATATTGTACAACTTTGTTAAATACACAATGTTTAGAAAAGGGTGGTTCACTGAATAGTTTTCACACCTCTCAATGAGGAGGTTATGATAAAATTCCAGGACTGGCAAACAAGGTCATTGTGGTGCAAGGGTGTGATGGACAGCGTCTGCAGACATAAGGCAAGCTTAGGACACATATTGGGTATATAGTAACACCTGCCTGGGATTGATTTTGCTAATTATTTCTCCTCCTGTGTCATAGAAAAATAGGCCAGAAGCAGTCAGAAAAGACTGATAGAGAGAGCGAGAGAGAGAGATCTAGCAAGACAGGTGGGTAATGGGGATTTGCGGGAAGATCAGCATGTGAACAGAAGGGTTTTCGTAGACCGGGGTGGCAGGCAAGTGGCCCAACACTGGAGGTGTGACAACAGGAAGACACCAATCTCTCTTTGCGGTGGAAAAACACTTCACCACCCCTTGGCCCAGTTTATCGTGCAGTAATTTCACACAGACATTTGCCGATGGTGTGTCAATTTAAAAAAAGCTCCATAGCCTATAACAGGGACATCGCCTTGTGCTAGTCCTGATGGATTATGTAATGTGATATACTGAAGCAGTCCTGCTCTGCAACATCACAGCACAGTGTTGCTGACACACTCTTCAAAGAAAAGAAAAAAGTCTTTATTTGGCCCAAATATAAATACTGGGCTTTACAGTATTTTTAGTGTTTCACATTCAGAGACATTCTCGTGGACACACCTCTCTCTCGCTTTTAACTTCTTTTACTTACTTTTGCTTTTTACTTCTATACAGCAAGAGAGATATTTAGCAAAATAAATCCCTGGCCAGTGTTACCATTTAAATGATCTGCATCCTAAGCCTGCCTTCCATCTGCAGACTCCACCCATCATGCCCTTGTGCCAGTCATTTCATTCATTTGTGTGGAGTTTACATGTTCTCCTTACAGCTGGGGTTTTTTCTGGTTTTCTGGGAGATAAGCAAGAGCTGAAGATACTAATTCATGCCTAGGTGTAAGTATGTGTTTTTCTATGTTTGTCACATTTTGTGAATGCAGAGCTGTAGGTGGTTAAAAAGTATATTCTATCTTTAATGCGGAAGACACTGCATGAAATCAGACAAAGCACAAAACATGACAGCAATGTAAGGCATTGATTAAATGAATTCTCATTAAACTTACAAAGGATTATCAATTCAGTATGATTCTGAATGACTGAGTCAATTGAAGTAATTGCCAGTGGGAAAAGGATGGGTTTAAATAATAAAACACTTGAGTGTTTCTTTGTTGCAGTTAAACCAACCAAATTTGCAACCAAATTTTCGTGAGGCTTGTATTTTATAACAGTCATAAGTGCCTGAAAGTAGTTTATGATATCAACCATGTGGTAAATCCTGCCACCTGGCAACATTTAAGGAACTATCACTTGTTAGAGTAGAGGAGAAAAGATTATTTTTTGCCAGTGACATTAAAATGAATCCTTAAATATCCTTATAAACTTGGTTACTGTTGAACATCTGTTGAACATCTGTGATCAATCAGTGTACTCTATAGTACTTGGCGGTGATCGGTGTATACTCTATGAGCTAGTGCAGAACAATTTCCATGATTTGTGAGCACACTCATTCATACGTTCATACAGTTTACTCATCAGCAGATTTTTCCCAATATTGCATTCAACCTCACATGGATCCCTTGCTCACTGCTGTGTTTTAGAAACAGGCAACAGTGCTTTTAATCTGAAGTGCCATGAAGCTATGGAGTAATTTTAGAGGTTGTCAAGAAAGCCAAAACACTAAAATGTTTCAAGAAAATTTTAAGATGAAAAAACTGCTCACATAGCACAAAGTATTTGATCATGACTTTTAATTTCAGGAACAAATAACTTCCATAAAAATTCTATATAACATACATTCTATATAACTGCGTTCACTGATCTATACCTATAATTAATTGTTTTAAAATGAGACAGAATTGAAACACAGGCTTGCACTTAATGTCTGGACATGAGAGATCAATTGAATAACATTAAATACAATACTTAAAGCAAAATAGTCAGTCAGATATTTATTTTAGCACATATTAAAATTACAAATAAAAAGGTACTCATGGACAACCTACAGTATTGTCAGGAGTGCATTAGGCTCTCCTGCGTACACAGTTTTTATTTGCCTTGTTTTGTCAATTTGCATTTTTTCCTTGATGTCCTCCTCAGTTTATTTGGCATTCTTAACAAGAACTATTCCATCCATCCATCCATTATCTTCCATATTATCATTTATTAGGGTTGCGGGGGTGTTCCCCATGCCCATCCAAGGGAGAAAGTGTTCCCCATGCCCATCCAAGGCAGATACACCAGGGCAGGGCACCAATCTACAGGGCTACACCTACCTGGACCCAGCATAACACCCATACTGTTGCATTTGCTATTGGTTATAACACAGTTGCTTTATGTGTTTTTTTGTTCAATTTATGTTTTGACACTGATCCTTTTCTGCCACTATTTTGTTTTCAATGATTTGCTAATAGAAGGTATTTTGGGACAAAAGCATCCACACTACAGGGACTGGAGACCATAATCAAAAAAATAAATTAATAAAACTTTTTGGTCAGAAGACAAACCATAATTGAAATACATGAGTCGTGATCTGTTTGAGATGTCAGCGTACATTTATTACATGGATTTTTCTTATGTTAAGAAGTAAGTTTTACCAGAAAGGTGGATACTGGTAAAATGGTAATAAAGTGTATTTGAGATGCAAAAGTCTAGTAGGTGGCAAGGTGGCGAATCCTAATCTGGATGGAGCTTCCATGTGTCTTCGTGGGTTTCGTTCGGGTTCTCCGGCTTCCTCCCACAGTTCAAAGGCATGGATTTAAGGTGAATTAAATGCTCAAAATTGCCTCATATAGTTTGTGTCTGTGAGTGAGTGTGCCCGGCGATAGATTGGTGCTGTGTTCTAAAAAAAATGTTTCCCCTGAATGGGCATGGAGAGCCCCCCTGCGACCCTATTAGAGGATGAAGCGGAATATAATGAATGTTGTTGTTATAAATGTTATAAATAATGTTAAACCATGACAAACATTTTTTTAATTCCAATTCTTATACCTTAATTGATGTTTTAAGTTTGTTATTTTTGTATAATTTACCTATTTCTTCACTTTATAACAAAAAATTGTTATTCTGATTTGTTATTTTATTGCTAAAATGTAAAACTGAAGTGTTATCTTTAATTTATGTGTGCAACATTTGCTGTGTTTTTCTTACATAAGGAATCTTTAAAATAATAAATTAATTGTCTGACTGCATAACTCTCCACCAGTTCCCCTAATGAACACAAAGCATAAAAAATAAAATGCATAAATATGGATGATGAGGTAAAGCAATCACCACTTGTGTGAGAATGGCAAAAATGAACAGTGGCTAATTAGTAAGAAATGCTAACCAAGCAAAACACTAGGCTTAGAGCAGCTAAAGCAAATACGAATGAAGGGTTAGCATGTTAACGCTGACTATGTGAATTTGTGGACAGCTGCACAAATTGTCCTTATGGATCTATGCTTCTGCTTAGTGGTATTGATGCCAGTGCAAGCAGCAACCTATTAGCTGTTCTCACAGTGCTGAATGTGGGTGAAATGGCAGACATTAGCTTGCTAATCCCCTAATCCTTCAACAATTCACATCATCTCCAAATCAGAGAAGATATATGTCTTTAACTGTAGTCACAGTGCAAAGTCATCTGTAATATTTGATGGTTTTATAATCCGGAATTGCTGAGATTGTTTATTGCATGGAGTTTGGTAAGAAGTTAAAATCACATAAGTGCTAGCATGTTAACTAATTAAATAACTAAGATTAAACATTAAACATAAAAAAAATTCCATAAACAGCTTAGCTTTTAGCCTATTTGTAACAAATCCCGATAGAAACAATATCAGTAATGAAATATGAATAACAGTTTCAAACCTGTGGCTTATTGATACTAATAACACTGGCTACTGGTTTATTATTCTGTCACACTTTTCTGTGCTTTGCCACAGCCTTTTTTAAAATTTTCTTTACGGAGTCTTCCCATTCAGAATCATTTTATTAAATAAAATGCTTGAATAAAGGGGTTTAAAGCTGGCAATTGACCCATTCAGTATAAAATCATATAAATGTCTCCCTAATACAGTTATTTGTTGAATTGACAGTGTGATTCTTAATCATTGTTGGTGCAAGTTTTTCTTTGATTAATGTGGATGCATTTCTCTGTATATTGGCATAAAAATTGTACTCCGCTGATGCCACCTTCAATTACATTATCGGCCCCGTTTCAAAAGCAGCATTGCCAGCCAAAACTATTTATACCACCGACATGTTAAAAAATTTAATTCTATCATTTGTGTTAGTGTGCAAGTCAAACAGCTATTCTTGCCTATTTGAGGATTTTCATGGTTCTCTACATCGTGTCTTTTTGCCAATTGTTTACTTTAGCTAAAAAAAAGTTATATGTTGCTCCTTCTTACTTCACTCTTTGTTTTTAGATTACAGCCTATATGTATGCATTAGCCTACATGCACCACCTAGACATTTTACCTACTCTTTACCCATTTGCACCTGCCCTGCTTATGTTTTTTTATGACCTAAGAAAGTTGTGGCACAAAAGTATGAGGAAAAACAGGTTTTGCTTGTGAATGAAGACAGGTATCACGAAATCAGGTCAGGTATATCAAATGCAAATTTAGGTTGTTTTTGTGATTAATTGTCTCTTCCTTCTTTTAGCAGTGAGCGGTGGAAATAAAAGGAGCATGGGCTACTGAGGAAGAGAAAGAGAAAATAACAACAGACTGGACTAAATGGACATGGAAATAAATATATATATAATGTGAGATCTCGCAATAGTTATATTTATATTTATTGCAAGATCTCGCAAAAGTTTATTATAAATTGATGTACTTTCGGGTCAGTTTCCGGGTCAACAACAATAAACGATCACAATTTCAGCCGTGGAAAAGTTTTACTGAGTTTTATTTTGAGATTGGCTTGCAATATAAATACATCAAATCAATGCTTGCCCGTAAACACGGTTTTCGTATAAGTGAGTGTTATGTTCCAAAAAAACGGTCATAAGTCGGCGGCTTTGTTCCAAAAGAACCTAATGCGTTTTACTGAATAGACAAACAAATGTTCAAAAAAAGTCACCAATGGCAGATGACTGCGATTGATGAGAGAGCTCTGAATTCTCAAAGAACCCGCTTCGGGTTTAACCCTTAGGTGGGCTGTCCTTCTGTGAGGATAAGTGTGAATGGATCTTCCATATATGGTGGGGACTTCCTGAGCCCCAGTCTCACTATTACATTTAAGAAAGGTTACCTGCCCCCTAAGTCTACAGCTCACCCTGTGATCGGACATCCCTACCCTTTGCCATGCTCATCCCGCAACTGGACATTCCTACAATTATACACGCTCATTCCGCAAATGACCATTCCCTCTGTTCCCTGCAGTCATTCAGCAGTTG
Source organism: Corydoras maculifer (assembly GCA_019802435.1). NCBI lineage: Eukaryota > Metazoa > Chordata > Actinopteri > Siluriformes > Callichthyidae > Corydoras > Corydoras maculifer. The sequence goes on from JAFMOD010000053.1 coordinate 1,035,180, forward strand.
TTTAAACTATGTGAAATAGTACATTTACATTTGGTCATTTAGCAGACGCTTTTATCCAATGCGACTTACAAGGTGAACACAGGGACCAATGAGGGTTAAGGGCCTTGCTCAAGGATCTGGGATTTGAACCGCCAACCTTCAGATTGATAGCCCAATGCCCTAACCACTGAGCTACCGCTCCCTATAGTAATAGTAAATAGTAAATGTCATTACAAAAATAAAAAGCATTACGAAGTATAACAAAAACATTACAAATAATGCAATTCATGTCTTTTTATGTTTAATAAATTTCAACACGAGAGACACCTGAAGCGACTACTTAATGCAAGCGGACACTCTCGTCGAAAAACGTTTTATGACTTGGCAGTCCCGATTGAACTCATTAGCAACCAAATTCAATATTCTGGACAGCTTCCTGAGCTAAGTCTCACTCAGTTACTACAGCAAGATATGCGTTCGAACAAACCTGCTCCACGTTTGATATTACAGCTGTAGCTGGGTCCTCCTTAAATACTGACTTGTGTTGTTGTGTGTTGACATCTACTAAATGACTAAATATAAGTGTAAATGTATGGACAATTAGTAAACCCTTTAAATCTGTCATGTGGAAGCAGGTGTAATAAGCTGGCTGTCTTAATCCTGTTCCATGTTCAAATTATAATGACAACTGGTATGCCAGTACAGCAAAAAAAAGGCCCTGATTTTTTCGTACAGTATCTACCACTGATATGTTGAACAACCTCCTCGCAGCATGCAGGTCTCAGCTACCCTATTCTTAATGTCATTCTTTACCTGCAGCCATTAAAAGCTCATCAGAAAGTAAACTCATGGGCTCCTTGGTTTCTGTCTCCTATTGCATCAGAATTGCATTCCAGAGCATGTTCTGTGGAATGACAAATGTTCTGTGGATTGACACTTCTGTCTGTCCTGTTCATACTGTCATAATGTCATCTGCTTCCTACTCTAACAGCATTGTTTTGTACCCCTAGACTTATAGTTTAACTAAATGTACTGCAATGCAATGGCAAGGTGGTGAGTTTGAGCATGAATGAACCAAAACAAATAAGACAGAAAGGGAGACAAATAATAACTTTCTTTTTCTTTTTTTGCACCATTTTCAGGGACACATATAGTGGGGAAAAAGGTTTTGAAACAGGGCGACTCATAATGTCAACAGGTAAAAAAATGAACTAAAAGGTTTCTACATAATTTTTGAGTCATGAAGTTAAAAATGTTCTTCAAACTGACATAGTTGAAGTACATTCATTCAATGAATTCAATGAACTCAAAAAAGGGTGGCTTATCTAACATGGCAGACTTAAATTCTGACTCACTTATAATTTACTTACTTAAAAATGTAAAATGCTATCAGATCAGACAGATGCAAACTATGACTCATTAATTATCCCCAACCACACAAGAAAAAATAATCTTAAAAAAATAACTCAGATGGCACATCACCCCTTTAACCCATGCCATACCATACTGTGCTTGTACACAGATATTTACAACAGCGCAACTCCACATCAAATAAAGGATACAAAAAGCACAAAAGGGAGTATCTACTGCCCCAACTGTGCTAAAATTAGGGGGAGAGCCTGTCCACCCTAGCCACTCGGAGTGAGTGCCGTCAGTGGGGCGGCCACCTAACTGTATGCCATTTCTTTTCTTTTTTAGAGGGAAACAGTGTAAATTATGGCACTTTGCTGACAGTGAACACCCAGAGTGGCAACACACTGTGCACTGTCTCAACCCCTTAAACACTACGTACAGCATGGTTGTGGGTGAAAAAAAGAAGAGCATCAAGCCAAAATAGAAAAAAATGAAAAGTAAGCTGCTCTAAAAGTGAGCCGAGCTTTCAGGTGTAACTTCAGCTAGTGCCCTTAATGGCAACACCACTGCCTTAGGTAGGCTTATTAAGAGGAGTAAGAGAGAGTTTTGGCTACAGATAAGTCATTGTCAGTATGAAAATGTCATGTGTTTCTGTCTACAATTCTACATGCCAGCCATAAAATGTTTGGTTCTGTCTGTGTTGTACCCTTGTGTGTGTGCATTTAAATTGTTTGGTGTGAGTGGCCTGCACTGTACATAGAATGGTGGAGTCCAGGCCAATGTGCATCTTTATTTATCTTTTACCTTTACATTGTTACTTAATCTTAACTTATTGAAGCTGTGCCCTCCCGAAACAGGTTAGAAGAGAGAGTTTTAGTATACGTTTTTGTTGTAAAAACACTTATTTTACTTGCTGCAGGACAGCAGCATGGCCACTTAGTTTACAGCTGGGACCAGCTGATTGAGCTAAAGCCGGCCGAAATGGCAGAAATAACAACAAACATCCCGGCAAAGTTACGAAGACGCACGCACAAAGGATGCTGAGGAGAAACAATCCAGCACACATTTAAAGCTAGGGCGAGATGACGGAGAATTATGGTAAATAAGGGATATAAGCTGTGCATCCACTCCATTATTATGGGCAACGTGAGATTGCTGGTGAATAAAATGGACAAGCTTACGGCACTAACTGGGAGTCAGCGTGAGTGCCGGGAATGTAGTTTACAGAAACATGGCTACACCAGAACATTCAGGATAACGTTTCTATAGATGGTTTTCAGACTGTTCATGCCAACCGCCGCATCACGGAGAGCGGTAAGTGTAAAGGAGGAGGGCTCGACATTAAATAACTGCTCAACAATAAGAAGAAATCCTACAGAGCTGGTGACCAAAAGTAGCTGAGAACGATCCGAGGAAAACTGAAAATTTCAATCCAAAGACACCTACAGGTGAAAGCTGGGGTGTAATCTCCAGATGAACAACATGAGGGAAGTCTGGAGTGGAATGAGAACCATCACCTGCTTCAGGTCGAATGACAGCAGAGATGTTGAGGGCAGTGAAGACTGGGCCGACAAACTGAATCTGTTCTTTAAGAGATTTGACACTGCAGGCTCTGCCCTCTCCCGTCCTGACTGCACTGCTGTCTGTCACCCACAGCCCACTCTACTGACCCTCCCTCAATCCTTGATTGCCTGCCCCCTCCTATGATAGCCCAGCTCACTCCTCCACCCCTCCAGCACAAATCACCTCTACAGTGAGCCTCTCTGCTGACCAGGTGACAAGACAGCTGAAAAGACTCCACATAAACAAGGCCCCATTGTGCTTAAAGCCTGCATCACCCAGCTTTGTGGAGTACTGCAGTATGTCTTCAACATGAGCCTGAGCCTGAGTCTCCAGCATGTGTTGTGGAAGACGTCATGCATCATTCCTATTCTGAAGATTCTTTAGCCTAGTGACGTCAAGGACTACAGACCAGTCGCATTGGCATCGCAAATCATGAAGACCATTAAGAGACTCGTCCTGGATCAGCTCCAGCCCATAGTCCAGCCACTACTAGACCCCCTCCAGTTTGCCAACTTGCCCCGCATGGGAGTTGAGGATGCCATCATCTACCTGCTCAACCGAATCTATGCTCACCTGGACAAGCCAACCAGCACTGTTTTTGACTTCTGCAGTGCATTCAACACTATCTGGCCTGCTCTGTGAGGCCTATATTGCTGACTACCTGACGGGCAGACCTCAGTACGTGAGTGGTCAGCAACACCAGGTCACCACAGGGAACAGCCCTCTCTCCCTTCCTCTTCAGACTCAACACCACCGATTACAGCTATTATAGAGACCTGCCACCTTTAGAAGTTTTCTGATGACTCAGCGATAGTTGATGTATCAGCAAAGGTGATTTGGCTTTGGTGAAGGACTTTGTCACATGGTGTGAGCTGAACCTGCAGCTCAATGTGGCAAATCAATGGACACTTTGGAGGAATCCAAATATCTGGGGGTGTACATAGACAATAAACTGGACTGGACTAAAAACCCTCTACAGGAAGGGCCAAAGTTGTCTCTACTTTTTGAGACATCTGAGGTACTGAGATTTTTTATGAATCTGTAGTGGCGAGTGCTATCCTGTAGTAGCGAGTGCTAATATTTAATCAGTCTGTTTAACTCCTCACTCAAAAGTAATACAACTTTGATGTGCAACAACATAATCAAGTATTCAAATATTCAAATGTGCAATATTATATTATACTGTCACCTGACCCACAGTGCAATATATTTAAATTTTTTATTTTTTTTTTACATTTAATATATATAACACACTGCACATATGCCACTTTACATTTATTTGCCAATTTACTTTAAATTTATTACGTATTTTTTTTGTACTTTTCATTTCATTTTATTGTTCTTAATGTTAAATTTTTATTCTACTTTTGTATATATATATACACGACTAATGGAGCATCTGTAAAAACTGAAATTTTCCTCTGAGAATTAATAAAGTATTCTGATTCTGATATTAACATTATCTGGGTTTCTCTGGATCCCATTTCGGAGATTGGCTTGGATCAGGAGGTTGCCACATCCCTAATCTCCCTCAAATAATCTGCAACCTCTCTGGCTGTGTTAAGTGAAAGGTACAGGCTTTAATGAACTCAGACTTAATAGACTTTATTGTGCATCAATGATTGACTCAAGGTTGGATAGATTGGGGACAGACATTAGAGAGTAGAGGAGGGGCAGGAGATCTGAATGGTCTGCAATTGCACAGTGGGTTTCGTGCATTGATGTCTTAGAAACTTCAAAAGAAGGGTTGAGGCAGTCTAGTGCACTGGTGACGTTTAAATCCAGATGTTAGATCACGTGTCTGTAATGTTAGAGCTCTGACAAGATTAAAACTTAAGTTCTTTGGCCAATCTTAATGTTGAATTTTGATATTTCCTTGTGATGTGAACGAATGGAAAAAAGCCTATAAACAAATATATATGACTATACAGATTAGTAATGCTCCGTCTCAATCATTCCACCTGTCGATAACTATTTTATGGCCCTTATTAACATCTTATTATATAGAACTATAGTATAAAGAGCAGTTGTATCACAGATAGATAACTTGTTGTGATAGGGGAGAAACCTGCAAATGACTTTGATTAGAGGTACGCAGCTCCGCATGATGAACGTTTGCCCCCTTTATATGCCGCAGAGCTTGACCATGCTGTGACACTTATCAAAAGTCCAAATTAAATCCTGATTATTTCGTGCATAAAACAAATTCTCCTTTTTATACTTAAAAAGACTTTAATTAGTTTCATTAGGAAGTAATTTTTAATTGCCATCAAATCTTCTGCTGAATGTCAAGTTGTATTTCTATAATTGTAATTGTTTTAAATGGCTGAAACTGTCCGCTGACATAACATTAGCTTGTTAAAGGGCTCTTATAATAAAGACCACCTAATGAACCTCCCAAAAGATTTTCTTGTTTTAGCGTCTAAAATGTGAACATGAATATAAATTTTTTGTTTACTATAAAATCGACAAGTTTTAGTAAGTTGACTAAAAAGCCTGAAGTCGCTAAAGCAACTCTAGGAAGTTACCATATGATGTCACTGATGGAAAACAGTGAATTATGCAGCTTTAAAATCCCAGCTATGGCTGATTTGAAGATATTTTTCAAATAGATGAAAAGGAAGAATCTGCAAAGACTGTGGGGAGAGTGTCCATACTAACGACATTCAGCCATTTAGATTTAAGCCAGAGGCAGAAGAGGCCACACTAACAAGCAGCAAATGACAGCCTGACCCAGGCATCAGAATTGGGAATTCCAAGTGGTAAGATTCTAGTCTCAATGTATTGCTATATTGCTGGATTTTGTGTTATATATGTTAAATTTGTATGTTTAAGAGTACCCAAATATTTTGTACTCACCTTGGACAATGAGGTAGACCTGGGAAGTCTTAGACTGCTGCTTTGTCTGAATGGAGCAGGTGTATGGACCCTCATCATAGACATCCACCTTCTGAATGCGCAAGCTATATTCCAGCTGACCTTTGGTCACCAGGTCCACACGTGGGTCCAGGGACCACTTGTCATCTCCAGCAAAGATGATGTTTGAACGATTGAGCCAGGCCACTTTAGAAATCTTGTCATCTACATAACATCTAAGAAAAAACAAAACAATGCTGTGGTTATTTTTTTAAACTTTAAATATTTTGCTAAAACATGGTGATTTGACCCTCACTTACTGATTAAGATGCATATTGTTGACCATAAATTGTCTATTTTACTAACCTAAGTGGAATCAAGGGATCTTTGTGAATAAAAACCTCCAAATCATGTTTGGAATTAACTCTAAACAGTATTATCCAAATGGAACACTGCTGTTTTGAAAGCCATTTGCTTCTGCTAGTGTTCTGATGACAGTGCTTCAATATAACACTTAAATATCACCCACAGACATTGAAATGTAGTAACTGTGAATGACACACATTTACATTTTCATACTTTTTAGACTACTCAGTAGCTTTTATTTCCTGTAAATTAGATATTGTCTGCACTCATCGGACTGAAGTATTTTAACACGGTTACCAGAGGACACAAATAAACTTTGTGCTGATTTCCCGCTGAAATGTAACAGAAATAAAACTATGACTAAACCTCTACAAAATTCTTTGGACAGGATGCTGCTTAATACTAGCAAAGAAATTTAAATAAAATTATAACACAAATTTGGAAAACAATATCAGCGAATATTCTGAACATGTGGGCACATGTGGAAAGAAATGTTGTATGACTTGTTGTTCATAAATGGCTGTGGCATGACAGAGGGTTGTTTTAAATATAGAAAAACAAAAACTATCAAAGGAAATCACTGCTCACTGGTGGATTGTTATAGGTAATAGCTCCAACTTGTACGATGCTCTTTAGTTAAGTGCTTTTTATCTTTGATGCCCCAGAGCTCAAATTTGTTGACTTTGTTTAATGGTTCATGGAAAATAGGTAATACTAGGAAACATTGAGGACCAGAGACAGAATATATTAAGTACGGGTATGGCATTTCAACACGATTACTTGCAACTGTCGGCGATGTCATATTTCTGTCATGAATGTGATCACTCTCCCCACTGTCTTATGTTATGATCCATCATATAAAGGTTGCGAACTGATCATTAGAAGAATCTCTGGCAGGTGCGCCCCAGCCCAGCATCTTTACGCTACTTATACAAATTTGCCAAACTATCTAGCCATTAGCATCCTTTAGGCGATTTACTGTGAGAAATGATTATGTATTAGAGGAGGATATAGTAGAGGATGACTAACAAGAAATATTAAGCAACATGCCCCATTTATGGGGAAGAAATAAAGTAATTGCATTTAACGGAATTTATAGTGAGCACATTGTTTAGAAACTCCAGCAAGATAGCTGTGATTGACCAAATCATGCCATCATGACACATTAAGGTCTTATGTAAGGATTATTGTTAGCATTTGTGACCTATAATAAACTGCCAAAACCATAAAAGGGCCCACAACAGGGATAGTTGGTTCATGGAATTACAAACATTTTTTTCCATCATTAATTAATTGATTAATTACACATCCATCCATTATCTCCCGCTTTATCCTCTAGTAGGGTCACAGTGGGGTTCCCCATGCCCATTTAGGGGAGAACATTTCGGGCTCTGGGCAGACAGACCCAGGACAGGGCACCAATCCATCACTGGGTACACACTCACTCACACAGACACACTCTATATGGGGCAATTTGGAGAATTCAATAGACTTGATCCATGTTTTTGGACTGTGGGAGGTAACCGGAGAACTCGGCGGAAACCCACGCAGACACGGGGAGAACATGGAAACTCCACCCAGATTGGGATTTGAACCGGGAATCCCTAGTGCTGAGAGTTAAACGTGCTAACCACTAAGCCACTGTGCTGCCAAGGTTCAACTAACTTGTCTAATATTCTCTCTAGTGTTTGGTATTCGGGTAAGTATGAAAAAAAAGAAAAATCTCTTACAACATGCGAGAAAGGTAAAACTGATGGTTCAAGACTTTTATGGTTCCACTGAAGATCATCAAACTGTCAAGTGGAGTCAAGAATGCATAAAGCCCCTTAAAATTAGCAAGAGCACCAAGAGCACTTTAGCAACTGAATTTTAAAGCTGTCAAACACAAACAGTGCTATCCTTTGTTTTTGAATTGCAGCCACACCTCACACTGTTCTAAAAAGGACAGTGAAACAATCTTGAGCTTTATTACATTGAAAAAAAATGGCATAACTGATGCTGTAAATGTTTTAGCCTGTCCTTCAGAAAGGCTTGCCCATCTTTCTTCCCCTCAATCTTTCTGGATGCCATTCTGCTATAGCTTTACTGTTGACTAACAAGCGTGTTCCACCAGGGCCTGTCTGCTCGATCGACATTAGCTCTAAACAACGGCAAACTGATCGCTTTCTCTCTTTCTGTTTGACAGCCAGCTCGGTGCAGTGACGGATGGGAGCGCTGGACACCCGAGGCCTTGCCTGAGGAAAGGAGAGAGGGAAGACAGAGCGACAGACATTTGCCAAGAACGGATCTCGGGAGAGATATACTGATAGGAAAAGACATGGCAAAATAGAGAGATACTGCTGTGAGCAAAAGAGCGTGGAAAAATTGAAGTGGTGTTGTGTGAGACACTAATGAGAAGAAAGATCTACTGGCAGCAGGAGAAATGGTGAGTGAAATTTGACAGTATACATTGGAAGTTCACACCCAAAGTATTTCTTGTGCTATTTGTCTGGGGTTTAATTAAATGTAAGTCACCCTTCTACACAGTCAAACCACCACAATTTCATTCAACTTTAAAGATAAAATATCTTCAGTGATGCAAAGAATATATAGACTTTTTTGCATCAACATATAAAAAACTTTTAAAAAAAACAAAAAAAAAACATATTAATAATTATTTGTTTTGATGGATGTTTAAGTTTGTTGTAATGCTCGAGTTTAGTAGCATCTATTTTTTTTTTTCAATCCGGTCTGGTTGTCATGATAAACAAAATCATTGCATACTTTAATGCCTCCACCAATTTGGTATTCATGGTAACCAATGAGTCTATGACTGTTTGTCTGTATGTCTGCCCTGTAATAACTTGGTGACCTCTCCATTGCATTTTTCTGCCTTTCATGTTTTGAGTGCTGGAGTAGGCTCAGCACCACTTTCAACACTTATAAGAATAAATTATTTGAAACTGATGAGGTTTTGATAAGAGTGATACAAAATCAACAGTATATGGATAACAGTCAATACAAAAGTTAAATTAAACATTCAATTGAAAAAATATAGGCCACATACTTCCACAGGAGTAGGAGTAGGTGGGTGAGATCTTGTGCTATTAAGGAATGATCAATGAATAAATAAATATACATTTGAGAGGTGGAGATTGCTGCTGGAAAATTAGGACAAGCCTACAATAGATACCCCAGACATGAATTAAATTTAATCATTCTTAATGAAAGCTAAAAATCAAACTGTCTTACTAAATTTTATATCTTTGTATGGTGCACTTTTGGAAGCATCCTGTATGGGTGCACATCTTTGGATTAAATAATGTTTAGTTTCTTATTTAAAACAATTACATCTTATGTATGTATTTTGCACAAATCTTTCAGGCAGGTAAAAAAAGATGGGACCTAGGTGTGTCATTTCTCTCAAGAGAATTTTTACTTCCCATTCACCTTTTCCCAGTGCTGCTTATTAGTGGTTTTTGACTGGAGGCTATATAGAATAATTTCCATGCTAGACATGCCAACACTTTGTTACAGGGCTTGTGTGGGATTTATAATATCTCTAAGTAAAAAGTATTTAGAACTTGTGCAGTAAACTCTACTCATTTTAGCTCCCTAAATATCCATATATGATTTAACACATCTATTTGATTAACAATGCAGTGACAAAAAATCCAACTGGGTACTGTTAGAGTGGTGAAAATGATGTGGTGTTTAGAATATCTGTATATACTAAAAATAATCGGATATCCAGTTAACCACTATGAAATTTTATAATTAAGGCAAGAGATCTCCACAATCACATAGAGACTGAATGATGATTTTCAGAGAGTTATTCAGAACAAATTTAAACTGACATCTGTTCTGCTATTATGTACTTCCAAACCCTATTTCAGAAACCTATGCTAATTCAAAATTCAACATTGTAATGTTTCCTACATTATCTGCAATTCTGTGGTTTAGCCAAAGATGTACCAGGTATTTAATCGCTGTAGACCAGGGTGCCCACACTTTTCTGGCCCGAGATCTACTTTTCCATTGGACAGGTCATTGAGATCTACCGGGGTCAATCTCTATTTTTTAGGCTTTTATATTGAAACCTGTTTACACACATCATGTTAGTATTGTCGAATCTGTTAGAATTGTTCTTTTATTAAACACATTCCAGCAAATAGCATACAGAAAACCTTATTTTAGTACACCCAAACACACAGTACAAATGTAAAACAATCACTGTAACCCACATTTCCCCTAACAGAACATCCATTCATCCATCTATTATCATCCGTTCCCCATGCCCATCCAGGGGAGAACACTTCGGGCGCTGGGCAGATACACCCACGACAGGGCGCCAATCTATCACTGGTCTCACACACACACACAAACACACTCTATAGAGAATCCGGAGGAAAGCCACCTGGACACAGGAAGAACACGGAAACTCCACCCAGATTGGGATTCGAACTGGGAATCCCTAGCGCTGAGAGGAGAACATGCTAACCACTAAGCCACTGTGCTGCCCCCAAACAGAACATGAACATTAATAAAAGCAAATGCATTTTGAGTTTGACATTGTAAAACAATATTCAACCACCCCAACCTAATTAAAAGTGGAACATTTTAGTTCTTTTTGAGCTTCACTCGTCTTGTCAGTCAAATAAAGTGCAAAAACACAAACAGAAACTATCTAATGTAATGTAAATGTCATGTAATCTAATGTAGATGAATCGCAATGCAGTGCTTTTTTTCTCAAACTTTCATCGCGATCTACCTGACACCCCTTCGACGTATTAAGCACCCCTGCTGTACACTAAAGGGCAGACAACTGCTGAAGGCAGACAAACAGACAACATGTTTGTCAGAATGAATCACAGTTCTGGGAAATCATAGTCATAATAATTTCTCTACCATAATCAACTTTTATTTACCTAACTGGTATAAAAAACAAATGCATTTAGTCAAGATTATGTAAGATGCCTTGTGCAAATTGTAAATTAAGGGGAAACAATTACAGTTAAAATGCCTACCTGTTGCTTATAACTCTTATTATTACTTAAATGCTGTGCTTTATTAGCTCTAACTGCTTTTCTCGCTTGTTTCTTTTGAAGCGTTGCTACAGTCCAACATTGTTGATGCTGCCCAGCTGCTTATGGAGGATGAGTCCAACACTGAGTCTTGGTCCTCCCAATGTTTCTTCCTTAAGATAACAAGATAACAAGGAGTTTTTTCTTGCTACTGTCAGTTCAGCTTGCTCTTTGGGGGTTCAAAGGCTCATAACACAGTAAAGCTGCTTTGTGACAATGTACTGTTGTAAAAAGCTATATAAATAAATTACTTGAACTTAAACTTAATGCGGTCTGTATAAGTTACTTGCATTCGTTTATTTGCAACGTCATAGTTAACTAAAAATAATATTTTATCTGGTACCATTTGAAATAAAGTAACTGTTAAAGTTACATTATGCACTTCCTGATGTATTTTTTAATTAATGAAAAGCTACGGGCGGCACGGTGGCTTAGAGGTTAGCACGTTCGCCTCTTAGTGCTAGGGTGCTAGGGTTCCCAGTTCGATTCCCAATCTGGGTGGAGTTTCCAAGTTCTCCCTGTGTCCGCGTGGGTTTCCTCGGGGTTCTCTGATTTCCTCCCACAGTCCAAAAACATGAATCTAATCAATTGAATTCTCCAAACTGCCCCATATAGAGTGTGTTTGTGTGAGTGAGTGTGTGCTCAGCGATAGACTGGCGCCCTCTGCTGGGTGTATCTGCCCGCGCCCCAGATGTTCTCTCCAGGTTGGACATGGGGAAAAAACCCCCCCCCCCCAATAGAGGATAAAGCAGAAGATAATGAATGGATGGATGGATGGATGGATGAAAAGCTATTAAAAACCACTAAAAATGTTTTGTATTTCATAAACTGAGCTACGAAAGGTTAAAAATATTGCTCAAGAAAGAAAAATATTTAAACTACTGACAATCTTGATTCGCAGTCCAGCATCTTTAGTGCTAAAGCACAAATATCTCTTTGCTTAGTGCTTTATTGTTTGTTAAACAAAGAAAAGTAAGTAGGCTCATGTCATGTCTGCTCCACTTTACTTGCACACCTGCACACCCTTTACTTTTAAATAGTCACTCTTTTCTCTCACCTATTTATAGACCTCCATTTCCTTTGGTTCTTTGTGTTGTATTGTTTGTGTCCTCATAGTTGCTAATGCAACCCACAAATTCTTCCACCCACCGTATGTTCTTGCTGTCATATTAATTGCCTTATCTATATTTAATTTTACCTATCATGGGTTAAAAATGACAATAAGTATTGATCTGTTTCCACATTTTCCACATGTGATATGGAACAATGTGGATGGAAAAGTCTATATTTATTTCTTAAGATTTTCAATCGAGCAAAATTACAATTAACTGGAAATCATAAATAAATAAACAACAATAAACAAATTAGTGGAACTAATTACACTTTTAAGGAAGATGGATTATAAAGGGCACACACCTTCATTAAGCAGTAGGTGGGTTCATTATCTATAATCAGATTCTATTTCTCCATAATAAAATGTTTTTATAGTCATAAAATTGTTATCGACAGGTGGATAAAGTCAAAAATTGTTATCGACAGGAAGCGCTGAGAGACGAACGTGCTAACCACTAAGCTACAGTGCCAGCCATTATATTTTCATACATGCCTTCTTATTTGTGTTTGTAATGAAGAGCTGTAGAATAGAAAAGTGAATGCCTGCATTCTTATAGTAACACTGGTATTTATTTACACTTTTGTTTCCTTATTATCATGTTTATAGCTTTGCACTAAAGTACAAAGACCACTTGAAATTCAACAAGTAGCATGTATTTAAAACTGTCTACAAACTCACAGAATCAGCAAAAACAAGCAAATTCCTCTAAGAACAAACCCTGTCTGCCCCATCCAGGAATTTAACCCAGGAATTTAAACTTTTTTACTGTGGGGTGAGGAGCCCTGCTGTCCAATATAAATCATGCTATTTCACTTCTTTCTATGTAACTAGGTGAATTATAAAGAAACAACTGTATACATTACAACTCATGTTTAGTTTCAGCTAGACAGGTAATAAAAGATGTATGTTAAGTGTTGCAAGTTCAAAATAATCTCACTAGATGGTTCCTGCCTCCTAGAGCATAGATATGCCTAGATTCAGTCCTGATCGGTTCTATTCATTTCTGACTGATTACATAAAAATGACTGAGCATTTTTGCTATTCTTTACAGTTCCCCCAATTGCATGATCTGAATCTGTCAGCTGATTGAGACAGACGTCACGACTGTGCAGCAGCAAAATAATGCTCCAAATTAAAAAAAAAAAAGTTTCACCATCAGAGGAATTCAGGCCATTTCATTAAAACCTAAATTGATCTGTACTTCTTTATTTTAGAATAATTATTAGATAAAGATGCAGCTTTGCTAACTGAATCGGTTTAGTGCTGTTGACCAGTTTAAATGGCATACGAGTGCACTTTGCAACAGTATGTCTTTGATTGCAGCATTGACGTTTTCCTCAGGAGGTTAGATTCTTACTTTACAGTCATACTACACCCTCATTACTATCCATCACTCTCAGTGGAGAACATCAACCTGGGAAGCAGCTGGCAAGAGAGCAACAAAAGTGCTGGAAGAAGAAAACATTCTCTCACCTTCTTTTTATCTTATCTCACTTTCTAAACACTTCAGTATGATCACAGTGCCAGCTCACACACTTCATATCAAGTATACATCACTCCCTCCCTCCTGCCATGTCTCCTATCCATCCCCATCAGATGCTGGCTTGCTCGTCTAAGCTTGCATACCAGAATCACTTAGATAAAATTACATTGAAGCATATATTTATATTTTAATTCTGATAGAAAATAATTGTAAATTCTTGTTGTTCTGTCATAAAACTTTGGGGCTATTAGAATGATAATTTAGCAAGTATTATTAATAAAAAGAATACAAAATCTTACTGAATACTTTAAAATATTTTATAGTACATCATCTCTTGGCTTGACCAAATCCAAAAAATAACATGACTTGCAGGTCTCAAATATCTTTAGCTTATCCAGAACACTGCAGACGCCAAACCAATCTAACCCATTTAATTCCACTACCTATCTCCATTGGCTTGCTGTAGTTGCCGCCATTTAGTACAAGGCCATGTTTCTTACCTAGAGGACAATTTCTAGATCTGCTACATGATATTACCATTTTTCAATAGAAGATACCTAGTTTTGTGGACAGTAAAATCGGATTCATTTTTGAACAGCAGTGTAATCGTAGCCTATTTGAAAGAACCTTGAAGAGGACCATTGGCGAGTGAGGACTTAAATAGTTGTGTGAATGCTGGTGTGATTGAGGAAGATATGGAATAAAAAAGGTGAGAGGAGTTGGAATTGAGGGGACAGGTGTTCGGTTTGCTGGAAGGAAGCATAAGAGCAATCTAGCTGATTGGGCATGTAAAGTGTAGTGTTATGATAGCAAGAGGCAAAGAAGCGAGCAAAGAGGCAAAGAAGCAGGGCCAGGCGACCAGTTAAGCAACGAAGAGGATCTTTAATGCTTAAATCAGCGGGAACGCCGCTAAAGAAACGGCGGGAAGTGCCGGGAGCAAACTCTAACCAAACAAACAAATCTAATACCGAAACGAACCAAGAAATAACCAAAAACACCCGACGTAACACAAATATATATGTATAATGCTGGCCTGCTGACTCAGGGCGCATGCGCGCTTTAAGTGTAGTTAGCAGGCCACATGTGATTAGGTAGAACCCAATCCCAGCTCTAGGGGATGGGCCCTACCTAAGGGAACCCCGAACGGCCAAAACCAAAATACGAAAACAGGGGGGAGTGGCCTAGCACTCCCAACCCTGACACAACCATATCACAGCGCAAAGTGCAATGACACCAATCCTTTACAATAAAGTCCAATACTGACTCTTAATTTTTGTTTACTTTACATTCGACAAGGAGGTAATTATTGAACCGTAGGTAATTTTTCAGCTCCTGCATATACACACATTTAAGCTTCTGCACTGACATCCAGAAAATAGGTTTCTCTGTTTTCCTTTTTCCCTTGCAAGATGTGCAAATGATAACACTACAAAAAAGACATATAAGAACAATAAAACCAGATTTATATTCAAGAATATTCATTCATTCATTAATTATCTCCCGCTTCATCCTCTATTAGGGTCGCGGTGGGGTTTCCCATGCCCATCCAGGGGAGAACGTCTCGGGCGCTGGGCAGATAGACCCAGGACAGGGCGTCAATCCATCGCTGATTCCAGAATATATTTCATTATATTCTGGCTTGTTTAAACCTGCCAAACAGCTCAAACACATCATATTTGCCATATTTTCAGACTGCAGAACAATAAGTGCTCATTGTGAAAACATTTTCAGTCAGCAGTTAAACACTTTTTTTGAGCTGCTGCTGAACTGATGGATTCATTCATTGATTTTGATCACAGTAATAAGGTAAGGTATTTAATATTCTCACACACAGAAGAATAAAAATACACACACACACACACACACACACACACACAAAATAAAAAAAAATAAAAACATATTTCCACCTTTGAGATATAAACCAATAAAAGATTCACTAATCTTCAAAATATACATTACACAGCTATAACAGCTTGTATGAGCACTGCACATTTTCTAAAATTACATTAGGACAGTGGAAATGTCTATGTTAATTCTTATATTGTGTCTCTAGTAGGCATCTGAATGTCATTGTGCATATGCTAGCAATATTTATATTTATGTTTGTGTGGGTTTTATTTCTATTTTGAGTTTATAAAAAAAAAAAAAAAAAAAAAAAAAAAAAGTGCTGGTCTGAATGAAATGACATTTTTAAACAAACCTTTTTTATGTAATATTCACTGCCGAGAATTAAGTGTTAATATAATTCTGATTAAATTTAAGAATTTAATTACATAGCTTAGTGGTTAGCACGTTCGCCTCTCGGGGAATCCAGTAGACCTCTGAGTACTGGGTGTCATTATGATTCATCCGGTCCAGGGCCTGAATCCCAATCTGGGGGGGTTTCCATGTTCTCCTCGTGTCCGCAAGGGTTTCCTCTGGGTTCTTCGGTTTCCATTCACAGTCCAAAAACATGGATTCACGGTAAATTTTATGAGCACATTTGTGAGTGAATGTGCCCCGGGATAGATTGGTGCCCTGCCCTATCTGTATCTGCCCAGTGTTTGAAACATTCTTCCCTAGATGGGCATGAGGAATATAAAAAAAAGTGTGTGGTACAGATGTAAGCATATGTTGACTGTTACCAGTTTTCAAAAAGTTTGTGTAAAATATTAGACATATGATGTTAGGATGTTAGGGGTAATATAGGTACCAAGATGCAAAGTCGGTTAATGGCAATTTTATCAAAATGTCAAAACGCTGGAGAAGATGTGAGTCACATGTCAGCAGAGCACTCAAGAGGAAACTGTGCTAAAAATTGCAATTATAAATAAAGTGGGAAGAGTACCATAACATAAAATGTTGGAAGTCAAAGTGAGTCACAATTAAAGTAGATGTGATGTTATAAATGGACTATAACTACCCCAATACAACCTTTTTTGTTTGCTGAAGCAAAGCTTGCTCCACATGTGTACATCATTTTCCCCTACCCATGTGCTCTTAGTGTCTATACGACTTTACTGAAACATGCAGTGTGCCTGCCTGCTAGATTTTTATTTTATCTATTTGAAAGCCTGTAAATTATTAATAAATTTTTCCCTCAGCTAATTGGAGAGGTGTTTGTGTAGTCGGCTTATGCAGCCATCTCCATATGCGCTGTTCCTATTAAGAAGCAGCAGGATGATATTTATGTGAAAAGAGAAGGAGCCTATGCTGATCAGCAATTAATGAGTTATTTTGCCCGTTTCTAGGCCTCTTACAAAAATGAAAGGGTAAGCGATAGCAACAGTGGTGATGGTAATGATTCAGAAGTGAATTACATGCTCTTGATGTTGTAAATAGGCTTTCAAGCATTGATTATTTTTGTATAGAGCGCTTCAATTGAAGACAGTGGGAGAGGATATAAGATGACAGAGAGAGTAAAAAAAATGTAAATGAAATATGGTGCTTTATAAGGTAATAAAGTATCTTCTTTCAAAGAGTCCTACATAAGGCATGCAGAAGGGAAAAAAGAGCCACATATTCCTTTTACAGTCATGCTTTCACCAAATTCCTCTACTCACTCCATCATAATCACTGACTTGTTTTAATTTATTGAGTCCGACTTTTCCACTTTCAACTTCCTGCTGGTGCATCCCTCGTCCATAATTTACAAAATCAAAAAAATCAAAAATACATTCATTGTTGTAACAAACACACTGGTACAGTCCAACCAAGGGCTTCCCTATTGGTTCCCAGTCAGCACCTATGGAGTCGCAGGAGAAAGCCCAAAACAGGACACACAAGAAAACAAACATGCTGCACTGTCACGTAACATATATATACAAAATCTATACAAAAATAATGTTTTATTTCACCACTTCAAACAAATTACACTTTACAGTGGGCCTGCAACTTTCAAGTTTACAATACACTTTTTGTGCATTAACTTTTGGACACACACACACACACACACACACACACACACACACACACACACACAAAGCTCTTATATATACTATATATTGCTCTAACAAAAAAAAAAAAAAACTAGAGGAGTATGCTAATTTGACAACTACTTCACATCGGGTCAGTAACGTGACTGTATTTATGAAAACTGGTAGATAATGGTGTTTGTTAAAACACTCCTTTAGGCCTGTGTGTGTGTATATGTGTGTGTATGCTGCTCTAGTCAGTTATGCCGAAATCACATGCTGCACTGTCAATCAAACTCTGGTTATGACTTAAATGCAGTGTTTTTTTTTGCTGGCCAGCAAGGTGGTAAAAAGAAATAGGTAAAAGGAATCCAAAAATTACCACCAACGCCATCCAGATACATCTGGGTTGTGCTGGTGCATCAAGGTAGACAGTCCAATGGACACTGCACAAAGCTGAGTTCCACAGATGCTGTCCAAGGCTGTCTTCTTCAGAAAAAGCACATAAAAGTCTGCTTGGCCTTTGCAAATGCTCATCTGGATAAATAAAGCTTCTTGTCTTCTGTTTTATGGCTAGATGTAATATAAAAACAATTGTTTGGTCACAATGTATTTAGTGTCAAAAAGAAAAAGCCTTAACCTATAGATTACCATTCACACTTCTAACATTGTGGTTTGCTTTGCTTTGTGGGTTTTTTTTATCCACTTGACCATGAAACAAGGAGAATACATCAAGATTCTTAAAATCAGGTAGTCTTGAGGAGAAACTTGGCCCAATGCACATTTGGGCACCAATGCACATTTTAGCATGACAACGACCCAAAACCACAACAAAGGTGATCAATAAATGGTTAGTGGACACAGCATAACCATTTTCCAATGGCTCAATTAGAGTCCTGACTTAATTTCAATTCAGAATCTGTGGAGGAGCTAAAGATCAGGGTGATGGCCAGAAGACCCTCGAAACTAAGCAAGTCTGTTGAGCAAGCTGACAAATGCCCCTGTGCATCACAAGCACTTAGAGCAGTGTGAAGGGATAAGGCCAGCTCTCATGCGCCATTTGGGCCAACAGAAAAATAAATTCTCTTAGTACTGGAACAAACAACTGATTTCTCTTCATTAACAATAAGATGATGGAAATAAAATTTTTATAAAATGGATACAATAAAATTTATTAGTCAAACAAAAGTGCAGTCCCCGGCTCGCCAGTAATGCTTAAGTAACATAGGCATAAAAAAGGAAAAGAGAGTTGGATCACGTAAATGTGCAGCCTATGCAGCAATTCTCATGATGCAAGAAGCTTTGGAATATGCCAATTAAATGGAATTGGCGTTTCGCTGTGAAGTGTGAAAGAGCACCGTTAAATGCAGCAGCTCCTAGTCTGGCAATAAATGCCATGCAAATTCATATTACATGACCTCACATACTCTGATTCAGAGGAGATAAACTCACACACACTCATGTCATGAGTGGACTTATATAGTTTTTCCAGTTGTTTTAGTTTTTCCAATTGTTGAATATGGCCACCTGATCACAACACAATATGTACATGGTTGTCCTACACCAGTGATTCTCAATAATTTTCTGTTAATCCCCCCCTTCCCCCTCCTAGGAAGAAGAAAACATTTTGTGCCCTCCCCCACACACGCACACTCAACTCCCCCCCCCGTACATGAGAAATTGGGATGAAAATTATTTTATGAGGGTGCCACATGCTGACCCCAGGTTATTAATATTATATATATATATATATATATATATATATATATATATATATATATATATATATATATATATATATATATATATATACCCCCCCCCCCCCCCCCCCCCCCCCCCCCCCCCCCCCCCCCCCCCCCCCCCCCCCCCCCCCCCCCCCCCCCCCCCCCCCCCCCCCCCCCCCCCCCCCCCCTTAATAAACTGTGTTCTGTAATTTGGCCACTAGTATTTGATTGTTAGAGAAACCTACTAGATTACATTGCGGAAGACTAGTTTCATTTTATAATTTTGTGGATTATTGTGAATAAAATGCCCTCTCATGCCTTTCATTGCTTTATTATTTAACAGACACTATTAATATGTCATTTCTCATAGCTAATGAAAAACAGGAAAACCTTGACACAAGTGTAAAGAGCACATGATACACAATTGTCAAACAAGTTATGTTTAACAGATTTTTTTATTTTGTATGCCTGCCCTGTTGTAGGCTGGAAACTTTGTCCTTTGAGTATAGAATATGCCTCCAGCACCACCCACAACAATACAAAAACATAGTCACCAATAAAACAACAATTAAGGAATCTCATAATTCTTTGGATCACACTGAGCATTACATTACCCATCCATTCAACATCTTGTTGTTTACAAACACTTATGCATTAATATAGCATCTATTTTCTCTAGAATAGCAATACAATTACATTGAACAGTCTCTATTACATCCCAAAGATCTTTTAAGCTATTTTCTTGATATATCTGGGTATTTTCAATTAAAAAATAAAGTGCCTGTGCCATTACAAAAGAAAGCCATTTATCTTTTTTTTTTTTTATCTACCCCCATGTGTAATTCAATAAGCATCCTTTTGCTATTATGTTACTTTTTATTTATTTTATTGAAGGTGCACGCACTCTCTAACATGAATGTCTATATTGATGTTCAGTAGTAAGAGTTGTGCTACCTGACATATGCTTTGATTTTTAGGGCCCACATGTGCATCTTAGCAATCGTGAAGTGCTCTGCATGGGGTATGGGATGTGGATATTGCCAAGCTTTTTATATAATGAAATTAAAGTTAGTTAATTACAGACAAGTTTAAACTATTATTTGTATTTTATAGTTCTTTTTCATGTGTTTTGATCTGGTATGCCCACTTTTTTTTTACCAGCATGCCATGCTCCATAACGGTGATTTTGCTGAACCTCAAGCTGACAAAGTAATGCTACCCCGGATCCTAACATTGAAAAGTCTAAAAATGCTTCTGTTTTGACTTAGCCATGTACAAATACTTTTTTTTTTTCATACAAATTAATTTTAAGATAGTGAAAGGTCAGTGTATCCACACTGTCAAATAACATTATTGAACCATTATTATTCATTTCTCAATCAATGCTTGACTTCGAAAATATTCTTTAGGTGAAATGAGCAACTAACCACATACTGTAGAATGAAAGCTCTCATAGCTGGAGATGAAAACAAATAGTAACAAATAAATTATGCCTATACTTTTACAAAATAATTAAGTTTTGTGTCCATACAGACCACATTTTTTCTCCACCTCCTATTTTATAAAGAGCGCTTTTTTTGAGCGCTTCCTTTTTTATTCGATAACAAAAGCACACATCTTTTGTAATATCAGGAAGAGTGCAACTGAGCAGAAAATGAGCCAACTTCACCAGGATAATTGCTTCTCATTTCCAGTGAAAATTGAGTAAATGACAAATAAATCACCCAATTTACCAGCTGAAATGACCGTGAAATGTAGAAGCAATGGCCTAAAGGCAATTGTACTTCCACTTTGTATTTTATAGATTTTTCAAATATGTATTTCTGAAATGACATGCCTGTAAAACAGGAAGTCCACATAGAAAGTGGCTGGTCAAAATAATGCTGACACCTGACCATCACAGGTTGCAGCGTCAACCCTTTTCTACAATGACTTTATAAAAATCACACATGGATGAAATCCTCTGCATTATCCTGTACTAGGGTTGTGGTGGGGGAGGGGGTAAAACGTTTTGGGCGCTGGGCAGATACACCCTGGACAGGGCGCCAATCTATCGCTGGGCACATACACCCTCACACAGACAGACACACAAACACACTCTGTATATATGGGGTAATTTGGACAATTCAATTGTCCTTGATCCATGTTTTTGGATTGTGGGAGGAAATTAAGGAACCCAGAGGAAACCCACGTGGATAAGGGGAGAACATAAAAACTCCACCCAGATTGGGAATCGAACTGGGAATCCCTAGTGCTGAGAGGCGAACGTGCTAACCACTAAGCCACCGTGCCACCCTCATGGATGGAAATGAATCTTCAAATTCATTTATTGGGGTATTGAGGTTGGACACCAAACATGCAGAATTTTCTAAATTAATGATATTAAGCTAAAATCATAGAATTATTTGAAATGTTTATACCCCTGGGTCAGCATGTGGCACAATCTGTGCGTGAAATCTGTGCCGTGAACGCCAATCGGTGGCGTATAAGCCAATATGTGGAGTGACAGCCAATTCGTGTATGGTGGAAAGTGCAGAGTCAATGCACAGCTGAAAAAAGTTTGGGATCTGTGGATCAAAACTCAAATAGGAAGGGTCGGGGGGGGGGGGAACTAACACAGTGTTTCAGTTCTATGCAGTGGGGTTTGCATTCGTTTACAGGTTGCCTCCGCCAGTGCAGTGTGTGGAAGGAACCAAAAATCAGGCAGGATTAAAGGAGAATGTGGTTTTAATGAAACACCATAAAACCAAACATGCAACACCAACGACAACACAAAACTCTACAAAAAGCAGCTTAAACATTACGTACAAACCTGAAAAGTGAGTTTAAAAGGAGAAGTTTATGCACTGCTAGCCGGAACACGTGATGTGAAACACAGGAGGGAAAAATAACACAAAAGCACTCCACAAAAAGCACCAGAATGCAAAATGTGGTCCTGACATATTCAGTACCAGTCAAAAGTTTGCACACACCCCCTTCTTACTCTATTGTCTATTTTCTCTACATACCATATTGTTGGAATTACAGACTGCAGTATATCTGTTCAATTTTTTTGACAGCTCCCTGATGATTCTCTATTCCCTATTTGTCAGGACCAACACAAAACAGGTATAATTGGTGGATTGTCAGTTCTACCATGACACTGATGCGGTGAGGGGGTTTTAATGCAGCTATCCTGCTGTAGTTTCAATTAAACACCTTAGTGACACTGGTGGGATAAGAATAATGCACCAACCAAATAATATTCTGCTCTGCTCTGTGGTGGATTAATTTACTATCGAAACAGATTTTCCCTCAATAAATCAATATGGTGCATACAATTGTAAGTCATAAGTTTCACTCCTTATTTTTTTGTTTCACTTTTTGGTTTTTGGTTTACTCAGTCCTGTGTACCTTTTGCGTTTCAGTTTTGGTATAGTTAATTAACTGATTAGTCTTTATTACTCACCTTGTTTGAGTTAATTAACTGTCTTTTGTGATTGGTTCTCCTTTCTAGTCAGGTGGTCTGTTTTAGGTATATATTCGTTAGCTTTTTGTGTTTTGTGTGATCAGACCGGCATTGACACGAAACCACGGGTTTCCTGACTCCACTGATTATGTTTATTGCGCGTCTTCCAGTGCTTAGTTGTGCAACTTCCTCAGAGGATCAGTGTCGAGTGTGACAACTAACCTCATAAATTAAAATTTTAATTAAAAAAAATCACTAAGGTAAATCACATTACCACAAAGCACTAGTGCGACCTGTACTTTAAAAGGCATGCCAACCAAACTGAGCCACTATGGGGATTTCCCATCACACTAGCAGATCTGCATTTTTGTCCCGCCCTTTTAAGAAGTGCCTTGCCTGTCAGAAAAGTGGAAGCTATGTCATCTTACTGCAAACACAATTCTGCCATTTGGGATCTTATTGTGCACCTTATTGTGCAATTTTTATCTCTCTTAAGACACATTTAAAACTTGATGATTATTATATATTTTTTTACAAAAATAAATAACATCTTGCATGGTTCTTAATACACCAATGTAGAACAATATCCAGACTCTAAGGAAGCCCTTGTATAAAGTGCTGAAGTGTTACTGAGGGAATTTTAGTCAAGATGTCTTTGTGGGGTGAGGAAATGCTTACTAAAGCTCTGACTTTCTATTGACATTCTAATTTAATTCAATAGTGTTCAATAGGGGTTTGGATTTCAATAGGGGTTTGGGTTTTTGTTGGTTTTCTATAGTAAATCCATCAAACTGCATCTTTGTTAGCTTCACATTTTATAGTACAGAAGCATCTTAAAACCACTCTTCACTGAAGCTAAAAATAATCCCAAGTTTAGCTGTGAATTATACCACATAATGTATGTTATTACAGCATTACATTAGGAGTACATAAGAAAATCTGTTTTGTGTATAAAATACAATAGAGCACAAATATTGCTAGTGGGCAAATTGTACAAAGCAAATTGTGTGCTTATGGGTCAAAGTCATGAATATGTGAATTACAAAGTTACTGTGCAGTCCTCATTTCTCTCTAATAGCTGTATCCTTCAGTGGAAAATCAGCATAATGGTATCATTACTTACCAAGCATTGCACAGCACTGCTTATGGCTTGGTTAACATTCAGGATATCTATATGGCCCCTCTGAATTAATTTGAAATTAATGTAGCTGTAAGTTTTAGTGCTTCATCTATAATTATTGACACATGCCAACTGCCTTAACTGTCTTATTGAGATTTCAAAATACACACATACATGAACTGCTGAACTGCAAGCTCAAAGTTTTCTCATGTCTAAATGACTTGTGATGAACTTTATTCTTCTTCTAACCCCATACTATAAATTCCTCTAAATGTGCTAAATGATGCCAACTGCAGTTGCTTTGATAACACACTCAGTGCTCTGATGTGTACTTTCTAAACATGTAAAGTTTGGACTGAGAATGAGTGTGGTTGAGAAACAGCACTTGAAGCCACAGACTAAGAAAGAGCTCAGTTTTTTTTGAAGGAAATAAGGCTACACTTTTGGGAATGTGGCTACAATGTGGGTCCTTGAGCAAGAACCGTAACCCTAATTACTCCAGGGATTCTGTAGCCAACCCAGTGCTCAGTTTGTAAGTCGCTTTGGATTAAAGAATCTTCAAAATGATCAAATGTAAATGTATATCTTCATTTGATCGAAAATCATCTCACATGCGTAAACTGGTATTGAACTTTATTATTCTGCTAACCCCATAGTATTAATTACTCTGTGCTCAAGTGAATGTAAAGTCGCTGATGAGAAAATTATGGGGGTGATGTTAACATTACTGTTAAGGAAGTAAAAAACTCAATGAAACTTATCTAGTGGCATTATTGTAATGCATAAAATCTGATGAACCTTTTTCACATTTTTGCAACATGATTCATAGGGTTATTCACTTCTGATATGATGCCAACTGCAGTGGCTATGGTAACACACTCAGTGCTCTGATGTGTACTTTCTTCTTACTCTTGCTAACACCTTCAGAGGCACTTCTAAACATTTGGAGTTTGGACTGAGAATAAGTGTGGATAAGAGATAGGACTCTAAGCCGCATGCTGAGGAAGAACTCAGGTCTGTCCAAGGAAATAAGGCTACAATTTTGTGAATCATAAGTCACTGAATAGGTTCCAGAAGGCAGACTGCACAGCTGCTTTCTCTTTATTTCAGATCACATAATAAAGTTCACGTGGGTAAACCTATTGATTTATTCAGTCATTCATTCATTTTTTAAACTGGAAATAATAAATAAAGTGAATTTGCATGTGTGTTTGTCTGTACTGGTCTCTGCCGACACTGCTATGTTCCAGGTGCTGCTGTGATATCCATTTCCTCTGCATCTCCTGCCCATATATGTAAAAACTGCACACTTATAATTACTGAAACCTGCAGTAAGTACATTAATTGCCTCAGATTACTGTCCATAGCCTTTGGTTCTGCATTTTCCAACCAGCATCATTTGCTCCTCTAGACTCCTGCCTTACTGCTCTGCTTGCCGATTGAGGCTGAAGAGCAGCTTGGTGTCTCTTGCTCTGGTGCAGATGCTGACAACTTCCGATTGCCAAACCCACTCCACATCTTACTTCCTCATGCCAAGAGATGAGAGCAGAGTCTCAAATGGCATATGGCCTCTAATTATCATCCTTTGCCTTTGGGTTCATCTTAATCTACACTTCAGTTACAAGCATCTTAGTTTTGTGCTTGTATTTCACCTTCATAAGATGCTGAATTGACCTCAGCACAGCTCCTATTACCTTGGTTTTTTAGTTATTAAAATACATACTTGTGTATTATTAAATAATAATAAAGTAAATTCTCTTAGTATTTAGTCTCACCTCTACTTTAAGTTTAACTCCATGTTATTATGGCATTACGGGTTGTTAGATTTTGAGTAAATGTCATTACTTGTTAGTTAAAATAGAAACATAAAATTTTTACACCCAAAACAGAGGAGCATAATCACTGAGTCAGTACCAGGTGTTAGTCATTAAGAGACAAATATTAAGCAATGCCGTTACAACAATCAAAATGCCTATTGTTCTGCAAATGTTTCTAAAACACACACACACACACACACACACACACACACACACACACACACACACACACTATCCTAATTGTAATTCTACAGACAGTGAGTTTGTAAAAGCATCTTTTCCCACAATCCAGTGTTTTGTCATGTGCTGTATTATCTTATTAAACATTACAGCTGTACAGAAGTGAGGATTATTATCATTCCCTCCAAATTCTGCTTAATAATGCCTTTTCATTTTCAGTAGGATGCTCTGGAGATTTAATTTCTTTAAAGAGATTCTCCAAATCCTCTTTTTTCATACACATAATTGATCTCTCTCTGTCGCTTTTTCTTTTTCTCTTTTATACATAAATATATATGTGTGTGTGTGTGTGTGTGTGTGTGTGTGTATGTTTGGGCCCATCAATGCATGTAGAAATATAATTTGCCTTTGTAAAACTACAAATTGCATCTATATGGTAAATAGAGCTTATGAAATGGCCAATAAGTGTAAGTGTGTGTATCACCAATAGTCATTTAGCTTAAGGCAGCTTTTAGCACTGTCAATATTTAGTTTCACGTTCATTGCCTTAATTTAAAGTTGAAAAAGCATATGTTTTTTTTATATATAAGCATTTTTTGTGCAATACAAAACAGTAGCAGGCAGTTCAATAACCAACTTTGTAATTTCATTCATTCATTCATTATCTCACGCTTTATCCTCTATTAGGGTCGCGGTGGGGTTCCCCATACCCATCCAGAGGAGACCGTCTCGGGCGCTGGGCAGATACACCCAGGACAGGGCGCCAATCCATCACTGGGCACACACTCACTCACTCACACAGACACATTCTATATGGGGCAATGTCAAGAATTCAATTGACTTGATCCATGTTTTTGGACTGTGGGAGGAAACCAAAAGGAATATGAATGCATAACACCTGGGATGCATTGAGAAAATAAAAAAGCCTGAATAAAAGCAGGATATTATAAAATATTAGGTGGCCAATGAAAATGAGGAATACATAGAAACATATTAATATTTTAGCAGGACAGGAAAGATATGTTAACAAAAAAATAATACAAATGAATAAAATGAACAAGAACAAAATGAAAACACAAGAAAGAAATTAAAACAGGTATTTATAAAAACAAGCAATGTGTCGTAGGTCCAAAAGATCTGGGTGCCATCCATGTCTATGTTGGCACTGTATCAGTGAGGGTACTGTAGCTGTGTGACGGGGTTGGCCTCTGGAGCGCCAACGGGAAATGCTTGCTGGAGTGCTCCTGAAGATGCCCTGTGGAGCGCTGGTGGGTTGCTTCAGGTACTCTCGCACACACACTGGATGCTCTAGGCACTCATACTCAGTGCTCAGTTGCTTCAGGCTCTCTACACTACAGATATCCACAGACAGACCAAAGAAAACCAGAAAAGCACTCTTGGAAACAAACAGGTTTGGACAAACCATTCGGAGTAAAGATGGGCACATGAAAAGTGTTCCAGCCACAGATTGGTCTAGAAAAAACAGATACAGTCCCCTAATGCATGGATTAACAGTATAAATTACAGAACCATGTTCACTGGGATCACATGCACAGAAAGATTATGCACCAGCATCACACACAGAACCAAGCAGAATGAACGATGCTGGAAACAAAAAGTTCAAAACAAGACTCAACAAGATTTTAAAAAATCCAAAGATGACTAAAGATGACTCCTAAGCAAACAGAAAAAATGACTATTATAATCCAACAAAGGCTGCTCAATAAGATGAGGGATTTCAATTTGCCTTCTAAAAGAGTTGAAGAGGCTAGCCGAGTGAAAAATTTTAGGTTTACCATTAGGGCAGACAGGAAGCATGCTTGCCTTGCACAAATATTCAGACTCATAAGGTCTAAAGAGAACAGAAACAGAAAATGCTCTCTGAGCAGACATAATGGCTGTTTTTCCATATAGGAGGTTTAGTATTCAAGAGGTATGATCTTTAAGCAGAAGGATTCAAACTTGCTTTTAGACTCGACTGGATAAATGGTGCTTTCAAAGCTGAAAGATTCAGACTCTCTCTAAGCTGAAAGATTTAGACGCAACTATAGCATCCAGATTATTTGTCCTCAAGCAAAAGCTCTGAACTGATTTAAAGAGACATAAAGAGATTTCAAAACAAAAGTATTCAGAGTCGACTGGATGAAATGAATCAGGAATGGGGGATTAACACTTTCTGTGTCAAACGATTCATTGTTTTTGGTGTCTACTGGACAAATGACTTTTTTAGCACTGAATGATTCATTAGCCACAATGTTAACAAAACCTTACAGGATCTTTGAGCAAACCATCTCGAACAGCCATATTTTGTCTTAAAAGCTGAAGGACTCTTACTGAATTCAGGGAGGCACTTGAATGAGGCGGGGTGTTGAAAAAAAATTAGATCATTTTCCCAACATTAGACTGCTCTCAGCAAATGTGGGAAATACAGCAAAGGTTTTCTTTTTCCATATCGGTGAACCCTCTTGTGTCCACACCCCTAAAATAACTTTTACACTCCAAAACAGAGGTCTCAAAGTGCCAGCCCGCGGGCCGGATGTGCAGTCTTATACGGCCCCTCACGGGTTAACAAAATAAGCATTAAAAAATTGAAAAATATATATATAATAATAATCTGGCCCACAATTTGTTTTAATTATTTATACACTATTATGTTCATTTTTATATTTTATCTTAATTTGTAATGTGGTGTTTGTGTGTGTCTGTGTGTTGTCTTTATTTTTGTGCTTACGCTGCGTTGCCTGGTGATTAGTGCCTGCTGCGTGAGCCCAACCCACTCGTAAGCTGCACGTCTCTACGTGTAACGAGTTGTACTCCGAAACGAAGCCGTAGTCGATGAACAGTATAACAGTCACTGGTGTAGATGTGTCGCTGGTGGTAATGAAAGACACAGACTCCTGTAGTAATAGGAACTCCGAATTACTTTACTCTTTTTCACATGTATTGTACATCTCTCGTGTGTCACACCTTTATTCGTCCACCCGCAACGCTTACCTTAAGCATAGTGCCCATGTTACAGCACAACATTCTACAACTGGTTTATTGAAAACAGCACTCAAACCCCAGTACACTTACTGATGGTGTAACGCCGCAATTAAGATGATCACTGACACTCTGAAAACCGAACTCTCCAGAGAGGTAATCCATAAAACAGAAGGTAGCAGGGGAGCGCATTACTGAAGATCAGACCCAAACAGCTAAACCAACCAAACAGCTCAATTCGAGAGATAAACAGGAAGTAGTAATCAGAACTCTGGAGAAGACCTCCGAGCGCCACCAGTGGCAGGAAGGGGAATAGCAGGTACAGAAGGTAAAGTGGATGTGAAAAACTCTTCTCAACTGTAAAATTTAATAAATCCAAGCACAGATCCAGACTGACCGATGCCCATCTCCAGTCCATCATCAGAGTGTCTACTGCAAACTCACTTAAAGCAAATGTGGCTCATTTGTGTCAGAAGAAGTACTGTCAAGTTTCTGGTAGCAAGCACTGAGCAAACACTGAATGTATTTGAATGTACAATGTACAAAATGTGTTTGAATTACAATATGTGTACATAGTTATTATATAAATAGTTGATTCTCCATTTTCCCGCTGCTTTTTGTTGCAATTCTTGAATCTGGCCCCTCATCAAAAACACAGCCTGGTTAGTGGCCCCCAGGTAATTTGAGTTTGAGACCCCTGCTCCAAAATGAATTGAAAAGCTTAAAGGGTGATTCCATTGTAGGGTGCAGACAGATTGCACCCAAACAATGGAGAGTAGTTCATGGATTTGTATAGGAGAATAGAAAATGCCAAGATTCATAGTATGGAGGACAACTAAATCCATTTATCAATTCTTGTGTACTGTCTCATATTTCTTCCATATGGTACACAGAGCTGCATGGATAAACACAAAGAAGTAGTTTATTAAATAAACCCAGAAAACCTTGAATAAACACAGCTAAATAGACCAAGTGACCAGGACCATGACCAGTGACAACATAAGGCAACACAGAACTGTGACAAGACCATGACCAATTCAACACAAACCAAATCATGAATGAAAATCAGCGGATTCTAAAACATTTGGTGACGTATAAAAGTGAAAAGAAGCATGACCTTAAGAAAACAAGTAAAAAATAATCAACAATAAAACAAAAACAA
This sequence comes from Corydoras maculifer, assembly GCA_019802435.1. Lineage (NCBI taxonomy): Eukaryota > Metazoa > Chordata > Actinopteri > Siluriformes > Callichthyidae > Corydoras > Corydoras maculifer. Next base: position 1,065,283 of record JAFMOD010000053.1, read on the forward strand.
AATTTGCAATGTTTTCCTAACAGTGAGACAATTACAGGAAGAAAACCTCTTTGAAAATTATTTTGACCTTTTGAAATAGAAAAAATATTTTCCTGGAAGTTAGCCTGCGACTACATACAAATTTGTGTCTTGGAGTTGTGCTAAATCAGTGCCTCTCTGTGTTATTAAAAAATACATTTAGAAGTAATTATTTTTTTATTCACATAGCATCTATGTTACAAAGTGTTCAGTTACAAGTGGTGTCAAGCTTTTTAGGAGTGGGTGTGTCAGCACATTCACATTTCCATAAGTTTGTGGAAATACCTTTTTTGGTTTTAATGTTGCTATAGATATATAAATTATACAGTATAAAATTTGTCCATCCATCCATTATCTTATGCTTTATCCTCTACTGGGGTCGCGGGGAGGGTGCATGGCAAATACACCCAGGACAAGGCGCCAATCTATCGCTGGGCACACACTCACACACAGACACACTCTATATGGGGTAATTTGTAGAACTCAATTGACCTTGATCCAAGTTTTTGAACTGTTGGAGGAAACCGGAGAACCCAGAGGAAACCCATGCGGACATGGGGAAAACATGGAAACTTTACCCAGATTGGGATTTAAACCGTGAATCCTAGTGCTGAGAGGCGAACATGCTAACCTCAAAGCCACTATGCCGCCCTACAGTATAAAGTGAGTACCACCTTCATACAGTATAGGCAGTCAAGGCTAGGAGCAGATCAATAGCAAATAAATCAAAACAAAAAACATCACATTTAAATGTCTGATAAGAAAGAAAATAAATGTTCACAGAAACATCACTAGATTCATTGTTAACCTTTCTCTGAAGTATATGACACAACAGCTGAGACACAACAAAACAATGCATTTAAAAGTGACAGTTCCAATTTTTCTTGTTCCTGTTTACTTCGAAACAGATGTTGACACACCATTTTGTTGGAGCGAAAAAGACACTCATGATGCTATACATTATTTTACCCCCTCAATGACTTTGTGACTCAATTCTAATCTGTTATCTTTTATTATTTATATATGTTGATCCTAATGCTCTCTGACATTTTCAGCAAAGTGATATCCATTTATATCAATAGAGCTGTTTGAGAGTGTGTTTACACATAATAAATGAACAAGTGAAAAAGTAGTATACTCCTAAATTAAACCAAAGAAAAAAAAATCTGATACTGCACCAAGCCTTGCATTTTAATGTTAATAATAATGTTTTAAATAATAAAATTAATTAATTTAATTTAATTTTTTTGTATTTTTGTATTTCACATCACTCCTACTACTATTTTAGTACAACAACTACTACTACTATTAATATTATTGTTAATATTATTAATATTATAAATAATAATAATAATAATAATAATAATAATAATAATAATAATAGGGTGGCACGGTGGCTTAGTGGTTAGCACGTTCGCCTCTCAGCGCTAGGGATTCCCGGTTCGAATCCCCATCTGGGTGGAGTTTCCATGTTCTCCCCGTGTCCACGTGGATTTCCTCCGGGTTCTCAGGTTTCCTCCCACAGTCCAAAAACATGGATCAAGTCAACTAAGTTTCCCAGCGATGGATTGGCGCCCTGTCCTGGGTGTATCTGCCCAGCGCCCGAGACGTTCTCCCCAGGATGGCCCTCCGCCATAAAGCAGAAGATAATGGCTGGAATAATAATAATAATAATAATAATAATAATAATAATAATACAAAAAAATTATGAATTATTTTTAATCTTATTTTATTGTTAATGTTTTCTAATTTGAGTGGACACTGCAAAGCCATCTATGCAGGCCTAAAGCACAGGCTGATGTTAATTATTATATATATTAATAATAATTCCACATGGTCCGTCCACTTTATTTCATAGTGTTTCCGTAGTTGCGCCACTTCCAGATGTGTACTGTATCTTCTTAACAAAGCATTTAACCAATTACATTTCAGCATCATTGGTTCCCAGGTTTTCAATATTTCTGCCCAATACTTTTCTTGTTTAGTGCAGATCACAAGAGCCATGGGCACTAATGCACCCCCATGCCATAACAGATGCTAGATAAATAGAACATAACTCTTTTGATGACACAGTTTTACAGCTTTCTGGTCCAATGTCGCAAAGCAGCTTACAAAGGTTCTTTGCCTAAACCCCCAAAATATTTGTTTCAGTGAGGAACTCCTTGTATTAAGAAGAAAACAATAGTGATATACACAGTATGTAAGAGTTTTAAGATGCTCAGACAAGTAAAAGCATTTATCATCAACAATAGAAGAATTGTTTAATTTCATTAATTTATTTTTTATCTTAATCTTATATTAAAGTGATATAATAAGAGGGGAGAGCATTTTGGGCGCTGGGCAAATACACAAAGGACAGGGTGCCAATCTATCACACTCACTTACACACTCACACGCTCTCTTTCTCTCTCTCACTCTTACACACACTACATGGGGCAATTAAGAGCACTTGTCTTTCAGAATCAAGTGTGTGTCACATGCCATTACTGGGTGGAAGTTAGGTGTACACTAAGAAACTGCAGACAGCCTGAATGAACCAAAAACATTAAGCCAATGAATCCACAAGTAAAGATGGCCAGAAATTAATTAAAATTTTAAAATTACAGAAAGAAAAGAATAACAAAAAGCAATTTAAAATCACCTAGAATTCAGCAACAAAGCAAACCAGTATAAATGTAACAACAAATGACACAAGCCACTATATTAATTAAAATGGGTCTATTATAAAACATTTTCTAAATATATTTATATTAAATCAGTGCATTTAAGTTATTCATTGTTTTCATTTATTTAAAAAAAACAATTCCAACTTTTTAGGAAAGTTTTAGATTGATTTGTAATATATCAATCTAGTGATGGGAATTATCACATGGAATTTAAGTCAGACCAAATGCTGAAAGAGAAGGGTCAGTGCTAACACCAAAACTTAAAATTTTGTATTGGTAGAAAGTGAGATGAAATTAAGTCATTGAATTTTATTAGATGAACTTGTCAATACCCCTGTTAATATTTACCAGTTACATTTCTGTAATAAATGTTGTTGGATATATGCGGCTGATCAATACATCACACATCTGCCCTCTGGATATGGACTGTTCTACTTGTAACAAAAAGGTCAAATAAATCAATTCAGATGATGTTTGAACAACCAGTACAATTAGAGCTTGTGTAAAGAAGATTAGAGTATGAATGTCTTCTGAATTCCTGCTTTAATATTAAGATAAAGTCATAAATTGTCAAAATATTTTAAACTGAGTTTATTATTGATTATTACTGTTGGATCTTTCGATTAAAAAATTTCTGACATTACCTATATATAATTAAAATGATACTTTGATTCTGATTTGTACTGTGATCTCTCCTTTATGTTTGTATTATTGCATGAATTCCTTTTTATTTGCATGATATTTTTATGATAAGGATAATACCGTCCTTTTAACTTAAGTGTTAATAACATTATTTTAAATGGTATACATTTATACTTTTTTGCTAAATATATTTACTTACCTATATTAATTATTGAATTCATGTAATCCAATCACTTCCATGGCCACAGGTGTATAAAACCAATCACCCAGGCAAGCAGTCGCTTCTATAAGTATCTGTGAGATAATAAGTCATCTCATTGTGTGAATCATCTGGGTGAATTTCAGCATGATTCAGTGATTGCCACCTCTCCCCTCATAAAATTTGCTGAGAAATATTGTTTTCCACAATGATGCCTCTTGAACATCATTGTATTATCTCCTGGGAGATGCTTGTGTCGTTTCTGGTCAAAAATAAAATTGCTGGTTGAAAAGTAAATTTAACTCAAAATTTGCCAGGGGTATTAATCATTTCGGGCTTGACTCTCTCTCTCTCTCTCTCTCTCTCTCTCTCTCTCTCTCTATATATATATATATATATATATATATATTCATTCATTCATTCATTCATTCATGCATTCATTATCTCCCGCTTATCCTCTATTAGGGTCACGGTGGGGTTCCCCATGCCCAGCCAGGGGAGAACGTCTCGGGCGCTGGGCAGATAGACCCAGGACAGGGCGCCAATCCATCGCTGGGCATATATATATATATATATATATATATATATATATATATATATATATATATATATATATATATACAGAGAGCAGAAGGGTAAGGAAGAGATGAAGTATGAGTAATACTACTCTCCTGTAAGATGGAGTCGATGGAGTCGAGGGGACCAGACACACTTGAGAAGGGCTTGAGAAGGGATGTATGGACACGATACTGAGGTGGAAGAGCAAAAGGTGGTTGATACCCTTATATACATTGAAAAGAGGTCAGGCCCGTGGCGGAGTGGCAAAGAGAATTCTGCGCAATCTCAGCCGATGGTAAGAAACGCACCCAATCGGAAGCATGATTAAGGGAAAAAATGCGGAGAAACTTACCCAACTTCTGGTTAGCTCTCTCACACTGGCCATTACTCTCTGGATGGTAACCTGAAGTTAAGCTCACCGTAGTACCCAATTTCTCAAAAAACGCCCTCCATACGGCAGATGTAAACTGCGGACGCTAGTCCAACAATATGTCTTCTGGAATGCCAAAGATAGGGAATAGAAGTTTAAACAGAAGCTCTGCTGTCTGTCACTGGTAGGAAACGGACAGCTCATGAAAAACGATCAATTACAGGGACGACAGTAGTAAATCCTTCTGAGGGAGGAAGATCAGAAATGAAATCTATCGCCACATGAGACCATGGGCGGGAAGGAACTGGCAATGGAAAGAATTTACCAGAAGGTAACACTTTGGGGGTCTTAATAATGCGTTGGACATCCAAGTTTAATGATTTTGCATCGCAAGATCTGCATACGATCAACCCCGGGATGTCCTGAACACAACGAAGAGTGTGCCTACGTAATAACGCGAGTAAAAAAAGCTACAGGCACATAAACTAATCCCGGCGGAACGTGCGAAGGAGCCGGGAAACCCTGCAAAGACCTCTCAACTTTTGGTCGAACTCCCAGGAATTAATTAAAAAAGTTGTCAGAATTGGAGAATCATCCACATGCTCCCCTCCACTCTCGGCGAGGCGCGAGAGAGTGTCGGCCTGATGGTTGTGAAGCACGGGGCGGTAAGAGATGGTAAAGTGAAAGTTATTTTAAAAAATGACCATCTGGACTGACGAGCATTAAGTCGTTTAACCCCTTTTAAATACTCTAAGATCTTGTGGTCCGTAATAACCACAAAGTGGTTGGCCCCGATGAGCCAATGCCGCCATTCCTCCAAAGCAATCTTAATGGCCAACAACTCCCGGTTGCCAATACTATAATAACGCTCTTCTGGTGACCACTTAAGTGACAAAAAGGCGACAAGATGACGAACAGAATTAAGTGAACCCTGTGACAACACTGCCCCAACACCAGTGGAAGAGGCATCAACCTCGACAAAGAATGGAGAATCCGGTTACGGATGAGCTAAAAGGGGAGCCGAGCTAAACCTGGTCTTGAGATCCGTGAATGTCCTGTCTGCATCAGCATTCCAAACTATCTGTTGTGGTCCTCCCCGAAGAAGGTTGGTAAGAGGAATAGCTAAGGAACTAAAGGATTTGATCAATTTCCGATAAAAATACGCAACCCTAAAAAACGTGTAAATCTTGGATGGAGGAGGGCACTGGCCATTCCAGAATGGCCTTAACCTTACTGGGATCCATCATCAGCCCTTTATCTAACAGAATAAAACCTAAAAAGGATATGCTCCCCAGTGGAATTTGCACTTATCTGCCCGCACGAATAGCTGATTACGCAAAAGGTTACGAAGAACAGTAGTCACATGATGATGATGCGTGGTTAAATCAGCAGAGAAGATGAAAATATCATCTAAATAAACCAACAACAAATCCTCCAGAGAGTCCCCCAAGATCTCATTGATTAAAGCTTGAAAAATTCCATGAGCATTAGTCAGACCGAAAGGCATAACTAGGTATTCATATTCATATTCGTCTGTGGGTGATCCATCAACAAACTCACAGCCCTGAAGAGTTCAGAAATCTCCTGTCATAGTTCGGCCAAAAACGGTCCTTGCTCGCAAGAGCGAGCAGCCGGATCTGTCGTGTCCATGATGGCTTTGGTTACTGTGACGATCGCAAAACACAGGAACAGGACGGAGTCCAGAGTTCAACGCAGAGAATGTTTATTAATAATAATAGTCGGTAGGAGACAACTGAACAAACCAAAACCGAAGCTGCGCTTCCGCGATGAAGACAATCGCCAGCACCGCTGAGAAGAGAATGCAACAGCAAATCCAGAAATAATCAAAGTTAGACGGCAGAAGGTTGAGTAAACATGAACCAACACGAAGTGAAGAACGAAATGGATGCAATAAAAAAGGCACTTGCTAGCTTACAGGAAGGTGAGCTAACCAGCCTTCCTGGAGGTTTGTTATCCAACATTCAATCTGTCACACTGCCACAAGATGGCTTCAATGCCATAAAGCTTGTAGAAGGCTCCCATGTCTCAAAGTCTAAAGATGAGTGGATTCTGTTGAAACCAAGTTAAGAGTAGTAGGAATCTGCCAGAAAGACTGTTTAGGATACAAGGAAATCCATCAGCTGACAAACAGGATTGTGGTGTGGCTATTACAAGACACAAAATAACGAGGACCTTGAAGAAAAATTGGTTGAAAGTAGAAAAACATTACTACTGCAAAGCAGTACAAAACAGCACAAAAACAAGCTTCAAAAACATTTTTGGTCACAACTATTAATGTTAGATTTGAAGAGTAGTCAACAAGGTTTATGATAAAAAGTTAACCATTCCTTCTGTTGTTTTAGGTACTCAATGATGACTGGATACAGTATTTCTTAAGCACAGAATTGGGCTTCATTGACAGACTTTATTTAAATTTTAATGCAATTGCTGGCTGGTGGATCCACCAACATGCTATGTTCATGTTGCTGCTGTGTTCACTCTCTCCCCATGTAATGCCACTGCATATAAATGCTGCACACTGTCCATTAGTATAACCTATGGCAGGTGTGTTAATTACCTCTGATTAACAGCCAGACAATAAGATTAGGGGTATATAAAGTTTTGATCAGGTTAATTTGGGTAATTTCTATTGTCATTATTTAAAAAGACTAAACACCTATGGCAAACAGGAGGGTAGCGTCTTACTGCATACCACACACTCAGTCTTGGTACGATCATGGGAACTGTGTCAAGGATGATTAATTTTTTCCCGATTTCTTGCAGGGTATGCTTGCTATCTGAGGTAAACATCTTTGCACATGTGTAGAAGTATGAGCAGCAAGCCACCAGAATAAAATGAGAGATACAAGTAAAATAGTACTCAAGTGTGCGAATACTAAAAATAAATTAATTAGTGTTATAAAGAACATTTGCTATGATATTTACGTCCTGCATGCTAAGAGTGTTTTCGATTTGTCCTAATCCCACATAAAGCTCAGCAGGAAACTTCCTCACAGGGTGACAGGGCACTAACAGACAGCATGAGGGCTTCAAAATAGTGTCAGTATTAAGCTGCATTCTTTTTTGCTTAAAATACACTTTCACTTCTACACACATATTCCAAAAAACACTTCAAAGCACTTTATGAGCAAACAGTCATGCTGTGGGGAAAAATATAAAATGCTTTCAATCACACACTATACAGTATATGGAGCCCTTTATTACTTAGTTTTTTAGCGCATATACAACACTCATTAGAAGTAGGTATGCTGTGCTTTATCTAGTTTAAAATACTTAGTGAAATGATTTCTTTTCTGTATCAGTGCATTTTAAATGCTTTTATCACATTTTAACAATACTGATTAAAATGAATAAAATCTTGGTTACAATAAATCTCCAATTAAGGCAAAAAAATCCTTTGTTCTCATATGAAAGTGAAAGTGATTTGTGTTAGCACAGAATGAACCATCTAGAAAGTGTTTTGTTTGAACAAGGTTAAAAAATAAAGGGACAAAATATATTTTAAAAAGGCAAAATCAGAAATTGTTTGAAACAGTGGGTAGAAAATGACAGTTTTTAGAAAACAATAACACATAATAAGGTGTTTGGAGCGGATATGTACTAGTAACTTGTATGCTATCAACTGAAGGAGACTCAAAATCTGTTAGACAAAATGTTAGCTTAAAAAGCACTGTGATGATATTAAAAATTTTAATTGGCAGAACAAAGGCAGTGAGTTTCAAAAGTGTTGGAATAAAATCCATTTAAAAGGTATTTACATGAAAACTGTTGGTGCAGAAAACGCCAAGTGTGTGGTTATATCTGATCTCTCTATATATCAAGAAAACAATATATATCTATATTGTTTTGAATGCTAACTGGATCAACAAAAAGATTAATTTTACATTTGATCAATTACTATCACAAATTCCATGTATGAAATGTCACCAGAGTCCGCTGTGCCTTAATAATTCAGCTAAACAAACTTTACCTGCAATTTTTGAGTAGAAATTATCAGTCACAATTGATTCACTTAGTCATAAGCCATAAGCCACAAAAAAAATTACAACAGACATATCATGTAATATTTGGTCCAAATCTAATGATATCCTCCCATCCTCTTGTTACATGGACACCATCCACCTAGTAAGACCATACCAACCACAGATTTTGATAAGCCAAATTTTAAATAAATTAAACACTGTATGGTTACTAAGTCATTCACTAATTTAAGTGAAACTTATAAAAAAAGAGATGCATCTCATAAACAAATGATTCATTAACTCAAAAAAGCTTAATTACCACCTAAACAGAGTGTTTGTAACAAATGTTTCACTGATTCAATAAAAAATTCTAATGTCATTTTAATGAATCAAAGGTGAGTGAGTCCATTATTCTTGTGATCGAATCAATCAGTGATTTATACTTATGTAAGAGATCAGTAAGTATCTTACTGATTTGAAAAGGTTACTGAATTGAACATTCATTATTTTCTACTGTTTTTAAATAATCCATTGATTTAAACAATAACCTAATCACAGTCAGCAAAACATCATGATGTTTTGCTGACTGTGATTAGGTTATTGTTTAAATGACTACCATGGTAGTCACCAAACTATGTGCTCAAGTAGTTAATTTTATTACATAAATAGACCATTATATATACACATTAAAGTATAGTATTAATATAATGAATTATTCATTATTTGGGGTACTGTGAGAGAGAGAGAGAGAGAGAGACAGAGAGAGAGAGAGAGAGAGAGAGAGAGAGAGTCACATGTCTAATGTGAACTCCCTTATCCCAAGGAGAGCATATTGTTAACACATTTAAATGCACTTGTGCCTGTCAGGCTTGAGGGATATGTTGGATTCTTTGAGTTGAAAGAAACAACTTTAATCTGCATTGCTCCACTGGAAGCCATGACAGAAAAGAAGAGATGTAAGGGAAAAAAATGAGATGGACAAAGTTGGAGCAGAAGACCAAGAAATTAACATAATGTGAAAAATAGTTCCACTGGCAGAAGAGATGGCATGTTAATAAAAGCGAGAAAGGGAATGTTACTGAAAGACAGGAAGTGAGAAATATGCAAAGAGCACAGACGTGTGCAGAGTTATGTTGGTGCTAATAAAGGAATATCCTCTGGCGGTGGACAGAGAGCAAGTAAGAAATGTGTCAGAAATGCTTGTGATAGCTGTTTGTTGCTCTAGATGTGAGTGCTAAATAATAAAGTACCAACAGCAAGCTTGCTTACGTCTTGCTTTTTATCATTGTGATATATATATATATATATATATATATATATATATATATATATATATATATATATATATATATATATATATATATTTTTTTTTTTTTCTTTTTACATTCAGTCATTTAGCAGATGCTATTATCCGAAGCGACTTACAAATGAAAGTCAGAGAGTCTATAACAAGTCAGGAGTTATGCAGAAAACCAACTACACTGCGTCTTCAGTAGTTTCTTAAAACTGATAAGTGATTCTGCCTTACAGACAGAGTTGGTAAGATCGTTCCATCATTTTGCAGTGAACGCTACGGAGTGAGAATTCGCCAGGCAGCAATCATCACTAAAGCGAAGTGAACGAGTCAGAGTGTATTTTGAAAAGCTTTGAAGGTAGGAGGGGGAAGATCCAGAAATGGTTCTATAGGCCAGAGTCAGTGACTTGTACTGAATGCAAGCAGCTACAGGGAGCCAATGGAGGGAGATGAGTAGTGGAGTGACATGAGTTCGCTTGGGCTGGTTAAACACAAGTCGGGCTGCAGAGTTTTGAATTAGTTGAAGAGGTCTGATTGTGGAATCTGGGATACCGGCAAGAAGAGCATTACAATAATCAAGCCAGGATAGGACTAGGGCTTGAACTAGAACTTCCTTATGTTGTAAAGAAGGAATCTGCAGAAACGGGTGGTTTTGATAACATGATCAGAGAGTTTAAGGTGGGAGTCTATATTTATTTATTTATTTCTAGTTGAAGCGCCACAGTTTTTATAAATACAGGAAATAATATATCTGCAAATCTCGCAAAGCATCAGTAGCTCATAATGCAAAGCTCTCTATCTTGTTACAATAATCTAATGTCTAGAATCATATTTACATGATAATGGAGCTAATAAACACCGAGTCCCAAGGCCAACCAATTACTACATTGCTAACTAGATCTGTTTTGTATTAGACAAAAATTGCTTGCATAAATATTCACTGGCGGCACGGTGGCTTGGTGGTTAGCACGTTCGCCTCTCAGCTCTAGGGATTCCCGGTTCGAATCCCCATCTGGGTGGAGTTTCCATGTTCTCCCCGTGTCTGCGTGGGTTCTCCGGTTTCCTCCCACAGTCCAAAAACATGGATCAAGTCAATTGAATTCTCCAAATTGCCCCATATAGAGTGTGTCTGTGTGAGTGAGTGTGTGCCCAGCGATGGATTGGCGCCCTGTCCTGGGTCTATCTGCCCAGCGCCTGAGACGTTCTCCCCTGGATGGGCATGGGGAACCCCACCGCGACCCTATTAGAGGATAAGCAGGAGATAATGAATGAATGAATGAAAATATTCGCTGATCCATGCCGACACTACCCTGAAAACAATCCACAGAATACACAATAGGCCATAAAATGTGTGAAAATATATGTGAAGGTGCTTCAAAAGGCAGTAGCATCTTGCACCACTTTCTTAATCTTCGTCTTAAACTACTTTGACCGTCAGTAAGACTGAAAACCTCTATGAGGTTAGATAATGTTCCAACATTCTTTCTTTCTTAATATTAATGTGTATACCTACACTTACATGCTTAATGATTAAATTTATTTTTTAGAAAACCTTTATGTTATTAGGAATCAAACACACCTTGGCTGCTGGAGAACGGTTTGTCCTTGTATTTAACTATGCTATTTTTAAAAGCAACAAACCATGCTTCAAGAATTCTGCCTAATAAAGCAGAGTATGTTCACTGTTGGAACTAATGAATTCATGTTCAACCATATATAATATAAACTTCATAAATATCATCCTTCATAATTACATTTTCTTGCTGTTTTACTAATGAGTTTAAGCATTGATGCATTTAACTGCAGTATGCAGCAGATTTATAAAGTTTAGACAACCTGAATGCTCAAATCATCATTGAACCATTAATTTATTCAGTTTCAAGATGATGATTCTGATCCTGGCAAGAAACATGATTTATAATGTGTCACATAACAGAGTACAATTTTCTCTTAATCATCGTACTCTGAGCCAACTTTGTGTGCCTTGTCACTAAGCAGTTAAGCAATCGTTCTTTATTAGGTGTCAGACGGCTGAACTCAGGGAACATCTGTTGAAGTACACTACTTTCATCCTTATGCAACCAGTAGTGTTTTTTTCCCCTGCTGACTCAAAGCTGCTTTCTCCCATTGTAATCTTCACTGAGGCCACTACACCAGAACAAACTGATACATGAACGAATTTCCACTAGGCTACCTTCTGTGACTCATCCAAAACTAGCAGAGCTAACATGAACCAGATGGAAACTGATATTCATCTTCAACTTCAGAGAACAGAACACAGAGGCTGTTCAACATGGCATGTACCTTGATCCAGCTGTCCCTCAGGGTGCAGATTACCACAAAAGTGCAATTTGCTCTAGCTTATACATCACTAGCTAACTCAACTGATGCTAATGGCAAATTACTGACACAGGAAAGCTTTTATAAAGTCCTTAGGGACTTGGACTAATCAACTTCAAAGGCTGCAAAGATTTGCTTCATTTATTTACTGTCGGGGTAATGTCTTTGAAGAAAAACAAGTCAGCCAAAATTGATATTTAAAGAAATTTTGCTTCTTACATTTGCTTCAAATAAGCTGAAAAAAATAAAGGACAGGTGCAACAAAGGTGTGTTGCAGTAAACATTTGAAAAGTACAGTGATGCCCCCTTTTTCCAGGTTAAACCACACGAGTGACCTGTGTGGACTTATATTAAAGCACTGCTTAAAACAGCTACTTGGTTTATTCTGTTTCTGTTCATGACCAATGTAATGTTAAGCTAATTGTCTAAGTCTGTATCAAATCGTCAAAATTAACATAATCTCTACAATCAATCAGGGTTTATTAAAAAAAATAAATAAATAAAAAAAAAATAAAAATATATATATACTAATGTTTTTTTCCCAGTCTCCTTTACCTTGTATTGCCTCACGCCATTGTTAAATAAGATTTATCCCCTGATGGTACCAGTCCTTGTCCTATTTAAGTCACCATGTACTTACTGCATGAATTACACTTCCAATAAAGTATGTCCTAAACAAAGCATCAAAAGACCCAAATAAATAACATCTGCACTGCATTGTGATTTACGCAAACTAATTAAACTAAATTGTGTTCTAAAGGAAACGTCTTAGTCTCATAAATAAATGTAGTGTACCACCAGATGTATGGTTTGCTTTATATGGGTCAGAAATACACCTGGGGTATTGTCAGATGCTATGTATGGTGTGAGAAAACACACAAGTCCAAAAAGCATTGTCGCTTAGTGGTTAACACATTCACTTCTCAGTGCTGGGACCAGGTTAGAATCCCGGTCCATGTTTTCCAGGTGTCTGCATTGGTTTTCTCATGTTCTCCAGTTCCCCCCCCACAGTCCAAAAACATGGATTCAAGATAAACTGGCTGTTCTAAATTGCTCTTATATAGTCTGTGTGTGTGAGTGAGTGTATGCCCAGCACCCGAAACATTATCCTCTGGATGGGCATGAGGAACCCCCGTGACCCTAATAGAGTATTAAACAGAAAAAAATGAATAAATGAAACACATTTTTTCTAATTAATCATTTGTCTCATGTGGAGGGGTAACAACCATGCATAAACTAAAACATTAAATAGTAAACCTTTTAAACCTAAAAAATTTAAATCTAATTATTTTTAATTTAGAAGGTAAATTGCATCAAACGAATTGTGCATCAAAATGTACATCAGTTTATTGTCTTTAGAAAATGTGTTGATTCATAATTAGTTAAAAAATCATTAAAGAATATAGAATGTGAAAGGTGCACAAAGTTTTGCATAATTGCACACTTTGTGCCTTTTACCTGACTCCAAATTGGTGTCAGTGAGGCGATGCTGTCTGTCACACCCCAATGAAGCTTTCTGAACCCAAACAAAATGACTGCTGCAAGTAAGCCTCAGAGCTGTAAGTACCAAACATGAATAAAGCCAGGCAGACACAAGTGGGAAATCATAATGGATTAGCACAGCCATAACTAAGCTAACTTAGCCAAAGCAAGAAAATAATACAAACCAAAGCCCAAAAACACATGCATTACACAAACCATTATTATTAAAATTTGCAATACATGTAAAAGTAATTACAACCAGTACCATTACATAAGCATGGATAAAAGGTTATTCCATTAAAGTAGTTTAATTCTTATACTGAGAGCATAAAAAACCTAATTTATTTAACTTAACAAATCTAATTAAAGTACCTTTATTCTTTATTTATGTAAAAAAAAACTAAAATATTCCCATCACATAATTAGTGTGATTGTCATACTATTGTTATCCAATTTTTCTCCCCAAATTTGGTGAGATGAGTGCTTGTGTACAGCTAAGAAATCAGTCAGTACCATTTTCAAGATGTTCCCATTTTTCAGAGCCAAAATTCCCATTCACTTTGCATTATGGTGATTTTTGCCCTCCTGTAACTCGGCCAATTTTTGAGTTACAAAAATGAAATTCACTGGAGTCGGAGATGGCTGCAGCCAGACTGGTCATGTAAAACAACATTGTGATCACACTCTTTATTGACTCCTGATCATGCTTCAACATTGGCTAAGTTCATTTCCTATAGGAACAATCTGATATTCAAAGTGCCGTAACTCTGTCCATTGCTGAGCACCAAACTAGAAGCTTGCTCACCAGGTATAAAACCTTGTTATTACACTCATTGTATATTTTCTTGTATATTTTACACTCATTGTATGTGTGTTTCATGCACAATGTTCTACAATTACAGACTATATTCATCTGTTAGTCATTGTTAATTTCTCTTACCTGCTGTTGTTGTAACTTCTACCCACACCCAAACTTATCTTTTTACCAGTTTCACCATGTCTCTTATGTTATGTTTTGGCTGCCTCTGTCCCATCAGTATTCCGTTTTGTCCTTAATAAATGATTTTGTTATTACATTTATTTTGTCCTTAATTTTTCTCCCACAGCTGGAGGCTAAGTGTAACAAGAACTAAAAAAGTGTTTAGAGATGCAGATGGACTACAGTTTGTGCAAAAGTTGTGTACAACTTTTCTCAGCCATTAACAGAGAAAGCAAAGTGTACTATTAAAATTTTATGTTTCTCCTGTGTGCCTGCACTACACTGAAGATGCAGTTTGAAAACATCTACTTTGAGTAGTACAGTGTCTATTTTGTTGCACTTCTTTTTTTAACCAGTCCACCTGACTATAAAGTAACAATAGGCTTCTACTATGATCATTTATTTTTCCTGATGTAAACTGCATAGATAACACATGGAATGAACCTCTAAAATGCAGTATGATATATTTTTCTTCATATATATGTATAGAAGAGGAAGAGCCGAAGCGCTGATCAGTGTGATTGATTAGCGCACCTGACGCAGTTCTGTCTGATGACCGTGTGCCTTTATAAGCGGGATAGACTTTCCATCGAAACGCTACAGGATGATGGGCACGGCACGTCTACATGCACGTAGATTGTTTAGGCTCGGTATGTGTGTGTGTAGGCGTGCTTGTGTCGGCATTAAAGCTGTTCCTGTGGCAGTACAATCCTGTCTTTGGTCCTCATTCCTTCCACTTCGTGACCATATATAAAGAAATATTTGGATATGCCATTGCATTGGAGTTGAAATGAAAGAGCTGAGATGCAATTGAAGACTTTCAGGTTTAATTCTAGAGGTTACGGGGCTCAAATGGAATTGAACAAATTAACATCAAATGCAAAAATGTTTTTTTTTTTTTTGTAACTTTGTAATACATTGCATGCAATGACTGCCTGAAATCTAGAACCCATTGATATAACCAAATGCAGGATTTCATCTTTTGTGTTTCTTTGAAGATCCCTTACTTCAGCTGTTTTCATTGTTAGATAGATAGAGTGAGAAATAGAGAGAGAGAGGCTGCATGGGTGGCAATAACTGTTGCACAAGTGGTTTTGTTAAAAGTAGCTATTTTTTAGGTGTTTTTTTCCATCCATCCATTATCTCCCGCTTTATCTTCTAGCAGGGTTGCGGTGGGGTTCCCCATGCCCATCCAGGGAAAAACATTTCGGGCACTGGGCAGATACAACCAGGACAGGTCACCAATCCATCGCTGGGCACACACTCACTCACACAGACACACTCTATATGGGGCAATTTGGAGAATGTTTTTGGACTGTGGGAGAAAACCGGAGAACCCAGAGGAAACCCACGCGGACACGGGGAGAACATGGAAACTCCACCCAGATTGGGAATCCCTAGCGATGAGAGGCGCAGTTCCATAAAAAAATAGCATACAAGAGAAAATAAAACCCTTCTTGTTTAAGTGTTTGTTAGAGTTTGTTCATTATTGTAGCCTCAATTCTAATTATCACTATGATGTATGCTAAATGACTAAATGAAAATGTATGATCGAAGTGTTTAAAATAAAAATAGTGGTAGTGCACATCTGTGAATGCTTCTTACTGTGAATTCTCAGTATTAATAAATATATTTTATTGTCACCATCTTTTAAAAGCTGCTAAAAGTTTAATAATTTTTTTTTAGGGTTTTGGATTTAGATTGGTGGTTGATTAGAAATGAATCATCAACCTACTGGTAGGTGGTCCAGTAACTAAGCCATTACACCATCACTACCATTAAAATAATACATTCAATTGACTCATTTAAAAAGGGACCACTACTATTAAATAAATTTTTGTCACAAGCATTTTGACACCTCTTATTTTCAATAATAGTGTGTCATGGTTTGTCAAATTTGCTGTGGGTTGAACTTGAAGACCTTGTTTTATCATAAGTCTTTCATCTCAAAGATGCATGTTCTTTTTTTTTTTTTTTTTTTTTTCGAAAGGCAAGAGAAAGAGATCCGAGTTTGCTCCATATCCTACTGCAATGTCCACGTGAACACAGAAAAAAGAGAAAGCTAGCTGACAGTTTTCCTTTGTGTTGTGTCGCAGAGGAAGATAAGAAATGCACTTCAAAGGCAAAAAAAAGAACATATGTCAAGCTTTGTCGAGCATAGTCCTTCTTCAAAAAATGGACAAGTGTTTCAATTATATTTGCCTGCTGGCACTTCTGCTGCCAGAATGAGAGTGAAGAAAAGAGAATGTGGAAAGAAAAGACAAGAAAAGAGTTGTGTAAATTTTCATAGACAGGCAAACCCCAAAATAACATATCATATATGATATCATAGATAAATGAAAAAAACTATACGATAACTCAGTCTTCTATATCTTTATTATATCTGGCCCAGTTTCAGTAGAAATTACCTTGTAAAATTTAGATCACACTTTTCTTTTTAGTTGAATCCACCAGACATTATATTGCTTTTTAATGTTTTTTAATATATATATATATATATATATATATATATATATATATATATACATACATACATACATTTTAATATACAATATTTAAGTGACACCGAGGCTGTGTTGGTGGTGTTGGATTGATTCGCGTTTGCTGTTCTTCGTTTGCTGTTATCGTGCTAACTGTGTGTTTTCCTAGCTCTAAGTACCTCGGGATTGGACTGCAGAACCTGCCCTTTGTCCTACGGATCGGCACTTCGCCCGTCGAGGCCTCGCTCTTTGTTTTTTGTCCTGGCGTCAAGTCGCCGTTATTTTTTCCCTAACGTAAATATCAATAAACTCCTTGGTTTACGGAGCAAGGTTTGGACTGGTTCTTGTGACGTTACGCGATATGACACACACTACTTGATCTGTACTTTACTGCTGAAATTCTATTTGACCCATCACTGTCCATTTACCTATCTAAATAATTTATATTCTGAACACACAAAACTATAGTGCTCCACAAAATTAATCCACTGGGATTAATTATTCACAAGCATGAAAATATTTTTTCTCCTATAACACGGTTGTATATTTTGGATAAACCTAATGATGTTTACTTAGTCAGTAAGCTTGAGGGCTTCATTAAGAAGATCAAAGAGTTGATGTCATTTAATTTCCTCCTACTAAATTTGGAGTTGGATCCAAGGATAAAAGAAATCAAGTCTGTAAAACTGTGCCTAATTTTGATGATTGTCCAAACATACTCAGTTTCTCTGTAAATAATTCAAGTGCATTGATTGCTTCATATTTTTTCAAAATATTTTTTCTACATTGCATTGTTGCATTCTAATGCTTTGTTGATCCTCAATGTGAGATTATTGAAATGCACTACTGACATATGTTCTAATAAATCATTACACAAGCTCCAACCGGTTCAATCTGCAGCAGTTCGATTTTTTACCAAAACCAGAAAGTTTGATTATATAAATCCTGGTTTATCAAAATTGTACTTGTTCCCAGTTATTTATTAATAACGTACAATATACTACATAATACGGCACAACAATATCAGAGTCTTAGTGATTCGTATAATCTAACATGTAAGCTCTGTTTGCAAAGTACAGGTCCATAGAATTAACAAAATGATTTCTGGGAAGGTTACATTTTCTTAAAAGACTCCTTAGCTTCGGAATAGCCTTTCTTTGGTTTGCATTTCAAAGCACTATTTATCTTTAAAACACATTTAATTACTCAAGTTCGATTAAGCCTCATGCTTAATTGAGTTGTTGATCAGGGACAGTAAAGGCTATATTAATAATATTACCACTTATAAAACAGGAAGGTCAGTTCCTTAAATCTGATTGTGTGAGCTGTTTGTCCAGTTGTAACCATACTGACGATAATTCATACTTTTGCTTCACATGCGTATCAATACAATATATAATTTTCACAATGTTTTTTTTTTTTTTTTTTTTGAAAACCCTAATGTTTGGTAATTTGACCACTTAATAGAGATAATTGATTGTTAGTGAAACCAGAAACCTGTTACTAATCAATCATCATTCACTTTAAAAACCAGATAACGTCGCTGAACCAGTTAATTTTTTTTATAAAAAGTGTGTTTGTAATTGTTTTATAAAAGCAAAAAAGCACTCGAGGTTGTGCATTATTGTATAGAAATCACAGGAAAATATGTTGGCAACTTATTTTAATGTCTCAACATTCTTAACTACTTTTTAGTTTTCTTTCATCTTCAACCTGCAGAGTTCCTACAGATGGCCACAGAGGACCTTTGTCATTAATGATAAGTGGGTTAATCCACAAGACCTTCTGAATTAATTTATATAATTTAACTATAGCCAATCTGAAAAAACTGGATTTAAAAGACAACACCTTTGAATTCTGTTGGATTTATGGGTCTGCAAAATTGATAGGAATCTACAGTAAAAACCCAAAGAGAATCAGAGGAATTATCCCACATAATATTAACAGTAAATTAACAGTAGTTAATAATTCATATTTGTTGTACTATAAGATCTGTGCATCTGGGAAATGAAAACTCTCTGAAGACTGCCACACCTGTGACCTATGATGGTGACTGACCATTGATTTTAATATTATCTCTGGCCTCAGTTACTTTTTCTTAGGAACTACTGTATGTTTAGTATCTTTGTCCTACTATCAAATCATAATAGGCTTAAAAATATTCTAGTGAAATTGCAGTATAGCAGCCTCATCTGCAGTTCCTGCTGGTAGCCGAAAGATGAACTGCTGCAGTGCTACATGTCAGAGTTGTTGCATATCTCCAAGAGCAGTCATCTCTAAGTGGCTTCCCTGTAGCTTTTGAGCAAAGGTAAATGGCCGACTACTCAGCTCACTAAATACACAATATTGCTCTGGTGTCCATCTGACACATTACATCACACATTGGAGTTGTGGGAACTCCAGACAATAGAGGATGCACCTAAGTTGCCTACCGGATCTTTTGCCAGACCCACATATCCATGGTTTGCTTAAAATATTAACTGAACAATGTCATTATGCATATTCAATATCTTTAACAACAGCTGTTGGGCTGGGGGTTAAAGTTTAAAGCTTGAAAGCACTGGAATCACAGTTTGCTGAATTATGCAAGAAGAGGTTTCTGATTTCGATAAGGCGTTTGTAGTGAAGACATCGTGACTTTTGATCTTTCTTATTTCCCGTGTTTAGGCACTAGTGTAGCAAAGGTTCATAGGCAGGCATAGAACAAACTCAAAGCTGGCTTTATAGCCAGTGTAAAATTAAACTGATTTTATTCAATGCTTTTATAACAAAGACAAAAACACACATATGAGGTGTTTCAGCCTTATGCTGCAGGCCTCCTCTGTTTCTTAACTTCCTGAGAACCGGACTCTTCCTTGGAGTGCAATTTGAATATCTTCTAGCTATTTGGGATTAGTGAGACCTAATAAGTATAAACTTTGTCTTTGTGCAGAAAGTGTTTTTTGCAAAAAACATAATCTTCATATGAGGCCAATGGGTCTACCTTACAGTGTGATTAAATAAGGAAATAATTGACAAACTACAAAACTGTTTATTTGAAACTGTAAACATTAGGCTAATCAACAAAAGTGCAAACAATCTAATCTAAACTTTTTTTTGTAAAAGTACAATATTTGCCTCTGAGAAACAGCACTAAAAGAAGAAAGCAGACCCTCTTCCCATCTGGAACAATGATACTTGCCTAAGTGAAATGCTGCAAAACATTTGCGTCCAGTCTGCAAGCAGAGGAAAACATTGCATGTCATACACTGCACATGAGACTTCCCAGAGCAGCTTTGTCCTCTGCAATGCAATGGGCATTTCAGGTCAACCATCTCTGATAGATGTACAGCAGAAGTAGTGCGGACTGAGACATGGGGGACTGGAGTGACCCGAGATTCGGCATGCATTGGATCAAAACATGCTTGTTTGTGGGTAAGGAACACAGAACATCATGTTTGCTGCTCCAAAGAAGTGATACATTTTATCAACCGAAGTGTTGAGATACCAACCACTGTTAGCAAGTGAAGTGGCATTTGTGCAGTCAGCATGGAGCTTTATCAGCTTTGTGTCCATAATTCAGTGGAGCAGTACATAGACTGCTCGCTCATTAGGTTTATCAACTTCACCCTGAAACTGTACTAAGACTAAAACTGGAGCAGACTTCCAAAGCTGTTCACATCCATTTCTTGGTCCTACCCTAGGCTTGCCACATCCTAGCTTAGCCAAGTCACATTTATGATTTTTAACAAGTTGTGCTTTATACCCATGTTTATGTGTTGATTGTTTTTGTGGTTTACAGTCACCATCACTGTTGTTATCTTCACTGAAGTCATCAGATGGTACATCTGAATCAGAGTCTGCTGAATGAGAGGGTTGTTCCACAGGCCTTGGGTCATAAACTATTAAATTACATGTATTGTATTCTTCCACAGCAGGATCATCATCTTCACCATCTGATAAAACTTCAATATCAAAATTATCTACAATTGCATTAACCAATTGTTCTGCTTTGACATTTAAACTTTCCCTGTAATGTTAAAATGAATCAGAACCAACTATGTAAAATAGTCCCAATGTCCTTAAACGAGTACTTCAAATTGTGTATATTTTGGATGTTGATATGTATCTTTATAAACATTTGATAATTAAAAGTAAGTGATCTGTTTTAAATCTTTTAAGTTCAAGTTTCCAGTTTAAGTGATGTTTATAATTGCAAAAACGGTTGCAAAAAAAAAAAGTATTTTAGCTACAGCTGATACGACAACAGTGTTCAATAGTTCTTTTAAAACAAGAGCGACAAATAGAACCATAATCTGTTAAAGTAAATCATTATACATGAGAACAGTTTTGACAGGCTCATCCTTAATAATGTCAGTGATGATTTAATACAGGGATTATGCTGTAAAATGTATTAATGCTTTAATGCTGACCATGATATATCGCGCTGTCCTTTACTAAAGGCCAAGCTGCAGATTTGAGTTTCAGCCAACGACTAATTGCTAAGCTCTTAAACCAATTTTTCTCAATTCAAAGCAAACATTTGCATTTTCATGGATGTTTTGTTCAATCATTTGGCAGACATTGGCATACAAAGCAATTTAAAGGTCAAACTTAATCTAATTTAAACACAGAACTGACCAGTAGGGTTTGCCCTGGTGGACAAATGAAATTAAGTGCATTACATCAGTTAACGAGAATGCCTTATCATAGTCCAAAATAATTAGCAGTATTTCTAAAATCTGAAGACTAATAACCATTGAATAAATTGGTAGCATATAACTAATACTTTTCATTCCAGCATATGTAATAGCTTTTAAACACTACACAAGGGCAATGTGAATGTTAACACTCATTTAATAGCAAGAGTCCTAAATTTAATTCCTGGAAAAGATGATCAAAGTATTATTTGGGTGAAGTTCTCCCCATGTCTGTGTATATCTCTTAAAGGAGCTCCAATTTTTTTTCCTTTACATTTACATTTAGTCATTTAGCACAAGGGTGGGTCAAATTTTGGGTCTTGTGGCTCTCGGACACGTTCTGTGTGGGTCATGTACAGATTGTAAAAAATAAACAGAGTAAATATCACCAGATTCAGTATTTGTCTGTATTCTGCATGAAAATGATGTCTGTTTTTGCTGGTTTCCAGATTTAAAAGGCTTGATTACGCGACATGAACATGCCTCATTGTCGAAGTGAAAATGCTTTAAAGTTTAGCTCCATGAATGGACCAAAAAAAGTTTCAAAAGCCAGCAGCCCATCAAAAAAAAAAAAAAAAAAAAAAAAAAAAAAAAACCCCCCCCCCCCCCCCCCCCCCCCCCCCCCCCCCCCCCCCCCCCCCCCCCCCCCCCCCCCCCCCCCCCCCCCCCCCCCCCCCCCCCCCCCCCCCCCCCCCGGGTTACAGTGATTGTTTTACATTTGTGCTGTAGACTGTGTGTTTTGGTGTACTAAAGTCAAGTTTTCTCCATGCTATCTTGAAAGTGTTTAATAAAAGAGCTATTCTAACAGATTCCACAATACTTACATGATGTCAAACCCCTACTCAAAAAGCCTACGCTCAACCCAAATTTGGTCGAGAGCTACAGACCTGTTTCTCTTTTACCTTTCCAAAACACTTGAACGAGTGGTATCCACACAGGTCTCCAAATTTCTTAATCAGAATAATCTTCTTGATCCCAATCAGTCCGGTTTTAGATGTGGTCACTCCACAGAGACAGCATTGCTCTCTGTGATTGGCTCACTCAAATCTGCCAAAGCTAAATCTCAATCCTCTGCCTCATTCTGCTAGACCTTGCTGCAGCTTTTGATACAGTACATCATCAGATTCTACTGTCCACTCTATCTGAATTAGGATCGAAACCATATAAGTGCCGTATCATAAAAGCCTATCTCACAGGAAGGACCTTCAAAGTGTCATGGAATGGGGAGATCTCTAAATCTCACCAAGTAAGCACTGGTGTGCCTCAGGGCTCTGTATTTGGTCCTTTCCTCTTCTCACTATACATGACATCACTGAGCACAGTCATCCAGGCGCATGGTTTCTCTTACCACTGCTATGCTGATGACACTCATCTGTCTTTTGCCCCTGACGACACCACCATCTTAAATTGGATATCTGCCTGCCTCACCAACATATCTGTTGCCCGTCATCTCAAATTAAACTTAGAAAAAACAGAGCTTCTCTTTATTCCAGCTAAACCCTCAATCCATCACGACCTGACCTTCCAAATTGACAACTCCACAATCTCCCCAACCGATTCGGTCCGGAACCTTGGTTTCACAATAGACTCCCATCTTAAACTCTTTGATCATGTTATTAAAACCGCCCGTTCCTGAAGATTCCTTCTTTACAACAATCAGACTCCTTCAACAAATTCAAAACTCTGCAGCCCAACTTGTGTTTAACCAGCCCTAGCGAACTCATGTCACTCCATTACTCATTTCCTTCCATTGGCTCCCTGTAGCTGCTCGCATTCAGTACAAGTCACTGACTCTGGCCTACATAACCATTTCTGGATCTTCCCCCTCCTACCTTCACTCAGGCAACAACACATAATAACAAGTCTTGAGTATCTGTATGAACAGCCTAACAGAAAATTCATATAGAGGCCATGAATACAGCTACACACACTAACCTACCACTGACTTCAGCCTTGACCATTTGTAATTTTACACATTAGTTGTCCACATTAACATTCAGTAATTAATCTGAATGAATTAATCAGGGCATGCTTTGTCAGGAAGGGCTCTGCAGGTGCCCTGACTCATGCTGATACACATGCACTGAATGTATTACAATGTGCCCATCACATACTTAGATGCAGTCCACATCTTAATTAAGCAACAAGGTTCTTATCAACAAGGTTCTTTGTTTTTAGCTTGACCCCATCATGGGTATTTCAAGGGTATTTTTTATTCTATTACATTTAACACAGTGCTGGTAATTACATTTTTTCCACTTATGACGCGCAGTTTGTAAAAGAAATCTGTGACAAGAACCTCTTCAACATAACAATAATCAGTCAATATATTTAGCTCAATCTTCAACCCTTTGACCAATCATTTTTATATCAACTGCAAAGTAAGGCCCTTTCTAAATTAAATAATTTTGACTTTAGGATGACATATTTACCTGAATAGGAAATGCAGCTTATTATAGATAATTGAATTATTGAAGCCAGCAGTGAAAAAAATCATTATAAATAAAAATGTTTTCTTTCTTTACAGAGAAGTAAAAAGTACACTCCTAACTGGCTGGAGAAGTGTCCCAAATTGTACACTGTAGAGACCTAAAAGCAGATTATTGTCCAAGCCAGTCATGATTTGGGTCTGTCTGTATATTCTTGATAGACAGGAGCACTGATTTCAACAGGGAGACAAAAAGGCATCAATAAAAAAAAAACTGATCATTCCCGAAATAAGGAATGGTATTAAGATTTTATTTCTCACCGACTTACAATGCTGTGCTTGCTGGCAATCCCCAATCAAATAGGAAGCAAAGCTTCACTATGCAAATGTTCAGGCTATTAAATTGAGTATAGCTGCAATCAAACTCTGATTTGTCAATGAGAGGAAGCACCCATGGCTTGTCTGTGTATCTGTGAAGGAAGCCAGAAAGGTTGTGGTTTAAGCGAGTGGATAACAGAGGAAGCGTATTAACTGCAGAATGAGTGTCACAGTTACTGTTAATACTATATGCTGGGTGAACACGGAAACTCCACCCAGATTGGGATTCAAACCTGGATCCCCAGCACTGAGAAGTAGACGTTCTAACCACCACTAAGCCACCTTACCATCCCAGGAATAAACATGCTATAACAAAAAGAATTTTCCACAAATTTCTAGACAGTTCCCACAAAAATAGAAGCATATGAATGAGTAGGTGATATTGTAAACCTGTTAAATAAGACTAAATTTAACATCAGATCACATTTTCACTACTTGTGGCTATATTGTATATGTATAATGAGTAAATGACCATACTTTAAAAAGAATAAGTGTGGGAGCAATTGTTGACATTTAATTAATTATTGATCCGAATAGCCTAAAAGAAGTGTCTTAAATTTTAGTTACTCAGATTATATTACAGTTCCACTTCTATATAAATGCTTTATAAATGCTTCTCTGCAAAGTAAAATAGATACAAAATTTTTAAATGGCAGCTTCATTTAAAGAAAGACATCCATTTTCATCCAAATTTCAATAGTGGGTCATTCAAATAGACCTATTAGTATTTTTAAATAAATAAATTTAATCTCAGATGATCTGCAGTGCAGGCCTGGCCTTGTGTAAAGACTTAATAAAATTGACCAGGGCTAAATGAGGTTAGAAAGATTGAGACAGATGCATAATGGAAACACAGGGCAGTCAGGGACAGTAATGTATTCACTGGGCCGATGTCAAGCAGCAGGGCAAGGCATCAGGTCATTAAGAGATGTTTAGGGTCATCTGGGTGTGAATAGGTGTGTGTGTGTGTGTGGACATCATAAATTACTCATGCTGCTGAAGTACTTGAATTTATTTTGTGTCTGAGAAAGTACAGGTGAAAAGAGGAACTTCTGCATAGGCAGAAGGCTAATTACCAACATTGAATCACACACATGAGCAGCAGTGCAGTGGTTAAAAAAATCAGGAAGCCAAGTGCTCCCTGACCAGCTGTAGTATTTTATATTTTCGATCAGATATACAGACTCATTAGAAGAAGTGGGCATTTGCATGTGGGCAAACCTGGGAAAAAAGTGCAACTGAAAAACAGATGTTGAGCTGGTTTAGATGGATTCACTTTGTTTACTAGTAAGAATAAGGGTTCTATGAACACTTGGAAGTAATTTAAGAAAACCAAAATGGACCCTTGAGAATTTTTTACCCAGAAAAATTAACTATTTTTGTGGTATGGTCAGACGGTTATGTCAGGTGTCTAAAAGTTCATGACGCACTCTCTGAGTAAAATGATGCTGTTGACATAATGGTGGGAGCAGAAATATAAATCTAATTGAACTTTTTTTTCCCCAAATATGACATATGAACATTTGAACAACATAAACAATGATGTCTTTTTAGCATAAATAAGAAGAAGGTAAGGCTTAGTGGTTAGCACGTTCGCCTCTCAGCGCTAGGGATTCCCTGTTCGAATCCCCATCTGGGTGCAGTTTCCATGTTCTCCCCGTGTCCGTGTGGGTTTCCTCTGGGTTGTCTGGTTTCCTCCCACAGTCCAAAAACATGGATCAAGTCAATTGAATTCTCCAAATTGCCCCATATAGAGTGTGTCTGTGTGAGTAAGTGTGTGCGCAGCGATGGATTGGTGCCCTGTCCTGGGTGTATCTGCCCACCGCCTGAAATGTTCTCCCCTAGATGGGCATGGGGAACAACCCGCCACCCTAATATAGGATAAAGCGTAGGATAATGAATGAATGAATGAATGAAAGAAGAAGATGGCTTAGTGGTTAGCACGTTCGCCTCTCAGCGCTAGGGATTCCCAGTTCGAATCCCAATCAGGGTGGAGGTTCCATGTTCTCCCCATGTCCGCGTGGGTTTCCTCCTGGTTCTCCGGTTTCCTCCCACAGTCGAAAAACATGATTTAAGTCAACCGAGTTCTCCAAATTGCTCCATAGAGAGTGTGTATATGTGCGTGTCTGATTAAATGTGTGCCCCGCGATGTGGTCCCACAGTCCAAAAACATGGATCAAGGTCAATTTAACTCTCCAAAATTACCCCATGTATTGAGTGTGTTTGTGTGTAGCAATAGATTGGCGCCCTGTTCCTGTAGCGCCTGAAACGTTCTCCCTTGGATGGGCATGGGCAACCCCCCCCCGTGACCCCAGTAGAGGATAAAATGGAAGATAATGGATGGATATAAGTTTCCAATACACACAGTATAGTATGTGCATTCATTAACAACCAAAGTTATTTTATTGTGCATATTTAAAAACCTTTATCTGACATAAAATAAATGCAATTTCCACACAATATCGCTTTATATTTTGAGCAAATAGTATACCAGCTGCAAACTAGACACAGCTGTAATCAAATCAATTTTGCTTTTGCAAAAAATTCAAATAATGATTTTTTGTGCACAAATAATTCATTCATTCATTCATTATCTTCCGCTTTATCCTATATTAGGGTTTGGGGGGGGGGGGCTCCCCATGCCCATCCAGGGGAGAACGATTCGGGCACTGGGCAGATACACCCAGGACAGGGCGCCAATCTATCGCTGGGTACACACCAGAATTAGAATATCACTAAATCTAAAAACAAGACAAAAAAGTTTAAAGCTGTAAATCCAGTAGAGCAGAGTTATGATGAAGCATGATGCAGCATGCACACTTTCAAGAAAACCAGCACACACATCATGAATCAAAAGCTAGTCCTTCACAAGCGTCTACAGAACAACCTTTTGATTTAGTCTCACCCACAGTGCTGAAAGGAAGATTACAATGTGTTTCATCTAGTGAAAAGTACACCCGTTGTATGTGGATCACCACATAAAGCTGTTCTGTTTCCTGTGCTCAGTCCCCAGCATCTCTGAACTGGCAACATAGCAATAAAAAAAGGTTACCTTGTTACCTTGCATAGACATAAAACACAACTTTTAAATACATGTTTCTATCTTTCTACAATCTTTGAAATAATTAAAAGGAATCTCAGCTAGTGAGATAAATTGTCAAGAGTGGTTTTCTATACAAAAATTACTAAAACTGGCTACAACACCCTATACCTTCTATTAGTCTGTATGGGATGAGCAGGTAAGATTAGCAATTAAGGCACTGTGGAATGCTCTTTAGAGAAATGTGGACCCTGAAACAAAGAAATCTAAATAAAAGGTTCTCAACAATTTTGGTTTTGAAATATATTTATGACATGATAATTGTCAGGTTGGTCATTGTATCATTGTAATAGTAAGTTGGTTAAAAGGATAAGCAATATGAATGTTAGTCTGGTCAGGGTTAGGGTTAATGTAGTCTGGTAATTATTATTATTATTATTGATCCATTCATTCAGTCTCCTTCGCTTAATCCTCTATTAAGGTCGCAGGGCAGGTGGTTCCCCGTGCTGATCCAGGGGACAACATTTTGGGTGCTGGGCAGATACAACCAGGGCAGGATGCCAATATTTTGCTGGATGCACTCACTTGCACAGACACACACACACACACACACACACACACACACACACACACACTCAGACTATATAGGGAAAATTTAGAGCAGGCAATTCTCTAAATAGAGAATTCATACAATAAAGCATACTGCCAGTCTTCAATGATCCAGCTGGTAAAAGTCCTTTGATTAATTGAGGCAGGTGTCACCAAATATGGTTTGGCACAAAACCTTGTAGAAGGGTAACTCCCCAGACTATGGGCTAGACCACTGAACTACATCACAGCATTGCCACATCATGCATAAGTATCAGCTGACCAGCTGCTCTTTCCGCCACTGTAAAACAGTCAGTTTCTTGCTGCTGACAGCAGGCAGCTGAACCTTGTGACTCTTGTAGCTGATGGTCTGCAGAGAGCCATTCCGCCATATTGCAAAATGACCTGTTTGAATGCATACACAGTGGCAGCTGATGATCATAATGACAGTCAGATAATGACAAACTGCAGGGTATATCAATGCCGCATCCTCATTACACCACCACTTCACTTCATAATGGCAACATTACAACAATTTTATAGACTATAACACAGAAGGGGCCCTTTACATAATAATTAACATACATTACATGGCCAAATATATTCACAGACTTCTACTAATGAGTGGGCTTATATTTTATAGTTATCAGTTCAAGTAAAGGGTTATAATAATAAGACAATTCAACAATTTAAGTTACAACAATCACACATCTTAGGATGAAATATAGTATTTATTTCAAAAACAGCTGTATCTAAAGCTGTATCTTATATCAATAAAATAGTTTATATTGCAAATATTATTCATTCATTCATTATCTTCTGCTTTATCCTATATTAGGGTCGCGGGAGGGTTCCCCATGCCCATCCAGGGGAGAACGTTTCGGGCACTGGGCAGATTGACACCCAGGACAGATTGACCAAAGCTAAAAAGATTGTGGAAGACTTCAGTCATCCCGACAACAAGCTCTTTACTCTGTTGCCATCAGGACGGAGTTTTTGTGTCCTGAAGGCAAACACAGAGAGGATGAGGAGAAGCTTCTTCCCAACAGCGATTCGGACCCTGAACCAGGACTAAACGGTCATAATCCCACCCACAACACATTCATAACAAAAACAACCTGTAACCCTGCACTGCATTACTTGCACATAAAAGCACAACCCACTTTGATTATAACTTTTAACTTATAAGACCATTTCAGTTCATATCTGTTATCTGTCCACAATTCTCTAGTTCTCTACAGTTCTTTAATTTTTCTAATTTCTATTTGCACAGTGTACATACATAGTTAAATTTTATTTTATTTTTATTTTATCTTTATTAAAATAAAGTCAGGAAATAATTTCACTGCTGGCTGTACCATGTATATCATATGTATATATGTATGTGACAAATAAACCTGATTCTGATTTACTAAAATTAATCAAACCTTCGACCAATAACAAGTATAATAATTTGGAAGTAAAAATGTAGCTCTGTCTATATTGTGTTTTTTACAACTCAAAAAGCATCTCAGCCAATCAGATTTGAAGTCTAAAACTATCATTCTTGTTATAAAAAGTACCAATTGCTAATAAATGACATTTATAAATTGAATAAAATCCTGTGTTAAGTTTGCATGTTCTCCTAATGTCTGTATGTGTACTTCCATATTTACAGTCCAAAGTTTTTCACTATGTGAAAATGTGTATAAGTTGATTGTCTTGAAATTGATTAGCAACTCACCAATCAAATATTTTTTGATCCAAGATTGCTGGGAAAAGCTCTTGCGATATATTTATTTTTTGCGTTTTTCATTACAACCTGAAGAAAAACTCCCCCACATAATTGTCATTGTATAATGCCCTGCCCAAATACGTTGCCATTATTTTGCTTCAAATATATTAAACACAACAATAATTTAACATTTTTTTTTACTTTACTATTATTTTTATTATTATTTTACTAATTATTATTTAAATTATTTATGAAAGATATTATAAACATTCCTGTGCTGGTTAGGCTTCTGACACAGTCAGGATTAGCGTCAGAAATAGCAGAATATTAGCACTGCAGTGTTTGTATGTATCATCAAAAAGAGAATGAGAATAAGGTTTGCTTTGCTGACTAAGACATTTGGAACATATCATGTGACAAATTGCTTTAGATTTCATTGTGGTTATCATTAATGTCAAATCCCTAAAGTAAAAAAAAAATTATATGTTTATCTGAGCGTGTCACATTGTAATAGCAGGTATATTTTATCCAGCGCACAGAACAAGCATCCACTCTGACAGGAACCTGTGATAAATACATCCCGATCTAATTATTCACATGGCAATACGCACACAGGATGCATGAGTGTATGCTAATCCATCTACAAACATGAAACCTAAGCATGTTTTGTTCCATTACACTGTCTTTTCATTGTTTTACAGAATCGTATATGTGTGTGTTTGTGTGCATTCATGTGTGAATTTCTGGAGTGCTTTAAGATCATGTAAACAGCTAAGTTTGTCTATTAGCCTTTGCCATGTCTAGCGGCCTGTGAAATAGTCTTTCTTTAGTGGCATTTCCACTAACTAAGCAGAAGCAAACTTATCATGAGAATCAGTGTTTAAATAAGATGCTATTTTCATTTATAGAACAGACACATATATACAGTTTTCTGTCACAGGTTTCAGAAGCATGATAAAGGATTGTAGACAACAAACTAACATACCACATACAATTCCAGATTACTTATTTTAGTTGCAGTTATACAAATGTTGCCTTATATACAAATTCATTCATTCATTCATTCATTCATTATCTCCCGCTTATCCTCTATTAGGGTCGCGGTGGGGTTCCCCATGCCCATCCAGGGGAGAACGTCTCGGGCGCTGGGCAGATAGACTCAGGACAGGGCGCCGATCCATCGCTGGGCACACACTCACTCACACATACACACTTTAAACGGGGCAATTTTGAGAATTCAATTAACTTGATCCATGTTTTTGGACTGTGGGAGGAAACCGGAGAACCCGGAGGAAACCCACGCAGACACGGGGAGAACATGGAAACTCCACCCAGATGGGGATTCGAACCGGGAATCCCTAGCGCTGAGAGGCGAACGTGCTAACCACTAAGCCACCGTGCCGCCCCTTATATACAAATGTTATATATAAATGCTTGCCACATGATTTTGTAATGTGTAACATTACCACATTGCTGCAAAGCAATACCATTAGGCTTTGATATTGTTTTAAAACATTAGGTAAAAACCTTCATTGAACATTAAAACATTGCCTTATATATTCTGTTCATTGGCACAGGAATGTGAACTTCAAGAAAAACAGAAATGCCTAATATTGTGTCTTCATAATGATTTGCCATAACTTTTAAGTCCATTAGTAGAAAATGAATAGATTCAAATATAATATATTTTTTTTATACCTAAACCAAGTAGGTTTAAAATCACCACTAAATGCTGTGTGTAAATTCCACACAGTACATCTTTGCCACACAGTACATCTTGCCTGTCCCACACAATTTACTCCAGCAGCATTAAACAAAATCTTTTAATGAAGTTTATTCAATACATATTCTGTGATGGAAATTTAGGATTTTTTAAATATTTCAAGAATGAATCACTGAATCAGTGACAAAATCTTTGCTGTTGACTTCTGTCCAGCTCGCACTATTCAGAGACCTTAGTTCCCCCATTTAGCTTCACAGTGGCTCCTGAGCCACCTTCCAGCTCCAGGGATGCCCTTGTGCCACCTTTGGACTCTGTGGACTTTCTAGCGAAGACAGAATTGTTGCCAATCACCACCATGAGTGGTATAACCAGCTAGGTTTTTTTGAATTTGCCACCAGGGGAGAAGAGTGACCTGACAGGAGATTTTCTGCCTCTGCCACAAGGGGACATGAGATTCACAACAGATGAATTTCTCTCCATTAGATGAATTTCTGCCCTCTCTACCAGGCTCCAAAGAAGTCTGCTTGTGGTGTTCAGTCTATACTGGCTTTCTAGCTCCTGTTCCATGCTTTCTATTCCTTATCCTGCTCCTGTTCTTTGTGGACTGGTGCCTTCTCTTTATTTGACCCTTTGGATTCTGCCTCCTTTATATATAGCATCTGATTATTCCTAATAATAATTATTTTGAATAAAAAAGCCAGTCTACATTTTAGTCCGGCGACTGTCTGATATAATCTGTTTCTCAGTGTTACACTAGTACACAGTCACGTCAATATTGCTTTAGTTTCCTAATGTTGCAAACCTAAATCAAACTGCTTGATAAAATAGTGGAGAATGTAATTTGAAATATGCATACTTATGAGTCACATAATATGTAGAAGAAATTAGAAATGTATAGAAATTCATATACGACCTGACCGACTGTGGTCCCCATTTTGTAATATTAAAATCATATTCAAAAAATAAACAGAATGCTCTTTAATGATTAATATCATGTGTCCATTGTTTTACTATCAAAGAAAAAGTATACGATATCAAAATAATCTGCTGTAAAACACTAAACTTAAGCATGAAGAAAATTACTGTGTCCCAGTCCTTTTTTGTCCTTTTTCCTTTAATGTTAAAGCCAGTTAATGAACATTCCCAAGCTACTGCTGACCTAGATTCAGCACCTTCAAGAAGTGAAAATGGGTTGGAGTTCACTGGTAGCATGTCAGCACTTTTCTGCACATGATTCATGGATAACTTGTTAATAAAGATAATGAACATTCAAGCTGGTTAAAGAGAAAAGCAGAATGCTTTTAAGAATGTTAATTAAAAAATGTTAATTAGAGAACAGTACAATATATATATATATATATATATATATATATATATATATATATATATATATATATATATATAACATTTTCAAAAACATCAAAAAAGCATCTGTCCTTTCAAAATTGTATTTCCTAAAGAAGTAACAAATTAACTTCACACATCTTTGTACTGTGATTAAAAACAATTTACACCCATCCCACAAGGCAGAGGTGTTGTCAATAATCTGTGCAGCCAATTCATGGGTTACCGTGCAGTTCGAATCACTGGTATTATTACACACAGGAAATCGGATATCATGGAACTCACTGAGTTTGACATGCTTAATTAAAAAGCTCTCAGCTGGAGCTGTCTTCCTTTTTGTAAACCCTGAGTCGCATTTCTACTGCGCTGAGGAAACTTTAGGAAAAGTTGCATATGTACTCATGGGTAAAAAAATTGGCAGTTGGTTACAAAAAGAGGCAAAACCAGTGTAATAAAAAGAAAGATAATAATACATTCCACGCATAGCATCAAGAAATACCTCTAATGGCAAGAGACCACTTTAACAAAATACCATACCTCAGGTGGCAACTTATTTTAAATCTTCCATTCTTGCATATTAGAAATATATTAAAAGTAAGAATAATTAAACTTATGTTAAATCTTCTATTCTTGCAGTTTAGAAATATGTTGAAAGTAAGAATATTTTAATAATTAATGATGTTTTTATTAATACATTTTGAGGCTGGAGTGAGAAGGTCGATCACTCATAGTGTATGTAGCAATGATGTAATCAGTCATGCTCTGGTGAACGGTTTGGCTGTTTTATGATTTGTATTTTAATCATTAAAGCAATGCTGGAACAAGTTACACAGCAGACTAGATTTTGAAAGGTCTCAGGATTTGAAAAGGCAGAGGGCTCAAAAATTACCAGAGGCTCCTTCCACACACTGTCATGCTACATGCCTTCAGGCTTTGTGGCCGTCTGTTTAAACACGGGTGTTTGAATTACACGCCCCATAAGGCTATTTCTCTGGTTCTGAACCAGCGCACCTGCAGCGAAGTTCGTATCTGTGATGTTGACAAATAGCACTACTTAAAGTTTTCCTCTGGAGGCAGAGAGCGATACAGTGGTCCGAGGTTTTGACGCAGGCCCTTTCATGCCTCGCTTCAGCTCAGCCTTATCTGAAACAAGCAGCTACTTGTATGACACCCTCTTCCACTTTCAGCAAACAACCTGTTTCAAGGCCACAGTCAGTAAACCACATTGTAAACTGTTACTTTAGAGCATAATAATAACAAACACAATGCATTACTAGTTGAGTTGAGTAAATAAAAAGCTAATTAAAGATTTAAAAATCCTGTTTTGCAAAGCAAGTGCACCAATAAATCCAAACAAATGAGTTACATAAATGTGTTCATCCAGTTTCTGGCACTGGATTGTTCTGACACGCGGAGCTAAATGGATCATGAGTAATCTGCTCAGAAGGCTGCATTATTGAAAAGGTATGCTAGTTAAGCAGGAAAGACATTAAGAAAGCATTCATAGGCATGAGCTCCAATATTAAGGGAAATTACAGACAAACAAGAGACTGGTGGCATAATTTAGTTCAGATTAGCCTCAATAATTATGGTTAAGACCTTTTTGCTTACCATATATTCAGTTTATTAGTATAGACAAGATATAAATTGAAAAACAAAATTGTAATTGTATTTGCTTTTGTTTAAAGATTGAAGAACTAAGAAAATACATGTGGTGCAAATTGCTGTATTCCGTTATTAAAAAAAAAATTATGTTTTTTAACCTATGCCTTAGTACATTTTCTTTGATTCAGAAGAGTTTGTAAATAGGTAAATTTTAGATTTTAGAGTAATACTCAAATATATAGCAGATTTCACTCTTTTATTTGGGAACAACCTCATTAGTAATTATTAAAATAATTACTAAATGAGCCGAATAAAGTCACATACTGCAGCAACACACATTTTATGCATTTGTTTTTCAATTATTAAGGTAAATACACACCACATACACACTTTGTCTTAAATGTATTATGATATTAATAATAAGGTGGTCATATTGACCATGTCTATATGAACACAATATTAAACAATTTAATATTTTTACCACCCCTATATTAGCGTCATCTGTTTGTCTGAAATGAATGAATCAATTAAAAAATTACAAATTTACTAACTAATTAGTGGTAATTAATTAATTTTGTTTTCCATGGATAATTTGCCCATTTTCAACTAAATGTTATTCTTTACAAGCAGAATGAAGGTAGGGATAAGTAATTTAACATGATACAGTCTTTATACATTCTGTACAGCCAAGATTAAAAAAAAAAAAAAAAAAGAAAGAAAAAAATGTTTTCCTTTATGACGAAAGGGGTTTTGTCATTAAAACTTTAAGTTTGGAAGCAACATTACCCAACCCTGTTTACAAATGCATTTCAAATCTAAATTCTGGACTGTAGCATTTCTCTACAGGTCTACCAAAACTTTATCCTGCTTGCTCCCCTCTCAAGTTGAGCCCATGTGTAAAAAAAGGAACTAAAAGGATGGAATATTCATAGCACTTTGAACAAAAGTCTGATTATAAAAAAGACATCCCGGGAAAACAATGTGATTTTGAATTATAACCTGGGCTTTGAAGTCAGCAATTTTAAGATTGTATTTGTGACTACCTACTAAGTGCTGCAGGTGTGAACGCATAGGTCTGAAAAACACATGCTCATGATTTTACCATCTTTATCCATGTGTGAAACATTATATGCAACAATATTGTTATCATTTTTTAGCATGAATGGTTGTCATCTTTGAGGAGGGGGTTAAACTGGTTATCAAAGTACCAATCTCAGAGAAATCAAAGCTTATACAGGTCAACAGTACATGTGATTACTAAGCAGAAAACAATGAGCTGCTTGGCATGTGAATAAATTGGAGCATTTTCTTACCTGCAGTTGCATCAGGCATCGGAATGAAAGGGACGGTGCACAGTGAAGGGGAGGAAGGACGCGGCATCAGCCAGCCAAGAAAGAGGAGATAGAAAGAAAAAATTATTTGGAGCTGCTTTTTCAAAACATTCAACAAATTATGCATGCAATTTCTTGTTCTGTGGAAATAATTTCATAGACAAGAGGCTATAAAATGAAACGTCCAGCGATGCCACAAGCATCTCTACAATGATGCTAATACATCAGATCTGTTGGAACGCTACAAATCATATATCCTATCGGCTCTGGCGGGAGTTAATCGAATAAGAGCCTATAGTGAATGGCTGGGACAGCTGGAGTTGCTCAGTGTATATGGTTTGAAAAAAAGTTTTAATAGAGCCCTAACGAGATAAGACAATGTGCTCTTTCGGCAGCTCGGTCATAAATCATCCCATTCAGATGACAATCTCTGCAATGCTAACCTCTTCTTTATTAACTTTTTTTCTGTCTCTTTACTCTTCATTGTTAACCCACTAAAGGTTCTTTATTTTAGTAGTTCTTCATTTTAGGAACTTATATTCTGTCAAATGAATGATTTAAAACACAGAATATTGTAATAAATGAAAGTTTTTAAAAGTTAATTAAGCTTGGAAAAATGGTTGGATCCTGTCTCTGAGTAAAGCTTCAAGGCGGGTGTGTTATAATTTCATTTGTATCTGGTTCTTTCGTACCTCTGTGTGCTCACCACATAAATTCAGTGTGTGTGTTTTACCCAGTAATCTAAAATCATACTCTTCATTCAAGAATGTTTTTCCATTTCCCCCATTGGCACCTGCATTGGAGCTGACGGAATAAGGACCCACAGCCTTCGCCCCGTCCCTTTGTTCTTTTTGCCGCATTTTGTGTTTAGCAGGATCTCTGGCACATGCTCCGAACTCGCAGAGCATCTTCTGTGTATTTTCTTTCTCCTGGTCATGCTCAAAGGTGATATTATTATTTTCGTTTACTTCGAATAAACACTTTAATTCGTGAAATCTGAACCATCTACCTCTTACTCAGGTATGCGGCATGACAGAAAACAACACACCCACCCCACGGTAACCTAGTCCTAAAAACTTTTGGGGGGGAATTCACGCACCAGTCGACAATTCCGCTGAGTAATGCTTGCAGCTGAAATATCCACAGTAATGTTGCAGAGAGAACAATTGTTATTAAACCACCTAAACATTCTTAAACATTTACATTTAATACAGTGTAGATTTAATAGAGTGTGTAAATAAAGACCTTTCTACTGTCCAATATTTTCAATTTGAAAAAAAAAAAAGTTTTTTTCCTTGCAACCCTGTCATGTAAACCATTGTTGTTCTGTGTTTTCTTGATCATGGACTCATGCATATTATGATTAGCCAATGTGAGAATAACCTTTAGTTGCTAAGTTACCTTAAGTTCCTTTGTGACTTCGTAAACTATGACATGCTTTGCTCTTGGCATGATATTTGTGGGTTAATCTCTAGCAAGGGTAATAATGGTATTAAATTGTCTTAATTTGTATAAAATCTGTATGACTGTGAATTAGTTAGTTACTCTTTTCTTGAGTGATGATCATCAACAACTCTTCTATTAATTTGTCCATGCATTTATACACTTCCTCAGACTGTATTGTTGTGATATATTCCTGTTGTTTAAATAAGAATAATCTGATTCCAATTTAAAATTCAAATCTGGTAGTCCTTATAAATTTCCATACTTTTGTCACTTATGAATATGTAACACTGGATCATGTGGACTGACTGTATGAAGGGCAGAGCCACTCATCACGCCCTTGATCATTTTTTTCAATAAGTAAATCAATAAGGCTATCATTTTTGTTGCATTTGTTTGACTTAGTCCTTTCAATAGATCTATTATCTACTGTTTGCCTGTTTACTTTTTAAAAAAAAGAGTTTAGTGTTACTTGTTCAAATATTGCTAACTTGGCCTGTGCATTTTGTTGTGCCTGTTTTGTGTTCAGTGCGGCACGGTGGCTTAGTGGTTAGCACGTTTGCCTCTCAGCACTAGGGATTCCCAAATTGTTCTCCAAATTGCCCCATATAGAGTGTGTTTGTGTCTGAGTGAGTGAGTGTGTGCCCAGCAATAGATTGGCGCCCTGTCCTGGGTGTATCTGCCCAGCGCCTGAGACATTCTCCCCTGGATGGGCATGGGGAACCCCACCGCATCCCTTATAGAGGATAAAAGCGGAAGATAATGAATGAATGAATGAATGTTTTGTGTTCAGCCACCATTATTATGTTTATTGTAATGATTTGTGTGACAGTATGATAAATTGGTAAGTGTAAACTTGATCGAGACAGTTCTGGCTATGTTGAATAGTTGCACCTGTAATATATACTGTGTAATGTTTTTATGTTTTAAATTTTTTTTTTTAATAAAACTGACTATGAACAACTGCCTCAAGCATGACTCCACAATTGCAATATTATAATATATGTATGTATTTTGTGCATGTGTGTTAGGAATTTAATTCTCTTAGCCATTAATCATAATAGTGCTTCGGAGAAAACAAAGATGAAATAATACAAAAGTGGGTTGACCTCCATAAATCATATGAAAACTATATATATATATATATATTCATTAAAAGAAGCAAGAAACCTAGCACGAAAAGTGTATTTAATGTGTTTTGCTCAACACACATTGTTAATGATTTTCTTTCAGGACTTGCAGACCATGGTGGCCACCAAGCCATTTTCACCTTGAACCTGGCTGCATTTTTATTGGAAAGATGTTTTAAAATATTTGCTAACCATATTAAACCACATATTTTCCAAACAACAAAGAGTCCTTGGGCAAGTACAAATTCTGAAGCAAGCAGCACCATGCTTAAATGTTGCCATTAGCCTCCAAAAACCTTGCTGGCCTGCCCCTGAGAATGAAACACCAATAATACTGAAGCACCCCAGTTATAAATGAGAGCAGACAGGTGATAGACGAGCTAGTATGGCCTCACAAACAGTGAGCGGCATAAATAAAAGCATGGGTAAGACAGATGAAAGTGCCACTAACCAGCTTATTTTCTATGCTGTGCTCCGCCACCTTTAATTTCACTTTATCTGACATGCAATTCATGCAGCTTTAGTTTTTTTTTCCCCCAGCTTTTCATTTTTACTGGATGTTTTAGCTGCTTGCCTCTGAGTAGTTCTTCTTACTGTGTGCCTTAAAGAGGGATTGTGCTAACAGATGCTCAATTGCTCAATGTACCCATCACAGGAGGAAGTATTTCAGCATAAAACTGCCAAAAAATATATAAATAAAATAAAACTTCAAATAAATAAACACATGTTAATATAGCTAATTTTAAACTTTCTAAAATATGTTTTTACAAACCTGTTATCAGAGTAACATACTTTTTAAGTATATACTCTTTAATAAAATTAGCCAAGGGTCATACATTTGGCAAATAAAATGAAGTGTTACAGGGTGGATTATTCTACAGTAGCTTGTTCAATGCAATATAATAGCGATATTCGACTGCACAGATGAGTCAGCTTCCTTCACTGCTCCCCGTTTCATGTTGCTTATGACTGTTACGCTCGCCTACCTCGACCAAAAGCGGCT
The DNA here is from genome assembly GCA_019802435.1 of Corydoras maculifer. Lineage (NCBI taxonomy): Eukaryota > Metazoa > Chordata > Actinopteri > Siluriformes > Callichthyidae > Corydoras > Corydoras maculifer. The sequence continues at coordinate 1,104,700 of JAFMOD010000053.1, forward strand.
GCGCAGATGAAGCGCATCGCCTTAATGCGCTGAAGGGAGCCAGGCATGCAGGTAGCAGAACAACAGAATTTTATGTAAAGGTGTAGGGACACCATAAACAGAGGAGGTACAAACGCGAGCGAACATAAAACTACAACGTGCACTGAGGCAAGGGAACACAGGAGATGTATACAAACCGACACCCGACCACATGCACAAAACCAACCAATGAATATAAAGAGTTAATTAACTAAGATGACAGCCATGAACGAAAGTTAATTAATTCTAATACAGAACAGGTGCCCTAGGCACCTGTTGCAATGACAGACTAGCACCTGATAAACCAGTCCAGGTTTGTCACAGAGGTTGTGATGTCACAGATAGTTTTTGGTCCACAACATCTTTACACATCTGTGCTATTTACATTTTTCACATATTTGAGTTCATAACAAGTCCTGTCATAACACTATGTTACATAACTTCAATGTTCTTATTTGGGTGCCTCATCACATGAGCAAATAAAAAGAACTTGAAATATTTAATGTGGTTCGGTAACTTCTTTTCTGTTCTGGCCTTTTTTCAAACTTGCTCAGTCGTGATCAAATGTGTCCATAAGATACTCACTAGTGTTTTTTTTTCAAATACTGAATACATCTTTCTTTTACTTCGGTGTCCAGACATTCATATGAATCTACTGGCCAGATCAAGACTTTCATCGGTTGTAGTTTACAGATGATGCTAATTGACTTGTTTCTCCGAATATTTATCAAGATGTCCATCAGCACAATGCCCATTCTTCACGTCCTTCTCTGGCACTGTCTGTAGCGTTTGTTACTCTACATTTTAAATATAGGTCCACTTGCTCAAAACATTTTTTTTTCATTATGATCTTTAGTATGTCTACTGTGATTGTCATTACTTTAGTTTTTCTTCATTAATCCTTATTCCTTTGGTACATTCAGTGTGTGAATGAGTGTGCCAAGAATTAAGCACAAGATAATAATTGAATGTCTCCTCAGTGTGACACATATACTTCTGTAGTATTTTTTATGATGTGGCAAGTAACATGATAACATTAGCATACTTAATCCTCCCATGTATCCCTGTTGTGCTTTTTTTCAAAACACTTGTTTATCTAGGATAGCAAATAGACATGGTTTAAGAGGTTACATGCTTGTTGGAGTCTTTGTCTGATGCTGAGTCCTGGTATTTTTACAGCTATATTTTACAGCTATGTTCTTCCAAATTTAATTAAAAACTTAAAACTTGTTCCTTGCCACTGTTGCTTGACTTGAGTTTTGGGGGTGCCCAGGCTTAAAACACTATCAGGCTGCTTTTTAAAAAAATCACACTTGAACTTGAACTGTAATCCTCAATCTTGAAAATGCCATGGTGGGCCACCAATCAATGAGTTAATTAATTTTTAATTGATGTGTGCTGTTTTAATAAATGATGCTTACTAAGCCAGTGGTGGTCAAAGTTAAAAGTCTTTCTGGAAACTATAGAAGATAATAATCAAATATATTTTACATTTTTCATATTTTTTTCCCAATAATTAGCATTGTTGCATTGTTGTGAGAAGGCATTGGGGTTGATTCTTGGGTAGTTCTTTTCTATGAGGAGATCTGGGTCAGCCATCAAGGGTTTACTTCCAGAGTCAAAACATTCTGATTATGATGCTAAGATAAGATTTTGCATGCCCAGTGACCATGGCCAGGATGAGTTAAAAACAAATGAATACCTGCAGTGATAAAGTTTGAATAACTAATAAGTCCCAACGAGTCCCAACTAAGTCCCAACGAGTAATCAAATGTCATTAAACTAAACATACAATTAAATTCTGCATAAAATAATAGGTAAAACTAATAAATAAAGCTTACTTGAATAACAATACAACTTATAAGTAAAAAAAAATCAGGAGAAAGCAAAACAAAATAAACAGCTTTGTAGCAGTATGGTATTGTTTATATTTAACAATGATTTAAATAAAAGCCCACTAACAGTTTCAAATACAAAAAAGTACCCTTACACATTAGGATTTACTGTATTGATTGTTATATCAATATTAAATATAAAATTTAACAGGAAATTAATATTACTGTTTTCTTGCTATATGAAGGTGTCCACCTAATCACATACAATACACACAGGCCTTGTCTGCTGTATAAAATGTGATAGAACTTCAAATTTGATCAAATTTAAAACTCTGACAATGCAGAAATCAATAGTCATATATAAATTCTTTGCACTTCTTTAAACCAGCGGAACTTAAGTTTGTTTGGAATTAAAAGAATAGAAAATGTTGTGCCCTGTTAATAATAATGTGAGGAAAGTAAATTGGCTCCGGTGGGAACACCTGTGCTAGCAGGACTCTAGACGTCCTGTGCTGTCTCTGTCACAGTGCGACATTATGAAATAAAAATAAACCTGGCTCGAAACTATGCATCATTCAGCACATGCAATCCTGCCGCAGTGTTGCACTTGGCCTCGTGACGAGAACAAGCCAGGCACACTTGCAAATGAAACATGATCGGAATATAGGAAGGGCATGCAAGGTGCATATGTTTAGACCTGTTAATAAATGAAATAATTAAAACCTTAATTTCAGCTGCGCAAAGATTTAAGTGACTGTTTGTCAAGAACAAAATCAGTCAAACATGCTGACCACCGACAGGCTGCATTAAAGAGTGCGAAAAGAAATCCATGTATTGATCATATCCTAAAATACCACGCAGTTGAATTCATTCTGTGAAAGGGTCCGACTTATGGATTTACTGTTTCATGGGTTTAGCCGTGGCAAACATCCACTGGACATTTCTTGAAGGGCAACTCAACACGCACTTCTGGATAGCAAATTACCCTCAGCCATGTCATACTAATGCTCTTATATTTTATTCATAGTAAAATGTCTGCATGCTGCACTCACACTGCAAACTTAAGTAATCCTATTCCAAATTAGCCATAGCTGTGTTAAGCTTCAAAAACATGAGTGGATAACCTGTTTCTCTTTATTACTTTATTACTGTTTCATAATGCTGATATAATCTTTGATGTGAAATATTTTTTCAGCTGATAGAAATTAAATAATTAAAAAAAAAAAAAAACATATATATATATATATATATATATATATATATATATATATATATATATATATCCCCCCCCCCCCCCCCCCCCCCCCCCCCCCCCCCCCCCCCCCCCCCCCCCCCCCCCCCCCCCCCCCCCCCCCCCCCCCCCCCCCCCCCCCCCCCCCCCCCCATAACACTACTTCATGTAGATAAGTGCTCATTATAAGATCCAGTTTTATATAATAAAAAATAAATAAATAAAGATATCTGCAAAAAATTAGTGGCATTAATTATTTAGTGTAATAATATAATACTGTGGTATTTACATTTTTTACATATTTGAGTTCATTAATTCAGTTTTTGAGTTGAGTGATTGACATTTTGCTCAATGTGCATTTTATGCTCTTCATTGTGTTGGAAGAACTTCAGATAGGCCTTTTTCTGTTTCAGCATGACCTGCATAAAGCAGGGTCCATAAATGCATGGTTGGGTGAGTTTGGTGTGGAAAAACACAAGTGAACCACAAAGATTCCCGGCTTCAGAAACTCCTCAAGAACCTGTTATGTTATGTTATGTTATGTTATGAATAAAAATGTAGATGGTAATTGTGACAGTGAATGTTAAAAACATTATTAAAAAAACCCACAATGGCACAACTGTTAATGCTGCAAAGGAACAAAAAAACTACTTTAAATGTGATGTTGTAAATGCTCCTGTAGGTGTAATGTTTTACTGACAAAATAATGTCTTCATACAGAGGCATCACTGGAGGTCTGTAATAATTTTAAGAATTGCCAAAAGTTTTGAGAATTATACAAATATTAATTTTTACAAAGTCTACTTCTTCAGCTTTTATAATGGCAATTTGCATATACTCCAGAATGTTATAAAGAGTGATCAGCTTAACAGCAATTAATTGCAACGTCAATATTTGCCTAGAAAATGAACTTTATCCCCTAAAACACATTTCAACTTCATTGCAGCCCTGCCTCAAAAGGACCAGCTAACATCGTCTTAGTGATTGTTCCATTAACACAGGTGTGGGTGTTGATGAGGACAGGGCTGGAGATCAATCTGTCATGATTAAGTAAGAATGACACCACTGGGGCTCATGTGGACACAATGCCATAGTGTTAAGGCACCAAAGAACACTGAAGTTTTGTGAAAACAAATCAGGTGGTCACCAGTCATCTGAGTGTACAGACTATAGTGAAAGCACTATAATTTTATCAGTTGTTATTGGTACAGTGTTTCATTCCTGTGTTCTAATTTAGCAGATCTGAGGTGCATTAAGGGGATGTTAATATTATCTGCAATCCAATATGGATTTGTATATGAAGTGCAGAGCCAGGTGAAGAAGTGGATCAAATTGAGAAGAATGAAACATGAAGCAACCAGGTTCTCATGAAGTCATATTCCAGAACTGCCAAGGTGTAGGAAGTCGGATACCCAACCACCTAAATGAGACAAAGAAATATCTAAAGACAAATTTTTCCAAGGTTTATTTGATTGATAAGAGGTGGACCAGACAGATGGGCTCATAGCTGGCTCAGTAATTGGCATAGAGCGCCACTTTGATTTAGCAAGCAATGTGGGATGGTGTAGTGCCATGGGCGAGTATTAATAAAGTGCGCGGTAGCTCAGCTCAGGGTTTAGGGTGTTGGGCTATCAAACTGAAGGGTGGGGGTTTAAATCCCAGGTCCACTAAAGTTACCAATGTCGGTCCTTGAGCAAGGCCCTTAACCCTCATTGCTTCAGGGATGTTGTGATTAAGCTTGTGCTCACTTGTAAGTCGCTTTGGATAAAAGTGTCTGCTAAATGATCAAATGTAATGTAATGTAAAATTAAAATAAATAATTAATTAAAAAAATATATTCTTTACGTAAACTCTCTTCATGTATTGAAAAGATTAATTAAAGCACCTACATGGTGTAAACAGCCTGTTACTAGAACCTAAAATTGACCTCAAATTTTATTCCTAACATGTTTCTACTGTTAAACCAAACTCTCTTTTACTATTCACCCAAACACCTACTTCATATTACCTCCAACACCTTTCTCTCATTAACCCATATGCACTCTTACTATTAACCTAACACCCTCTTAATTTCAACACAAACTATTTCAGCTTTGACACAGGTCATGGATCAGAAACATATGTACAGCTATAAACACCTTTATAAACAACACATTGACATTTTGAGTGAAAAAAAATAATCCTGAGCGGCACGGTGGCTTAGTGGTTAGCACGTTCGCCTCTCAGCGCTAGGGATTCCCGGTTCGAATCCCCATCTGGGTGGAGTTTCCATGTTCTCCCCGTGTCTCCGTGGGTTTCCTCCGGGTTCTCCGGTTTCCTCCCACAGTCCAAAAACATGGATCAAGTTAATTGAATTCTCAAAAAATTGCCCCCTATAGAGTGTGTCTGTGTGAGTGAGTGTGTGCCCAGCGATGGATTGGCGCCCTGTCCTGGGTCTATCTGCCCAGCGCCCGAGACGTTCTCCCCTGGATGGGCATGGGGAACCCCACCGCGACCCTAATAGAGGATAAGCCGGAGATAATGAATGAATGAATGAAAAAAATAATCCTGTATTTGTTGTGGTATTTTGTGCTATAACACTATAAATCAGGCGGCACGGTGGCTAAGTGGTTAGCACGTTCGCCTCTCAGCGCTAGGGATTCCCGGTTCGAATCCCCATCTGGGTGGAGTTTCCATGTTCTCCCCGTGTCTGCATGGGTTTCTTCCGGGTTCTCCGGTTTCCTCCCACAGTCCAAAAACATGGATCAAGTTAATTGAAATCTCAAAATTGCCCCATATAGAATGTGTCTGTGTGAGTGAGTGTGTGCCCAGCGATGGATTGGCGCCCTGTCTCTGCCCAGCGCCCGAGACGTTCTCCCCTGGATGGGCATGGGGAACCCCACTCCGACCCTGATAGAGGATAAGCGGGAGATAATGAATGAATGAACACTATAAATCTAACACTCCTGGCACATCAGAGTCAATTCAGATTTTTTTCTCTCCTGATTATGAACAATGTCAGTTCTCGCCATGTTTCATCCCCTGCAGAACATTAGAGTGGGCGGGCTTTTATTCCCATGCTGTGGGGATCCAGTATTAATCTGAGAGGAGGACGCTCAGCTCTCAGGGAAACGCAGAGTGACAGAGAAACACTGCAGGGTCTCAGCTTACATTTGTCGCCCTCTTCCACTCCCTCTCTCTTTCAGTCTCTCAGTCTCTTTCTGTTTTTTTCTCCCTTGCTCTTCCTTTGTGTGGGTTGACTTTTAAGATAAGCAAATTTCATTTTATTTGATATAAGTATGCATGAGGCAGCTGATTAGGGTGACCTGCAGAGAATATGAGAGAGATAGATAAAGAAGGGGAAAAATGAATTTGAATGGGCTCAAAAATAAAAAAAAAGGTTGAAGGAAGGGAAAAGAAATATAGACGATAGAGGGAGGATAAAGCACATACAATTATTTTGATGGAGGAGGGAATATTGAAAAGAAAATGGAGTGATGAAAAGCAGTGAGGAAATATGGTGAAATAAATGAACACTAAGCTTAAGAGAAACAAGGGAATTAATGTAGAAAGAAAGAAGAGTGCACACACATTCATACAGACGCACACACACACAGGCTCAAAGATGCTGCCTATGAAATGCTAAAACAAGCCTTCCTTTTCTTCAATAAAACACCAGGCTTTGTCAATCAATAGAGCTCTATGCAGTCAGTATAGGAGAAAGACGAAAGATGAGAAACCCTCTGACTTCTCATTGCTAGTCCATCTATGTCCATCTTACTCAATATCTCCTTTTATTTTTTATTTTCCAAAGCTGTCTAAAGCATAAAAACAGCAAAAAAAAAAAAAAATTATATATATTTTTAATACAGTAAGAATTTAAACAAAGTATCAAACAATTGATGTCAAAAATGTATTTATTTACAAATTTATTAATTGTATAAACCCTTTATTTATTAGTTTATAGATTGAACCGTTATATAGACACAAACACAAAGACAGGATTTTTTTGAATCAGCATAAGTAAATAATTACAGGACAAATCAACCAGTAAAAATAAAATTTGCAAACATAAAGATGCAAACATAAAAAAAAAGAATAAATACTATAAAAATCAAACAAGGAACAGGGAAGATTATGCCAGCAATTAAAAATGCATTTTATTTTATTAATAAATTTTAAAAAGTAAATACTATGTTATGTTTCAAACTACTTTTACAAGATAATTAATTATTAAATTGAATCATTTGGTAAAGCTAATTCACTGTATGGTGAAGTAAACTTTTTTCTTTTAAAGGATGATGAAATAATTTTAAGGAACAAATCAGATCCCTGTTCTTAATGTCAGCAATGATTAAGGAATAAGATAAACTCAAAGGACCACCAGCTTATATATAGTTATTATTTTTATTAAAAACCTCTCACTTGGCTGTGAAATATTGTATACAATGTATATTTGGTCTAATATTATTTTGTAGCTCACATTCCAAATGTGAAAGACCAAAAAAATGTAGACTTTGCATCACCTAAAACCATCACAAGTATCACCATCATCAACACGATTACCATCATGGTAGTTATCAGCAGCATCACTAGCCCCATTATGCTTTCAAACCTACTATAAATATTATTTGCAGCAAGGTGTGTTATGTCATTGTCACTGGTGTTTGAACCATACTGGTAGATAATGTTTTAGGTTTGGCTTTAGGCCAGGATATTACACTTAGTTGCTGCCAAATGGTTTAACTGTTTATGTAATACCACCATGATCAATATGTTCACTATCATCATTGCCATTGGTTATATAAAGTAGCTCTAATTACGACCACCATCAGCACCTGGTTCCTTCACCACAACTAGTGTTACTACAATACTCACCTCACAATAAAAACTTGTAATTTTTAAATATGAAGTTGGCAACAAGTTATTTAACCCTAACTTCTGTAGACACATTCTGTGGTCGTGGAAAATATGTTAATATTTTTCAGCCATGTCAAATTATTGACATGCATCTAAGGAGATGCTGAAACTACTAAAATTGGGTTACTAGGTTACTAGTTACCAGGTTACTAATCAATGGATTGCTGTCGTCCCTGATGACACAGACATATTCTAAACTGACAATGCCAGGATTTATCGGTCTTAAAGGGTTTGTGAAAAAGAGTTTGTGAAAGAGGGGTTCAGAGCATGGAACATAATTTTCACACATGGATTAACCACATAGTCCAGACCAAATACTCCAATGAGAATCTTTGGGATGTGCTGGAGAAGACTTTGCAAAGTGTTTCAAATCTCTGTTCATTGATACAATATCTTGGGACAAAATTAATGCAACTTTGGAGAGAATTAAATGTTGTGACAGTGCCAAAGCTTGTGGAAAGTATACCACAGGGAAACTATACCACATGTGTGCCGTAAACAATGCTAAAGGAAGTCCGATCTTAGAGTTTAATAACTTGGGTGATTTAATTTTGAGTACAACATGACATTTAACAGTAGCAAGAAACTCAACTACACATCAGCATGCACCAATCTCTTTCTCTTTCTCGCATTCAGGCACTTACGCTCCTTTTCTCTTCTTGTTGCACAAAAAGAGAAAAACTATTAATCACACAAAGTGCCAGCAGGTGTTTCCTCTGACCAGATCTGATTCCTCCAATTCACTGACTCAATCACACCCTCGTGCCACACAAACATTTTTTTAAAGGTTGTCTCAGATGGCACAATCTTACGGAACACTCTAGAGCCACCCTGAATCAGGCCAAATGACACCCATTCATTCATTCATTCATTATCTCCCGCTTATCCTCTATTAGGGTCGCGGTGGGGTTCCCCATGCCCATCCAGGGGAGAACGTCCCGGGCGCTGGGCAGATAGACCCAGGACAGGGCGCCAATCCATCGCTGGGCACACACTTACTCACACAGACACACTCTATAGGGGGCAATTTGGAGAATTCAATTAACTTGTTCCATGTTTTTGGACTGTGGGAGGAAACCGGAGAACCCGGAGGAAACCCACGCAGACACGGGGAGAACATGGAAATTCCACCCAGATGGGGATTCGAACCGGGAACCCCTAGCGCTGAGAGGCAAACGTGCTAACCACCAAGCCACCGTGCCGCCCCAAATGACACCCATAATTATATAATTAAATTTTTGTTAACGTTTCTGTGGTGTGATGCGTAGAGATTTTACACAGCAGACATGTCTGAAATTATCTCTCCTCTGTGTCTGTAATCCAAGCTACTAAGAGACTAAGACTAGTGAATCATTTGAGTTCAGGGGTTTAGGGTTGCAGTGGACTGTATCGATTAAGTGTCCACACTAAGTTCGGTATGGATATGGTGCTGTTGGGAGAGATCATATAAAGACATCAGCCAGCAGCTGTAAATTGAATGTATTTTTAATATAGTCTGTTAATAAAGCACGTTCCTGTCACCAGTAGTCATTTTTTCCCCACCTTGTCACAGATGCATGTAGAGAGCCTCTGATTCGTATACTAAAAATGCAAGGCAACAAAAAGCTTTATAACTTCACATCTTTTTGTGCAGCTTTAGCAGACATCTCGTAATACTGCATGATAACAATGAGGGAAAATTATTTTATACATCTTCATTGAAGGTAAGTCTTGTAAACCTTTATTTGTGTGTGTGTGTGTGTGTGTGTGTGTGTGTGTGTGTGTGTATGTGTGTTTGCTCTCCAGGCTCTGATGCACCAGCCTACTGTTATTGATAGCATAGTGTGTTTGTCCCTGGGGGGCAATGGGTGATAAAGTTATTTCTAATTGAAATTTCACAGAGGAACACACACCAGGGGGGTTGTGAATGTGCAATGTACACATGGCACAATCACAGACACAGACACACACACACACACACACACACACACACACACACACAAGTGTAGATCTCTGTGAAAGGGGGTACTGAGCCATAATCAATAAACACCAAACTAAAAATCATATCATGGAGAGAGTGTGTTTCAGCTTGCTTTATGAGTTTACAAACACACATAAACACACACACCTCTACATAACCATTACAAACTTTTTTATTAAATAACTCCCTATTGTGCTCTGCAAAGTTATTTTTCCTTCTTATGTGGCAGAGCAATTGGTGTCTAAATGTTTATCCATGACAGTCCAGTTAAAACTTTACATTAAAATAAACAATGTTCTATTGCTCATCTGATACCTCTCATTTTAACACGATGGACTTTTGCCATAAGGTAATAACCCTACTTTATTATGGGTTTGATAAATCGCCTTCTGAAAACAGCTTAGGTATTCAGGTCTGCACTAGAACCATTAATAGATAATGGAAGTGAGAGTCTACTGAAGGTTCCATCAAGTCCTTCCCTACAGACCAAAACAGATTTTAAGCTGATATCCCCAAAACCTTCTTCCCTGGATGGGCAAAGGGAACCCCTCCCTAGTATAGTATTATGCAGTCAAGATAATTAGAAGTGATTGGGTTATTTTAAAATTAGTGGTCAATGCAATGATTTGTATCATGACTTGAAGATGCATGAGACACTGCTCAAATATATGTCTCCTTAGCCACAGTATCCATGGTGACTGCATGTCTTTTCTGCAGTTGCTCAGTTTAGAAAACTCAAAATTTAAAACAAAGCTGTATCCTATCATTGTGCTTACTGAGCAAAAAGGCAAGAAAACATTTTTAATAATTCCATTACAGGGCAGACAACTGGCTAAACACAATCAAACCTAAAGACTAATAAGTATCTGTAGCTCACTTGACATACAGTAGTTATCTTAAAACTGTGGGAAATCCTCATAGCCACAGGCGAAATATGCAAACTCCACACATAAAGGAACCAGTCAGTCATTTCTTTTGTAAGGCGTCGACACTACCAACTGTTTTACTCGTCCACCAGGCTGATTCTGTACCACAATGCTGTACATGAATATGGTATATTTTTAAAAACTATATATGTATAGACACTGGCTTATTAACAACTTTTAGCTGATCCTCTGATTTATGTTGCTCCTTAGTCAGTGTCCAAAGATTTTTTTTCATTCAGAGCAATTTTTGACCAGAAGGCAAAAAAAAACCTGTCTGGAGCTACAAGTGATTAAAAAAAAGATAATAAAATAAATCAATTTGTTGTTTCTAGTCAATGGAGTCCCTAAAGGGACATGGGTAAATTTGGAATGTTTTTAGACATGAACCAAACCGTATATGTGGATTATAGAATTACAGATTAATCAATCACCTAAAGTTTAAAAAAAAAAAAAAAATTTTGGCCGTACGTCTAGTTTTGGATGAATACTTTGGTTAATTTCTCTTAGACATGTACACTTTAACTCATGAAGTAAAACTTTTGTTATTTTGGGAGGAGAACATGCAAAGTAAATTAAGACTGTACCACTACCAAGATTAGGTCGCACTCAGCCCTAGTCAGCGTTCTGGCGTTACAATCCAAGAGAGATATAGTATTTGTGTTCGTTATACAAGTAAGTTTAAGTAATTTGCTGAATAATCATCTGTTAATTATTGTAACAGATAATATAAAATACAATAACTTGTGAGCACAGCATAATTAACTTGTGTGCAGGAGATAAGAACTCGTGCGCACCACTTACATACATACTATATTGCCAAAAGTATTTGCTCACCCATCCAAATGATCAGACTCAGGTGTTACAATCAATTCCATGGCCACTCAAGAGATATTCCAGGGTCAACTGTCAGCTGTATTATAAGAAAATGTAAGTGTTTGGGAATGACAGCAAATCAGCCACGAAGTGGTAAGCCACGTAAACTGACGAGGTCAGCGGATGCAGACGCACTTAGTGCAAAGAGGTCGCCAACTTTCTGCAGTCAATTACTATAGAACTGCAAACTTCATTTTGCCTTCAAATTAGCTCAAAAAAGTTTTATGGAATGGATTTCCATGGTCGAGCAGCTGCATCCGAGCCATGCCGATGGGTGCAGTGGTGTAAAGCATGCCACCACTGTACTCTAGGGTGTTCGACTGCATTGTGCCAAGTTCGGTGGAGGTGGGATTATGGTTTGAGGTTGCTTTTCAGGAGCTGGGCTTGGCCCCTTTGTTCCAGTGAAAGGAACTCTGAATGACATTTTTAATTTGACAATGTCCTTTCTGTCTTATGTTTACATATCCTTTTTGTGTCTGCTCACATGCAAGAACATGCTAATAGGGCAACTGGCAATAGCCTCTAAGCATTGTAAGCTTATAAGAGGTTGTTGATAGGGTAAAATAAGATGATTTAACCCAATCATCTACATCTCAGAATCATGTATTGGGGTCACGGATGAGGTTCCCGATGCACATCCAGAGGAGAATGTTTTGAGCGCTGTTATAAAGTTTTTTAAATTTATAATGGATTTATGTTTTCAATGTGGGAAATTTTTAAGCGTGTTATGTGTTTATTGAAAGTCATCTGTATAGGGTGCAGCTTTTAAGGGTCCAAATATACTTGAGCAACACAAAACACATGGTTAATGCTGTACACTTGGAAAAAATCTTGGAGAAATTGAATAAAAGCACAATCAGTGTGAAAATCTTTAATAAGCATGCTCATTCTTAATTTAATTTAAACAACTCTAAAAGATATCAGCAGCTGCCTCTTGAGGGCTTACAGGCACGATGGCACTTCTTCTAGACCTTCCCTCATTAAGTGCTTCCTGTTCTTTGGGAAGCTGTGATAAGGCTTGATCAATGAAGGCCAATCAATATTGCTGGTGGTCAAGTCAGTGAAAATTTCTCTCACATGATAACACGTTTATGTGTGAATGAGGATGAAATGCATGTGTGTGGATTCCCATGTTTTCTGGTGTGATGAATGAGCAAAGATCCACTCCAGAAACTGATGCAGCATGTGGATTCCCATAATAATGCTTTATACTCATTGAATTAGGCTTGGCATAACCCAATTTAACCAGTATCGCTGAACTTGATTTATTGTTTGTAGTAGAGACCAATTGGGCTGCATTATTTTATTTTTCCCTCCTATTTTTTCTGTGCTCTGCCCATGCCTTTCCATTTCTTTTATCCTCCTCCATGCTCTGCCCATACCTTTTCGTGTCCTGCTTCACCCTTTCTTTTCATGTCTGGAATTGCTTTCCCTTTGCATGATTAGCTCTACAATTTTCCTCTATGCCCTGAACTGCCATCCCATTGCATGCCAAGCCATTGCATTTGCTCCTTTCTCCCTTACTTTACTCGACCATCTTTATCCTTTTTCTTAGTGTCTGGATGATTCTATTTTTGCATGCCTTGCATTCACCTTTCCATCTGTGAACTGCCCTTACATTTGTACTTCTTTTTCTTCCTTGTACTGCAGTACACTTACGCTTTTTTTGTACATCACTAATTTCCATTATTTATTTATTTATTGCCTTTTTTCTTTTGTATGGACATTACTACACTCATGTCAAACAGAAAGGTACTTGGTTGATAGCCATGCCCGTGCAGTCACTGGCTGAGTAAGGTCAGTTGAGGTATATAGTTGGGCCTGCTGTGGCATAAAAGGCTTAAATAGGAGTACATTCATGACTGCAAAGAAAATTAAAAGGTGACTGAGAACCCAAAACCACTGATACTTTGGGCTGTAAAATAAATGGTTTGGGACAAATAATAGGCAGCTACTACTCTAATTGCTTTAAGCAAAAAAACAGGGATGTTTTCCACGGTTTTTAGAACAATGTGATGTTGGTGTAAAGAAAATAAAACTCTCTCTTCAAAGTGGCAGGTGATATAACATACAAAATTTGCTGTAGTCCACCTGGGTTTTCCTGATGCAGCATAAGATGTTTTTATGTTTTACGCCAAAAGTTCCATTTCTGGAAAAAAATACCAACATTGGCAATTACATCATGATCAGTGTGGACATAACTAGTTTTAACAGTTATAACACTTTGAAAGTTCCCGAGAATTCACTCCATCTTCAACTAATCAGTCAATACACAATTAAATATAGATTTTTTTCATTTTTCCAATGTTTCAAATGAACTCAACCTTTCCATATTCTACTCACTGCATACCATTGGCTCTTGGATTATTTAAGATCCATCTTTACCGCTAATGCAATACTTAGTAGGATTTCTTATAAGTGGAGTATTAATTTAACTTCAAGTTCAAACTTTTTCCAATACTTAAATTACTTTAAAAGTGACACATTTACTTGTAACTTTAAGTAAACACATGCATTACTGATTACTTATAATCACATTCATACATGTATATTTTAATGTTATGTATGCTTGTATGTATGTATGTATGTGTTTTATATTACAATTTTGAAGTAAATAAATTTGATCAGTTTTAACATTTTTGTACTAAAAACATGGGCTAAAAATGACCACATTTAAGCAATTAAACAGACAAATAATCAGTTGAAAAATGATGTTGCTTATCACATGTGGCAAAGGTTTGTACTTACATGTGACCATTCTATTTTCAGATTAAACTTCAACCATAATGTTTGATAAAAAATACATTTAAAAAAACACGGAACAAAATACAGCATACTATATGGCAGTGAGAAGATGCGTGTTGGAGGCAGAACAGAAAAAGTTTATTTACCAACACAAAGAAAAGCTTAAAACCAAAAGAATAAATTAAACATTAAATAAAAATAAATAAATTAAAATAAATGAATACACAGAAACCCTTACAATAGGACAATATAAACAGCAAACTAATACATAAGAGCATATATTATTGCAAAAAGATCGCAAACAGTGATGTATTGCCCCCACCCTCCCACCCCCAGGACCCAAGTTCACAGTATAGGAAACTATAGTCAAATATAAGGGTCTTCATTAAAATACAATCTGGTTGCATATGCCGTAACTTAAAACCTTCATGTTTAATCAAAAGAAGAATATTTTGAATAAAACAAAAATGTTGAAAAACTCCAATAATGGACTAAAGATAATGTACTTAAATCTTTCCCCCAACTTAAACTTCAAAAAAAGTTTTATTAGATTTTTTCTAAGCACTTTGAACTTCATTCAGTAATCATACCATCATGCCTTTCCTATAAAGGACAAGCATTTGTCTTAAAACAGAAAAAGCAATGCATTATCTGATTGTCATTCAGTGCATGATAGAAGGAAGCAAATGGATTTATCTAGGCCCATGGGCCTTCATCGACATTGTGACAAAAGGCAACACAATTGCTGCAACAATAAAGGAAACACTCATCGTGGACTGCCATCAGGAGGAAACAAGCAATATCAATAAAAGCCCAGAGATCTTTAGACATTCCCTCATGCACTTAAAAAGAAAACATGAGAAGGGTGTCTTAGCAGTAAAGTTTTCTTGACTTCTGATGAAATTCAAGTTTCCAAAAGTGTTCGAACAAGGAAAAGTGACTGGTCTATTGTTGTAATGGCTTTAAACATTTGAAAACCAGTTTACTTTTAATTTCAAACATTAAATTATTAAATGTAAATCAGTAAATTTATTTTTTTTAAATACAAGTACAAAGGTATAATTTTGAGTAACATTTACAGTACACAGGAACTACCAAGGTAATTAATTACTGACTGTATCCCATCTATTAAAGCAATAAGGCATAAGAGTGATTTTTATTGTGAATAATGCACACATGGGAAGATGTTGATAGGTATGACACCACTTTACCATAATTCATTCACAATAATGCACAACCTTGAGTGCCTTATTGCTTTTTCTAAAATGGTTACAAATACTCTATAATAAAAAAAAAACAAGGTTTGATTCATAAATGCATTTATGGAAGCATAATCATTAATGATCTGTTCTTCTGCGACGTAATCTAGTCCATTTTTCAAAGTGAACACTGATCGCTGAATAACAAGTTTCTGGTTTCCCTAACAATCAAAATTTGCCAACTAGTGGCCAAATTACATATAACAGTTATAAAAAACAGCAGCAACAGTCTCAGTGCACATGGGAAATCAGCTTGTTATTTATATTATTCACAGAAAACTAAAAAGTAGTGACACTCAAATTTCCTCTTTTTATGAAACTAAATGTTAAGTGTGTGATTAAAAGAAGTGTCATTTTTTCTTCTTCTCTCAGCTGACCACTATTCTATGGAAGCCCATTTCCACACTAAAAAGGAAAAAAAGTAACTCAGAATTCTGACTTTTAATCTTAGACTTCTGACTTACTAAGTCAGAATTCTGACTTTTTATTCTGAGCTTTGAGCTATGAGCCTCATCATACGCATGCGCAGTCCGATATGATAAAAAGTCAGAATTCTGAGATTAAAAGTCAGAATTCCGAATTACTAAGTCAGAATTCTGACTTTTTATCTCAGAATACTGACTTTATATCCTGGAATTATGACTTTATATCATATCGGACTGCGCATGCGTGTGACAGGCTCATAGCTCATTATATATACATATACATGAGACACGCAAAAAGGCTGCTTGTGGTTTGCTTGTACGTCATTGTGTTTAAACAATTTTGTGGTTTATACTTTAATTTTCTTTTTTTAAATAAAATCTAATTAAACAGTTAAACAGCCTTGACCTTGTCTTTGATCTATTATCGTTGAGACTTTATCTCAGTGTATTATGGTAACTGCTCTTCATGGGAAAGCAAAGCGCTGCAGCGAGTGGAACTTCCCAGCGCATCACTGACATTCAGTTACTTATATTTTAATGCATTTAGTGCAAGCTGCTAGGGTGTAGGAAGTTTCTTATCCAAACCATGGGATTTTTAATCTAAATTCATTACACAAGTCTTCATTACCGAGTCTTGCACCAAAGCCCTTCTTCCTGAAGCTGTGATCTAATCACTTTATTGATCTCATCGCAGTCACTTTAATCACATCACTTTATTCACCATTTTAACGATTTACTGTTTAAGATGTTATTTACTGCATTATTTAAACTATTAAACTGTTTGCAATGTTAATCACCACAGTAAAGCTGCTTGGGGTTACCGATATATTTATATATATTTTTTTTTTCGTCTGAATAATATGACAAAGCATTATATATAGTATAAATTTTATTATTTTATTATATTAATATATATATATATATATATATATATATATATATATATATATATATATATATATATAGTTGGATAAATCTACAAGGTGTAAATAGTAAATTACATTAATAATGATGTGTTTTAGCTAGGTATTTCCAGTTCAAATCCCAATCTGGGTGGAGTTTCCATATGTTCCCCGTGTCCGTATGTTCCATATGTTCCATATGTTCTCCAGTTTTCCGGCTTAATGAATGCCCCAGCTGTCTTCCAGCGGTTCATTAACGATGTCTTGATCGTTACGCCTACGTCTACCTCGATGACATTCTTATCTATAGCCAGTCACTCAAGGAGCACATAGGCCATGTCTGTCATGTCCTTCAGCTTCTCATAGATAATCACCTTTTTGTCAAATTGGAGAAGTCAAACTTCCATACCTCAACGGTGTCCTTCCTAGGATTCATCATATCCCTGAGGATAGATCACGCCAAGATCCAGGCAGTTACAGGTTGGCCACGTTCGACCTCACTCGTTTCTTAGGACTTTCTTAGGCTTTGCGAATTTCTTTCAAAACTTTGAAAGGAATTACAGCGGCCCCCCCTAACAGCGCTGACCCGGAAAACCCCTGGCCCATTTTGATGGCCACCAGATGTCCAGCGGGCATTTGATACCCTCCGGGACCGGTTGATGGCGCCACCAGTCCTCCAACTCCCTGACCCAGAGGAGCCCTTTATAGTGGAGGTAGATGCCTCTGAAGTGGGGGTTGGAGCAGTGCTCTCCCAACATGTTGGGACCCCTCCCAAACTTCACCCCTGTGTGGACTTGGTAATGGCTATGGTGGTGGACTTGGTAATGAAGACTTGTGTAATGAATTGAGATTGAAAATCTAATCCCTAGCCGCTTTCACTAGATGCATTAAACTGTGAATAACTGAGTGTTAGTGATGCGCTGGGCAGTTGTTCTACCCGCTACTTTGCGTTGCGGTCCGATGCAGAGCAGTTACAATAATACACTGAGATAAAGTCTCAACAATAATAAATCAAAGGCAAGCTCAATATTAGTGTTAATAATCAGTGTTCTATTCAGTTTGACTTGTAATGTATACATATTAACCTTCCTATATAAAAATCTCGGAAACGAGCAACCATTTAAACATGTTCCTATTAAAATCACAATACAATTTCTTTTTGCATCATTTACTAATGTAGGTTTAAATAGAGTAGCCTATTGTTCTATATGTCCTTTAAATGCCAAGCCTTAGGTCAAACATTCAAAGGGACTTGCTATCCAGCTAAAATATGTTTAGCATTTCAGACACTATCCTGATACAGCCTTCTGAAATATATGACCTTAGCAGCTCGTCCTCTGAATTCGACATGCATCTCCTCAAAAGACCTCTCAGTCTGTTTCAATTTATGGGCCATAAACTTCGGCACGTTTGGCTGGCGGCATAAATAGTGCCCGCTCAGCGCCTGGTGATACCTACTAAAGCCAGAGGAGACTCTGGATTTAATGAAGGGGGTCGAGCGGGGTCTGAGCCAAATTGCCCCTCATCAATAAGTGGCATATTTCACTAAGGGGTATGTGGAGGGGGTGTAATGACTCGGTTCATGGCCATTCACACAGATGGCATGGATCTACTTGGTCTCTGCCATAAAAGGCTTGAATAGAGGCATTTCTTTCCTGTGTCATCACCATGGAGCTCAGTTATCCTTTATCCTCCCTGAAGACCAGCACTGACAAGCTCCATTAGGTCCTCAATGTATGTGTGTAGAGACAGTACAAATGTCGATTTTGCAAACACTATTCAATGCAGCTTTGTACTATAAACTAAAAAAATGAATAAATCAAATGTACAAACAGGAAACCTTGACAACTTTCAATAGGTTACGACAACTGTAAAAACTGTAGCAAGACTTAAAATACATGTATGGAAAAGCCACTCAAAACTTGAACCAGACAGCTAGTTAACATCCAGAAAAAACAGGCAGTATATATCCATATACTTATACTATATACATGTACATTTTATATGTTGTATTGTCTTTATAAACAGTTAATCTCAGTTTAATTTGGTACATCTGTGATTAACTATTTAATGACAAGTTATGTTGATCTGCCACAGCTAGAAAGGACAAAGTCCAGAGTTGTAGATGGTAAAGTAGTTTTTAATGCAGAAGACTCTGGATAAATACAGACACAGCACACGACCTGACACATAAGCAAGATCCAACAATGAACACAGTGAAGGAAGGGCTTTTAAACATGTAAGGGAGGGTCATGTGACAAGACACACAGCTGCACCAGATCACACAAATGAACACATAACAGAGTCCAATAGAGGGTGCTGATGTACCGTTCAGTAGTGCCGGCAATACCACCAGCAACCAATAAAAGTAAGTTTTTTAGCGGTACTATTTATTGGATGGGGCTCGGTGGCTTAATGGTTAGCACATTCGCCTCTCAGCGCTAGGGATTCCCGGTTCAAATCCCAATCTGGGTAGAGTTTCCATGTTCTCCCTGTGTCCGCATGGGTTTCCTCCGGTTTCTTCCCACAGTCCAAAAACATGGATCAAGGTCAATTGAATTGCACGAAATTGCCCCATTTGGAGTGTGTGATTGAGTGTGTGCCCAGCGATAGATTGGCACCCTGTCCTAGGTGTATCTGCTCAGCGCCACAAACGTTCTCCCCTGGATGGGCATGGGAACCCCCCCCCAGCGACCATTATTCAGAAATTATCAGGAATTTTAAATGATATGCTTGCTGACATTCCCAGCATGTTGGTAAATGTGCGCATTTCTGGATCAATCACACAAGAGGAATTTTCCTAGCTATACCAATGTGCGAACTCAATGCTGCAGTGCTGATTCAACAAGGAGCCACAGAGGTTTTTTTTTTTTACTTTTTAAATAAATTTACATTTTTTACAGTTTTTTTTATTTTGTAGTACTTGTGTGTATGTATAAGGCCCCCACCCTTCCCAGTTCAGCTATTGGGGTATCTTTGGATCATGGCAGCCTAGCACTGTGCTTTGCCACAACAAGTGGGCGCAGGTGAAGCTGTAATAATCCCCAGCCTCATATTCTGCAAAAGCTAATTCACTCATATGTGTTCAATGTGTACAAATTAGAACCGAGAAATTAACGTATGTTTGTATTCTCACGACTGGCATGTCCCCAGCCCCCTTGCAAAATTTTCAGCACACATGGTCACACCTGTTAGTGCCCCCTGTTGTTTAATTTTGGGTAGGGTGCTTATAATAAATTAATTTATTTGTCTATAGCTTATCTTTATACATGTTTTAGGTGCTAGGCAGATACACCAAGGACAGGGCACCAATCTAACGCTGGGCACACTCAATTACACAGACACACACACACACACACTATAAGGGGCAATTTATAGCATTCAATTTACCTTGACTCCATATTTTTCGAATGTGGGAGGAAACCAGATAACTCAGCGGAAACCCAAAGAGACCAATTTGCAAGAGGCAAATGTGCTTATGACGTGCCTTGTGCTCTCTTATGCTCTAATATGTAAATATATACATTTTAATTTAAATGTACTATAATGACTGACAATTTACATCATTCTGTATGTTAGTGGAATCTTTATCTCATTCTTTCTGAGGAGAATTTACGAGGTCAGACATTGGATCTGAGGACCTGCTTCACAAAGTTTATTGTAGTTTATCTCAAAAATGTTTTGTGAGGTTGAGGTTAGGTCTCAGGGTGGATCAGTCAAGGTTTTCCACACCATACTCATACCCAACCATACCTTTATGCACCTTGTATTTTTCAATAGATGTGGTCAACCTTGGAACATAAAAGCACATCCCCAAACAGACGATCAATTTAACTAACTGTCCTAAATGTATGGCTACATACTTAAAAAACAAGCAAAAAAACTTTATTGTGAAATTTTAAAGCAAAAAATAAATAAATTGAATAAATAAACATGTAAACACCAATGTGCAATTGCAATGTTTTGAAAGTGCATTTTCTTATAATAACTAAAATATGTACTACTATTTTAGCTAGTTTGTAAATGTGTTGCATAGGGTTACTATTCAAAGACTGATGGAGGTTTATTTCACACTATAAACTATAGTGAAGCAAGGCTTATCAGGAAAGAGCTGCTGCACACTGAGAGCAGATGCTTCTTATTTAGAAGCTTAAACAAGTCCACGGCGTGGTGTTTAACCGTTGCCGAAATGGTTGCGCGTTTCTAATCACAACTAGCCATGCCCTTCATTCTGTTCTGCATTACGGCCGATTAAACAGCCAGAGGATTAGCGCTCATGCCCAGCTGAAAAGCCCAGTTAGTGCCAATGAACTGCAAAAAAGAAAGAGAAGAATGAATAGCAAAGTTTATCAGTACAAGGCCTTCATTTAAAGCTCTACTCATTTCTTACAGCTCTGAAATCCGTGGTGTGGAGATACCACAGACAATGGCCGGGTTATTAAAAGACAAGGGAGTGCAAAGCAAAAGCAATTAACATCGTCAAGAAGTCCAGCTGCAGTATCACAGAAGCGATTACACTGATGTAGGCAAGGGCAAGTGGTCAGCCAGAAAGGGGGTGACTAGTGGTTTAAAAGCCTTTGAAATACGAGGTTCTATGTAAGTTCTTGAGCTGATGATTTATTGCTGTATTGGAATTATGGTAATAGGTTTTTATGCACTCACATTAACAGAATAAGTTAATCAAAACAAATACTTATAGCTAAGTTTTGAAAAGCCTTGTACCTTTCAGTGATTATTGGAATGTCAGAAATAAACGTTTTGATGTTAGGAGTTTAATGTGAAGGGAAAGAGAATGCGCAAAAATGACCTGTGCTTCTAGCCAAGATGACAAAATGCACGCTTCATGCTTTCACAGCATGCTGAGGGGTTAAATGTAAAAAATAAATTCATAAAAACCCCAAGTACTTCAATGATAATGAATGTCATAGAATGGTACAATAAAGAAAGACATCCAGAGACTGGTAGTAACATAAAATAATATTTTTTGTAATCAATCACCAGTAACCTACAGTGACTTAATTACTGGAGATACTCAATTAGTACAAGAATTTGTTTCAAAAACAAATATCACATTTATAATGCTACCAAACCATTTACATGTTTACTAGACTGTGTAATTACAACTCTGTTCAAATTCTTAATCCCTGTAAGTATTATAGATTCATTAAAGATTACATTTACTTATGTAAGATTATAAGATAACATTCTACTTATTTCTAAGGGGGGGGAGGGGGTTCCCCATGCCCATCCAGGGGAGAACATTTTGGGTGTTGGGCAGATACACCCAGGACAGGGCGCCAATCTATCACTGGGCACACACTCACGCACACAGACACGTACACAAAAACACTCTATATGGGGCAATTTGGAGAATTCAATTGACTTGTTCATGTTTTTGGACTGTGGGAGGAAACCGGAGAACCCGGAGGAAACCCATGCGGACACGGGGAGAACTCCACCCAGATTAGGATTCGAACCGGGAATGCCTAGCACTCAGGAATGCCTAGTCGAATGTGCTAACCACTAAGCCACCGTGCCGCCCAAATTAAATCCATTAAATTACGAATATAATCACCCAATCTGTAAAGAACAAGAGGAGATTGAATGCACGTGCTGAGAGATATCTGTTTGGTAATTCAACAAATTATACATATCAATAATATACTTATAATTATACATATCAATAGCTGCTTGATGACTACGAATCGATAAAATCGATAAAAATCGATTATCCAAAGTATCGATAATGAATTTCCATTATGTGTCTGTGTGAGTGAGTGTGCCCAGCGATAGAGTGGTGCCCTGTCCTGGGTGTAATATATGACCCTGTTACACATACTCACTCACGCCCTGCTTCTTCTCACTCCGCGCTGCACACGCCCACTTCCTCATGTACACAGACATGTTACTCGCCGCCACGCGCCGCTCCGCACACACCCACATTCCCTTGTACACAAACACACCCCTCTCCTCCACGTGCAGCTCCACACACACCCATTCACACACCTGTTCCTCATTTCACTCGGGATCGTTCACCCTCTCCAGATTATTAGTTTCAGGTGTGCCCAACGGCTGGAGAGACTACTTAAGCCGCCGTCCCGGACTCTTCAGTGCAGAGTTTTGTTTGTTGGATGTCTGCAGGCGCGGGTGTTCCCCGTGTTCCCGGAGCACGCCAAGATTTACGTCATACACTGCGCTCCTGTGCTCAGTTTGAGTTTGGCTCTCTGCAGGATCGCGATCCATGAGTGACGCCGGCGTTCCCGGCCAATACATCCTTGCTTCCTCCGCGATCTCTGCCGCTACTGACCAGCTCGCAGCACTACACCTCGATGGTCAAGTCTACACGCTCTTTTTTGTTTTTGCTTTAGTCAACGGACATTTATTTGTTTGTGGGGCGTTCCCCCACTGAAGATAAATGAACTTTTGTGTTTCCTTTATATCACTCCGACAGCGTGACCGCTCACCTGACAGACCCTAATATAGAATAAATGGTAACAAAAAAAAAAAATGAAATTAAGTGAGAAAAAAAAGTAAATGAAAAAAGGGTAGAATTTGCCAAGATTTATGCTAATAAAAGACATAGATTATAGGTTTCTTAATAATAAAGAGAACAAGATAAATGTTTGCGTTCCAAACTGTATGGTATCACAGAGTTGAGGGGTACCTAGAATAATGCGTGGTGTGTACAGTAAAACATTGTGATGGTGGTGTCCTTATGTGGGGCTGCATGAGTGCTGCTGGTGTCAGAGAAGTGCATTAGTAACATGAATTCACAGATGTGCTGCTCTATTTTCTATATATCATTGTAATAGGATTGTGGGTGCGATGCCAGAAAACACAACATTTACTAAAACAATGGGCTTTATTTAGCCAACACAAAGATTTCAGTACAAATAATAATGAGTTTGAACAGTATTTCTTTTACATAACAAAATACATGTCTCCTGATCGGAACCTATTTAAAAATCTATGGGCAATTCTCCAGAGAGAAATTAAGCGTCATGCCGCATTCAGCATCAAAGCTCGTTATTGAAGATATTTTTAAAGAATAAAAAAAATATATAGATTTTACAACATGCCAACAAATTCTGTATTTCTTGCCTAGAAGATTTGGTGTTGTTCTCACGTTCATCAAGGAATTCATTAAAATGTGGAGTGCAGTCATATGAACTAATATGATATGATTTTGAAAGTAACATTAATCACATAGATAGATAGATAGATAGATAGATAGATAGATAGATAGATAGATAGATAGATAGATAGATAGATAGATAGATAGATAGATAGATAGATAGATAGATAGATAGATAGATAGAACTTTGCAATGAGCCACAGCTAATGAGTGGCAGCAGTTACAGGCAAGCAGTATCTGCTACCTGGACTTAATGAGGTCGTAATTAACAAGGATGAATATTTAAGCCAATCAGTTAATAAGCCAGCAGGGAGCGATGCGCAATTGGCAGAGGAAATGAAGCAGCAAGGACGAGCCGGTTGGATCAAGTGACCATGGGTAATGAAACAGTGTTAAAAGTTAAACTTGATAAGGAGTAAGTGCTTATTACACATGTCATAATCACACCAACCACTAAATGCAAGAGAAAAACAAAAAAGGGAATTAGAAAGAAAAGGTGGAGAGAATTAGTGAAAGGTAAAGATAAGAAAACACAGGGAGACAAGAGACAGAGAAAGACAAAAAGTGAAGCAGAATATGGGAGAGAGAGATTTAGAGGGAGAAAGAATGAAACATGGATAAAAGTGAAGACGTAAGCAAAAATGATTTGACTGCTTTTGTTTTGTCTTGTTAAAATTAAGCTCTGAGATTGTCTGTGTGTGTGTGTTTATGTGTGTGTCTATAGGGACTGTAATGCGGTGTAGCCTGCCGACTGTAATTGAAATGTCACATTTGGATCAATTGCCTGCATTACTGAGACTTTGCTATGGTAATTCTGTTCATGATTTTCAGGCCTGAGTGCTGATCAAAATGTTTGTGTGTGTGTATGTGTACGAGAAAGTGAGACATTTGTACATTTATATTACAATAAGAAACTTAATGAAGCTTTTAAAAGCACTTTGTGCTTTTTTTCTATTTACTACTAAGTGCTGGAGCCTTCCAGAAAGTATTGTGGAAAAGGCCCAGCATAGGTTGCCAGGTCATCTCATGCTGACCCAGACACATTTACACCAAGGTTTAATTGAGCAGCTCTCATCAAGATAACTTGCTAGTCTGGGTCAAATTGGAGAAAAGTCTGGTAAATTAAATTGGAGAACATAAAACATTCACACAGATATGTCTATGCAGCTGAGTTCCTTGTTGTCTGGTGACATCAATACCCACTCTGCTTCTGATTTAATACTGGATGTCTATATATTAATCACTTTATTGTCTAAATAATTTCATACAGAATTAAAGGGGCTAGAAGCATTATCTAATTTGTAATAATATTTATTACATCATTCTGAAGTATTTTTTAAGGAAATGTCCTTCTGTATAGTTGTAAATCTTTGTCAAGTCCTAAACAGTATTTGTGTAATTCCCTCAAGTTGATTTGCAACTGTAAAATGTTACATTTAGAGAAGGTTCTAAGCCAGAGGTGTACTGTAACATCCATCCAGCCATTATCTTCCGCTTTATCCTCTACTAGGGTAGAATGTTTCGGGCATTGGGCAGATACACCCAGGACAGCGTGCCAATCTCTCACTGGGCACACACTCACTCACACACACAAAGACACTCTATACGTAATAATGGACGTTACTCGCAATGTCGTAACCGCTTACGTCACCTGCAGCGCTTCAACAACATTGAAAAAAAAAATAGCGGGTTGAACAGAACGAGGCGAGAAAAAACAAGTTTCCTACTGACAAAGAGAGAAATACAATATAAGATGCACCATCTAAGCTCCCAGACAGCACTGATGTCAAAGTGACAACACACTGATGATAAAGTGACACACACACACACACACACACACATACACACACACATGCAGGCCAAATCCTCAACAGTCAATTAGTGGTAAGTAAGGTGTGGCTGGAGGTTTTGTGGTGTCACGTATAGTGTGAGATCACTTTTCTCCCTCCTCAGTGAAATTTGAGACAAATCCACTACTAAGTACTTTACTGCCATGAGCATCTACTGACCTGAGGTCAGCTTAACATTATTATTGAAGTGGGTATGAGTGCAGTTCAGAGATGCTTATTTAACCAGTTTTATATTTAAAATTTTTTTTGTATATATATATATATATATATATATATATATATATATATATATATATATATATATATATATATATATATATATATATATATATACATCACACCCTGAAATGCCATTTTTCATGTGTGCAGTGGTATATAGGGGGTGCTGAAATGTTTCATAATGCTTTTCTGTGCGGTTTAGGCATTATATTTTTCACAAAATATCAACAGAACAACTCAGTGGTGACCTGGACCTGCAAGGACAGCTCAGAATAAGAAATAAGTATATATATTTTTTTCATTTATTACTTTATATACTATTTATTATATCTTACATTTACAATGGGGGGGGGTGGGGGGTTCCCCATACCCATCCAGGTGAGAACGTTTCGGGCACTGGGCAGATACACCCAGGACAGGGCGCCAATCTATCGCAGGACACACACTCACACAGACACGCACACAAACGCACACGCAATTTGGATAATTTAATTGACCATTTTCCATGTTTTTGGACTGTGGGAGGAAACCAGAGAACCCGGAGGAAACCCACACAGACATGGGGAGAACATGGAAACTCTACCTAGTTTGGGATTCGAACCGGGAATCCCTAGTGCTGAGAGGCGAACGTGCTAACTAAGCCACCGTGCCGACCCCAATATTTTATTTATGTCATTAAATAATTTAATATAATACTACATTATAATAAATGCTGCTACATTTTTTTGAAAATGTATAATATTTCCCATTTCCTCTTTTCCATTTCCTTTATCTGTACTACTTGGAATATCCTCTCAATCATTTTTTTCTTAATTTATTTCTTTGCTCTTTATTTCTGTTTCTTTTCCCTTAATCTCTTAACTATCTCTTTGTCTTATTGTTTTTTTTATCTCTGTCTCGCTATCCATGAAATTTGTCCTTCTCTCTGTTGCTTAACTTTTTTTTTGCTTTCTTGTTCTATTGCCTTTTCCGTTAATCGCTCTTTATTCCTGTCCCTCATACACATTCTCTATATTTTTATTTGCATAAAAAGCAAAGAAAATTATAATACATTTGTAGTTAAAATTATAATGTTAAAAAATAGATATGAACGCCTGAAAATTTACTCACAAACACAAAATACATTTAAAAACATGAACATTTAAAGGAAAAAAAATTATATAGTATTAATAATATTACGTTGAAAAAAAAATAATACCAGTAACAACACAAAAAAAAACTTAATTTATAAAAGTAACTAATAAAAACATTCGCATAAGTATCCATCCATCGATCCATTATCTTCCACTGGGCACACACGCTCACTCACACAGACTCTATATGGGGTAATTTGGAGAACTCAATTGACCTTGATCCATGCTTTTAGACTGTGGGAGGAAACCAGAGAACCCGGAGGAAACCCACCTGGACACATGGAGAACATGGAATCACAGGAATCCCTAGCGGGGACTTGGACTTGGATCAACGTCCGTGGCGTTCACCACTGCAAAATGGTGAAACGATCTTCCCAACTCTGTCCGTAAGGCAGTATCACTGAGCAGTTTTAAGAAACTACTGAAGACGCATCTCTTTAACAAATACCTGTTGTAAAAAAAATAAAATAAAAAACAAATAACCACTGGAGAGGCTGGGGGCATTGGAGGTACCGCTGCTGGAGGTGCCGCTGCTGGAAGCGCCACTTGGGACACAGGAGGTCCCGCTGAAGACATGCGTTGCGCCGGTAGCTTTACTGGAGGAACTGGTAGGGTCACCGGAGGCACCAGTAGTGTCACTGGAGACGCCCTGGGCTCAGTCAATTGAGCACTCAATCACCTCCTCAGCACAAAGTGATTCGTACCCACTTCTCCAAATACACCCATCATACAGGACCTGACCCCAAAGGACTGCCATACTGCCGTCACAGCCAACTATTAAACACCCCTTTGGAATGGCTGCGTATGTACTTATGTACCAGATCTATATTACAGGGGGGTAGATACTGTCACGACTGCCCATAGAGGGCGCAAGGGATCACTAGACCTGGGGCAGACGGCGCTACTTACTGTAGCCGGGAGGTGGCAGACAAAACCAAACAGGGGAAAAGTCAGTAAACAATACCAATGGATTTATTAATAAACATAAGACATCCACATAAAACTACCACACCAGGAAAACAAAAGGAAAATCGGAGAAAACAAAAGTCCTAAATGACTAATCTACAAAACTAAAAACCGCGCAAGACGCGCATAAACCAAACAATCTGCCAACTGGGAAAATTGCAGCAAGTGCGAGGTATGGGACAACTGGAGAACAGCGTGAAGGCCGCAGAATCTGGCAACCAAGAATCCGTGTTTAGCGCGTGGTAAACGACAACTGGGAACCCGTGCTAATCCCGAAGAATTTGGCAACCAAGAACCTGTGCTTGATTCGCGCAGACACGGGCCTCTCGAGCAATATAACAGCGCAACACTCGCATTAACTAACCTATCTGGCAACCGTAAAACTAACGCAACAAACCAATCTGGCAACAGTAAATAAACGGCGTTAGACGCGCAGGAACTAGCCTACATAAAAAAAGCTAAATATAACCGCGCAACACGCGCATAAGCTAACCAAACTGGCAACTGTAAACAAAAAGAGTTTGTCGCACAGAAACGTGCCTCTCGGGCAATAGAGCGAAAAGCACGAATAACTACCCAATCTAGCAACCGAGAAACAGCGTGACTACAGTGGCTACCGAGGACAATCTACCTACCTGTACTGAACCCACGGGCTACAATAGCTGACCGGGGAGGGCAGAAGCGCGAAGGTACAAGACGATCCAACTGAAACTGCGGCAACCAACCGCCAGAAGGATCTGACCGGAACTAACGCGATCTACCCCCGTATAAATACACAAAACCCCACAAACACAAACCCAGGTGAAACCAATAACCAAAGTCACGGAACACATGGAAGCGTAGCCAAAGAAAATACCTGAACTGGAACCAAAACAGGCGGCAGGCCTAGCACACTCACTCACAGACACATACAAAAACACACGCTATATGGGGCAGTTTGGAGCATTCAATTGACCTTGATCCATGTTTTTGAAATGTGGGAGGAAACCGGAGAACCTGAAAATACAGGGAGAACAGAAACTCCCCCCAGATTGTGCTTCAAACTGGGAATCTCCAGCGCTGAAAAGCGAGCGTGCTAATCACCACACCACCGTGCCGCCCTATATCTTAATATTCTATGTATAATATTAATAGCATGTCGCATCTATACCTTCTTCAATCTTGCCCAATGATTGTATTTCAATGTTCTTATGTTTACTTATGCTTAATAGCCATAGACAGGTTTAATCTACTGCAGATCTCCGTTTACCTGTTATGGCCTTGGCGACATGCAGTCGCAGTGCCTTTTGTGCTTGTGTTTATTTTTCCCTGGTGTTTCCTGCATTAAATTACTCAGGGATATCACAGAACAGGTGTCATTTAGGAAGTGTATTGCTGATAGTCAGTTCTGCAATGACACTGATGCAACAGTCCTGCTGTAGTTTCATTTAAACACCTAAGTGCTGAAATGAGAATAATGCACAAACCTATGGGGATCCTGACTTTTGACTGGTACTATACTTGTACTTATGATGGAGACAAATTTTAAACAATGATAACATAAACAATGATAAAATAAACAATTGTATTTTGAGTTAGACTACATTTCTGTATTAGAAAGACTGTTAATTGAATAACTTTTTATTTTTTAAAGGAACCTTGCAAAGAATCTTGCAGTTTTCAGTACATTTTGTGTATTCTTATGGGATTTGCAGTGCTGACTTGGTCAGGGTGGTTCTCAGTGTTTAATCAGTCACTGTACTTAGGTGCTGAAATCTTTAGGACTTTAAATTTTTAGAGATTTAATTTAGATTCACAATCATTTATGTATTTTTTATGTAAAGCATTATGGGGGGAAAAGCGTGCAAGACAAGGTGTGACTAATTAAATATTGCTGATATTGCTGAGCTTTAAAATGGTATTATTATCCTCTGTCGTGTATAACCATTTCTTTGTTTGTATTCCTTCCTTCCTGTTTTTTCAAATTTGTCACACCTTGTCAAACACACCCATTCTTCTATGACGCAAAATGTATTTAAATGTATTTTTTTCTCTTTTCTTGCAACCTCACCCTTATTCCTCTCATTGTCTATGCTCCACTCTCTATTTCCATCTTTCTCTTTATCTCATTATCTTTTTTATCAGATTTTTTAATACACAATATGCATTCATGTACTGTAAAGACATATACTACAAAGCCTTTTGTTTACTTCAAGGACACTATACCAAACTTAAACACTACTGCTCTAACTCACATCTTGACCTGAAAAGTTATTATTTAAGTTATGAAAACCAGCTTCTTGTACTATAATGACAAAATAGTGTCTTAACACTTCATGCACTCACCCCCACCTCCAACACTAACACACACACAGTTTCTATCTGGAAAAAAATCTGAGCGTTTATGAGAATTGATTCAACTATCTGTAGAACTCTTTTACTGGCTCATTTAACTTATTTGCCTTGTGGTTTAAGCAGCATCACCTTCTGCTCCGCTACTTCTGTTATTCAAGACTATAGCCTTAGACTCCATATGTGGTTTTAAAACATACAAAACAGTTCTAAATCTTGTATCTAATTACTAGCATGTTCCTTTAGCCACTACTTGATTAAGGTACCAGCCATCGTCAAGCTGGAAAAAAAAAAGCACCGACAAAACCAACAGATTTCCCATGGAGCCCAATTATATAATGCCCTTTTATACATCTTAATTAGGTTTCACCATGTTCTCATGATAACATTGTTACGTTTTCGACTTTTTTTTTTAAATCTTGAATTTATGTTATAATTAAACGATAATTAAGCTATGTCTTTTTGTGTCAGAGATAAAATTCATTTATTATATTGCTTTGATAATGAATTAATAGTTCAGTGAGGTGGCCCGTTCACTGCAGGATTGCATGCAAGGTAACAACTTGTGAGGAACAGGAGCACAGGATAATAGGTGTAAAACAACCTTCATTGTACTAAATAACAGTAAGGACAAATAATTGTGTTTTGTTTGTTATACAACGATGATGAATGTCAAAAATGAGAGAAGGGTGGTTATATGATATAGAAATGAGATGTAAACCAGGAAGTGCATCAGCAGTTTTAAAAATTTAGAGTAATGGATCCAAGAGTTGATTAGTCACAATACAATTTGGGAAAGAGAAGCGTAAGCTAGGCTAAGAAGCTGAGAATGTTAATAGGGAAGTAGTCAAGAGAAACTGTGCTGGCTCACCGAAAATTCTCTCTTCCCATTCGTGCCAACCCTTCATTTTAAGCCGCATCAGAAATATATTTACTAAAATATGTTGATGTAATTAATAATTATTTTTCCATTTGTATTATGTATGTTTTGCTATTATTATTTATCTATCATTGGTCTTTTTTTAAATGTTTCTTTCTCAGTTGGGTTGGGCAAGCCCACATTTATTATCATGCCATGCCATGTAACAATTTAATTTGAAAAAAAAGTAGTGTAATAGTAATAGAATAACAATAAGCAGATTTTGTACACTACTGTTTAGTTATAATACAGGCTTGTTAAACGCTTGCATCTGATTAGTTCAATAATTTGCAGCCATTTTTATTACAAATCATTAATATACATTAATGCATATAACCCTCTAGCCTTGTATATCACATTACAATCTGCATTGTGGAAGATGTAACCCTGAGCTTTGCCAAGACAATTAGGCTCAGATCCAACTGTGATTATTTTCACCTGTGGATGCACATGAAGCCAATTATCGTTACTGTGTCTATATAAGCTCAGAGCTCCTGAGCATCAGCGCTGGGACAAAAATGTGTTTTTTATGATCATGCCAAATGCCACTGAAGGGTAGAGCAGGCGGAGTGCAGTAAAATGCTACCCCCTGTTGGCCATAGGCAGATGCCATGGTCTACCAGTTGCGTTTTGTCTCAGCTGACTTAAGCAGTGCAGCTCTCACCTCTAGGGCTTCTCCCAGTATCTGCATGGTTAATACTATAGTGTCAGAGCACAATAAATTTTACATGTACACACTTTCTAAGTTCATCTGTGTCTGCATGGTAGTGAGAGTAGTGTGTGTCACTTAAGTTATAATTAAACACTGTGCATGGTATGTAGGATGTGCATGCGCCCTGAG
Organism: Corydoras maculifer; assembly: GCA_019802435.1. Lineage (NCBI taxonomy): Eukaryota > Metazoa > Chordata > Actinopteri > Siluriformes > Callichthyidae > Corydoras > Corydoras maculifer. The sequence continues at coordinate 1,137,167 of JAFMOD010000053.1, forward strand.
ATATTTTATAATGTTTTTATTATGTTTGTTTTAATGAAGCTGTGGTTTCCTGTCTCATGGATGATCACATGCACCATCATGTCTAATTATCCCAGCAAAGCAAAAAAAAATCTTTCCAGGGATATCATGTTGCATTTTGACAGGTTTCATATACATGATTATAGGTACTAATGTGTTGCTAATTACCAGTTAGAAAGTAAATATGCTAACATATAAAACAAACACAAAATTTCTGGGTTAAAATCATTAATAAGTGTCTAAATTCACTGAATTTCAGAGGTTTTAGTTTAAGGTTACTTAAATTCAGAATTAAATTGAATTAAATTTGTTTGTGGATACAAAAGATGGGCAAAGCACAGTATCTTTTGCTTAGGGTGTTTATTGGGTTTGCCACTTTTGAAGTATACAAAGCAACCCCACAGCTTGGCTAAGTTTTCTAAGCAATCTTCTGGATGGTGGACTCAATTAAGCTGGCTCACACTTGAAGTTTTATTGTTCTGAGCAGGGGGTGGAATCCAGCAGGAACTTCTGTATTTTATAATAAATTTAAAAAAAAACGCAGCTAACCAGACTTATAGACCAACTGTATAAAATGTATTCCAATCCATGATAAGCAATAAGCAGAGAAGGTATTAGGAGATATAATCTTCTTGTCAAGTGCGTCTTGTCTCTCGTCCTTGAATAAGTGATGTGACTCCAGCGGTGCGCTTAATGCTTAAAAAGCTCCTTGAGTAGCACACACTGGGAATTTTGTTAAAGCAAACCCCGCAGGACTACTAAAATAACCCTCAGATATTATTTTAGACACCTTCGGGTGATAACGAGGAAATAGACTCCATGGCTATGGACTATTTTTGTTGATTATGTTTTTGTCAAGCTTTTATTATGATTTATTCAAGAAATTATCTAAATCATTGATAAATACCATTTTACAAATCAATGCTTTATTATGAATTCCACCATCAACACTTTGGATAAAAGTGTCTACTGAATGACAAAATGTAAATGTAATAAAAATTAGTTTACCCCAATGCAGATCTCTAGATCCGGGCCAAATTACAAAGAAACATAATCATTCCTATGGGCAATTTATTATCACGAATTAACCTGGTACCATTTTTTAACTGTGGGAGGTAACCTTTGAAGACACTAAAACATGCAATTTGCCATAGTTTTAACTGTGCCAAGAAACTTAACCTCAGTCCTTTCTGCTGTGAGATAATATAAGATTTTTAAGAAATATATAACGATTAAATTTTACACCCTTTAGTGCCACAGTGTTTCAGTTGCATTAATGAATGGCACTGTAGCATTCTGGTTAATGGTGATTGTTCTAAATGAGATTATTATGCTTACAAAACTGATATCACAGCTTAATGAACTCAACATGCAAACACAAGCACACTCAGTAGGAAGTCATAGATAACAGGGTATCTGAATTGATGGATGGCTGAGAGAACTGCAGCGGACCAATAGCTCTTGTGGAAGACAAGTGGGCTCAATGAATGATGTGTTTTACACACATACCACCAAAACACACCCTGTGTGCAAGCAAATGCATGCTGTGCGTCACTCCAGGAATATACTGACTCTCTCTCTCCCCTGTTCTTTCTCTCTGTCACACGTATACACACATATGCTGAGAATAATGATGGTGTGAAGAAATGATTCGATCAAACTCCAACTGGCTAGCTGTGCCGAAAGATGATGAAACGATTGTCAGCTGAGTAACGAGCCAAACAAATACAAACGTATTGTCTCCTTCAACATCCTTCACCTGCTTTTACCTTTCTTTATCTGACATTCTTTCCTTCACTGTCCATTTCTGCTAGATTTACAGGCTTTGCTTTTTGTGCTTTTGTCTTTCCTGAGAGTTTTTTATCTGAAACATCACATGATTTTTTTTTTTTTTTGTTATAAACATTTTAACGGCCTCAAAAGGCACTGCATAGAAAACTTCTAAATTCAGCTAAGTAGAGTCCTAAAATATTATCTGGAATATTACACTAATATATAACCAATCTATAATTATAATCACATTTTTTTGGGTGTCCCACTTCAGTGCCCCAGAATGGTACTTTTAAGGAATCGCAAGTACAAATCTACTTTCTAGCCCAGACATCCCTATCCCAAGCTACTTCTTCTAGCTCTTCAGAAGGCACAGCAAGGTGTTTACAGGCCAAACAAGAGACATGGCATGGTAGTGTGGTGGCTGATTTTGTCTAACATGAAGGTCTAGAATTTGGTTCCAAGTGGTGACGACCAAAAGTCTTTTCTGTGTGAGGTCTGTATGTCTTCCTGTATGTCGTGCCTTCATGGGTTTTCTCTGGGAACTCTACTTTCCTCACACATTCCAAAGACATGCTAATAGGTAAACTGGAGATTGACTAACTTTGACTGCACTGCTTTTAACCATTCTTTTTGGAAAATGGTCACTTATGGTGCCCAGATATTTAACTCTTAAAAAACTACAATAACTTCGATAACAGCATTTCAACATTTGCTCCTATATTTTTAAGTCACTTATCCTGATCATGATCACTTTACCTATCCCAGCTCACTGTGGACAAAAGGTGGAAAAAAAAACCTGGGCCGATCAACAGTAGATCACAGGGCAGATAAGTACATCCCAGATTTCCTGAAAGCACCCCATGGCATGAAGTCTTAAAAAAAAAACTTTCTCATTCAAAAAGGCTTATTAGGACATTTTCATGCTTTTACTGTTCCTGTGTGAATCTTAAAGTTTTTTTATATACTTATTTCTTAATATTCTGATCCCTACAATATAGAACTACTTTCCTGGAAATGTAAAATGCAGCATACATAAAAAAAAATTAAATTATTTTTAAGTACATATACACAGACCTTTGTACTTTAGAAAAGTTCATAGTTCTTAATCATAAAGCCTTAAATAAAAGTTTATTTCACTTTTATTTTCTTTCAGTTTCAATTTTATTTTCTAATCAAGTCTTCTCTTGACTTAACAAATCAATCCTATTTAACAATTCAGTGTCTCTGTGTTGAAATAGGTATGCACTTTAATTTCTTCCACTATAAGCCAGCTTGTTGAAGTTTTTGCTAAAACAGAACTTTGCAGTTTTGAATTTGTTCTTCCTTTCTTAAAAAAAAAAAAAAAACAACCAACCTTGTTAATTTGGATTTTTTGTCCATCATGACAGGCCATGCACCATTCCCTGATTTGTGCTTAATGAGAGTAAGACATTAGACTGTCATGTCTTGTTTCTGAACACAGAAAAAAGACGATTAATGGGAAGCCTTTGAACTCCTCTTGCTTTGCGATATTTTTTTCTTTCATTAAAATTATGAGGCAGAGTTGCTGGCATGGACATCAAATACATATGCCAAGACAGAAAAAAACAATAAATATATAAATAAAAACACAAAAGCAAGGCTAATTAAAGTATAAGAGAAAAAGAAAATACACAAGACAAGGGAGATTTTTTTAGAACTGGAGGCCACAAAGAAATGTTAATGCTTTCATATTTCTGATCATCTTGATCAAAAATTCTCTAACAACAAGGTTTACACCTCCAACAGATGCCATGTAGCAGCCAAAATAATTCATACAATTAAAGCAGAAGTTAAGAGTAAAGACTTTAATGATAAGGTTAACAATGGACTTGAACGATGGAAATAATTACACACCTCGGGTTTGCTTGAGTCCTTGTGTTATGTTGTTCTCCGAGTATGTTATGAGGCTTTGAACCAAAAAACCCTCCAAAAAACAGAGCCCAATTTTTTACATGTCCCTATGTATTTCCATACTTTTGGCATGGGATCATGGACTAATATATTTTTTTCATATTTTAGGGTCTATCATTCTGTAATGTTTGGTGGTTTGGTTAGTTAAAATACAGAGGATATATGCAGGTCAATAGCTTTATAGCAAATGTATTTAATAATTTATTCATTATTTTGTGATTATTCTACTAGTAGGATCACGGGAGGTTCCGCATGCCCATCCAGATGAGAATATTTCAGGCGCTGGGCACACCAAGGACAGAGTGCCAATCTATTGCTGGGCACAATCACACACACATATACACAAATTCTAAATCATGTCAGAACTAGCTCAGAAGACAAGAACAAGGCAGAACCAGCTTAAAAATATATATGTTGGGGTTAAAGCAAAGTAACCTACGAATGCGACACATTTTTTGGAATTTCTGGCACAATGGTGGGAAGAGTATCTGAAAAAAGAATGACTCGATTGTGGTCAGTTTTTATATCTATATAAAAGGAGGTGGTACTTTAATAGCACCTCCAAAATCTTAAATCTCCGAAATGATTTCACTTTTTTTGTATTGGTTAGTGGATATTTTCTTCAATTTGAAAATTTAACTGAGTATGTATCAATAAAAACAGAAAAATAAAATATAAATTTTGAAAAAAAAGAAAATAAGACTCTCCAACAGAATGCTGGTCTATAGATCCATCAGTTTATACTTCCAAGATTGACAAATTTACTGGATAAAGTTATATTAAGGTAAACTCGACTTAAATTAACAACACTGTTCCATTTCCATTCAAGTTAACAGGCTTTTTAACTATTAGGATTTCATCTGCATCCTGTTTTATCATGTGTAACCTGTGACAGGTAGGCAAGTCTGACGCTTAAATCATGGACCTAGACATTTGAACTTTAGTAATTCAACCTATATATCACTCCTGCTATTGCATTGTCATTTACAGTCAGAATTCGTTTTCTGACTGGCCAAAAGTTTTGAGAATGACACAAATATTATATTTTCACATGATCTGCTGCCCTCTGGTTTTTATGTGTGTTTGTCAGATGTTTTTATCACATACAGAAATATAATTGCAATAATATTATGAGTAACAACAGCTTTTATTGACAGTTAGAATGAGTTAATGCAGCAAGTCAATATTTGCAGTGTTGACCCTTCTTCTTCAGGACCTCTGCAATTCTCCCTGGCATGCTCTCAATCAACTTCTGGTCAAATTTCCAAATGCTGACTGAAAGCAGTCTATTCTTGCACAATCAATGCTTGCATTTTGTCAGAATGTGTAGGTTTTTGTTTGTCCACCCGTCTCTTGATGATTGACCACAAGTTCTCAATGGGATTAAGATCTGGGGAGTTTCCAGGCCATGGACCCAAAATCTCTATGTTTTGTGTCCTGAGCCATGTAGTTATCACCTTTGCTTTATGGCAAGGTGCTTCATCATGCTGGAAAAGGCATTGTTGATCACCAAACTGCTCTTGGATGATTGGGAGAAGATGCTCTTGGACAACATTCTGGTACCAATCTTTATTTATGGCTGTGTTTTTAGGCACATAAATATTTTAATAAATATGAGCGAGCCGATTCCCATGAATGGTTTCAGGATGCTTTACAGTTGGCATAAGACAAGACTGGTCTAATATAAACAGATCTAATATAGATGATTCTCGAGGCAGTGCTTTGGATTTAGGCATGGAGGCGTGGCCACTGGCTGGGAACAGCGAGAGAGACGGGGGGCAGAACGCTCGCTTGCAGAACGATAGAGATCGCGATTTAGAATGAATCACATTGTGTGTTACAATGTGTGCGCGTGTGTGTATAAGCGCTTCCGATACTGTGCTGTAAAAAAAGCGCTGATACGTGATGAACGCCTTTTTATTCAAACCTCCATCGCGATCTACCTGACACCCCTTCGCGATCCCCTTCGACGTATTGAGCACCCCTGGTCTAAGGCAAGTGGCGAAGATGAAGCCTATTTTAGCACAGCAGCATTTTAAAACAGTTATCCATGCCTTCATTACATCTTGGCTGGATTACTGTAATGTACCTTCATTATCCAATTTTAAATCTACTCTTAAAACTCATTTTTACTCTCTGGCTTTTAACACACAACTTTTTAGTCCACAATTTTAAAAAGTAATTTTTTATTATTATTCTGTAACAGTCTATTGCCCATTTTAATGTAAATAAGAAATCCTCTATAGCTCAACAACTTGGTTAGTTGCTTAAACTGATTGTCATTCATGATGTGTCAGATTTGTGGACTGTCCTAAGTGGACAAATTATTTTTTAAAACAGTGGCTGAAATAAATTTCTCCTTATTATTTGCTTTTTAAGAATTTTGTGTAAAGTGGAGGCTTTGCAGTAGTAAATTATTCATTAAATTAATGAATTAAAATGATAATGAATAAAACATAGTGCCTATGTTGGTCAAACAAAGGGATGAATAGTATACTGTAAGAAAACATTCTTTTATTTGCACTGTACAAAGACTAAGTATATTTAATTTCTGTCTTACTTTTCTTGTTAATGCTACTTTTACAAGTGAACAAATATTTTTTGTAATTTTCCATCTAAAAGACAATACAGCCACTATTTCGTTATTTCATTTTCAAATTATTATCATATTAAAATGTTTTCAAATTAAAAATGGGAAGTTAGCATAGTGCAGATTTACTGATGACCATTTATTGGTCAGATCACCAGTTCAAAACTGTGTTTTTTACTTATTAATTTACACTAAGGATAGGCTAGTAAGACTGTGACCCCTCCTTCTCTCCCTATTCATTAATTCAACTTTCTGAATCATAGTCTTTTCGCCATCTCTGTTTTCATACTGTTCAATATTCACCACTACAGTTCAGTCATTATCCTCATACTTGCTCACTGCTCCCTCTGTCATCACTCACACAGCTCTATTTACACTCCCTAGCACTTTATGAGATTATGTATCTGGATACTTCTTTCCATATTTTCCTCTTATGTATATCTAGCCATCCATTATCTTCCAATTTGTCCTCTACTAGGGTCATGTTTCAGGCGCTGGGCAGATACATCCAGAACAGTACGCCAATCTATCGCTGAGCACACATTCACTCACACAGACACACTCTATATGGGGCAATTTGGAGAATTCAATTGACCTTGGTCCATGTTTTTTGACTGTGGGAGGAAACCCACTCGGACACGGGGAGAACATGGAAACTCCACCCAGATGGGGATTCGTACCGGGAATCCCTAGCGCTGAGAGGCGAACGTGCTAACCACTAAGCCACCGTGCTGCCCCCCTCTTATGTATATATCCATCTTTTTTATTGCAAAGCCCAGTATTTAGCAACATCCATGTAACTATAATTTACAGATATTCATGATTATGTCTTAGTAGCCAGTAAGTTTTAAAAGTAGAACAAAACCAAAAAAATGTAAAATGAAAACAAATAAAGCAGTACTAGCAAACTAGATTATTCACAATTAAAAAAAAAGATTATCTATGGTAACATATGTGATGAAACTTTACAAACCAAGAGTAGTGATTGATATTTAAGCAGATATTAAGACATTTTAATATAATGAATGACAATTAGGTCTATTTAAAGAACAGGAATTTATCAAAATCTGAACTTTTTCCAAACATATCTAAGAATAGTTGGCGATGCTCATTAGGCTATAAAAATTAGCAAACTTATGTTTTAAAGGGATATATATATATATATATATATATATATATATATATACAAAAATATGAAGAACTTATTCTCAAATGTATCCAAACTCATTCCTAAACTGAAACATGACTTACTCCAAAACAAATAGCAGACAATGATTGCTACAATGATAAATATTTAATATTCATTACCGCAATTATTAAATTACTGCTACAGATTCTCAAGGGTATAAAAATTGTGTGTGTGTGTGTGTGTGTGTGTGTTGGTGCATATGTACATGAAAATTACTTGCGTGGTTCAGTTATGCCAACCAATAATGTGACCTTAAAATAAAGGCATGATCTCAAACACACACATACACACGCACACACACACACAATCCCAATAAAGTAACCAGAGCCCCAGGGCATGACAGATTAATTCAATACAAGTACCATGTAGGTCAGCGTAATCTCTGTCATGGTGACAGCAAGAATGGGTCACAAAACACACACCACCAGTCAATACTGAAGTGTTTGATGGGAATGGAATTAAAACAGACCTACGCAACCTGCTCTACCTCACACACAACCCTCTTCAAAAACATTACTGTGTTCTAAAAATCACTTTGTACATGTGGATGACAAGACATGCACACATAGAAACACACTTTGTAGTCTATTTTAGCTTCATAGCCTGTATCGCTAAATTGTGAGTGTCTCCATTGTAACCTGAGAGGTAGTTAGGTCCCTAATTGGCCTCAATACCTTCAATAAACGTGAATTTTTATTTTATTCCTAAACACAAAGCCATTAATTCAAACCAAGCTGAATTAACATAGAGAAAGCCTAAAACTGTCTGTGGGGATGTGCTTATCTAATTTACTATAAGACTTTTTGTTTAAATGAGTAATAGGTCAGATTTTATATTTGATTTATCAATTGGGCTTAAATGCTATTTAATGTGTATCATTCTGAATTTAAGGCAAGTGTAAGTCGGATTTAAGGATAAGCTAGCCTCATAAGCGAAGGATAGGTTTTTTAGTGTGATTTTACTAATTTAGGGACAATGTGGGTCTTTTTTCAGGCTTTCAATTGTTGAGTTTGAGTCTGGTTTAAGGGGTTAATCTAAACTATGTGTTAGTGGATCAGGGTGAAACTAGGCCTACTTTTAGTGTTAGACTGGGTTTGGTTTTAAGTTTTATACTGATGCTTGATCTGAATCTGGTTCAGTGTAAATTTTGCTTTGGTTTTAGCATGGTTATAATTCTGGTTTCAGACTGAATTGACTGTTATTTTACATAAATACCAGCTCTTGATTTAGAGTGTGTATGTTTGTCAGTCTTTATGTATCAGATTATAAAAACAATACCTATTTTAGGATGTATTTAGCTCCATTTCAAATTGAGATTTTTATTTTATTGTTGAATTAAGTCTAATGTGTTGATTTTCAGAGTTAAATTACTTTATAATTTACTATATAAATATTTATGTGTCTGCATTTTGATCATCAAGTTCTTAGTTTTTTTTTTTTTAATCTCCTATTCTCTCTGTCCTGCTTTGCCCTTTTTCTCACCCTGTTTTTATCCTCTAGTTTCTTTCATATTCCACCCACCCACCCTCATTCTGTCACTCGTTTGAAGCCGACTAATAGCATTATGCCCCACCCACTCCAGTAAATCAGATTTAGGCCTAGCGGCATTCAACTCTGCACCGCTGCTGTCTCTCACAATTGAATATGTGAAGTGTCATGAGGCTGATTTGGATAGATCTGATCCAGTCCATGGGCACTTTTAATCAGCCACTCTGGGTCATGCATTTCCAGCACAACAACCTCTGTTTGTCTGACCCTTTCTGAGCCGCTGACCTATTTTTTATTTTTTTAAAGAAACTGCTTGATTCTATCCAGCTTTGAGATCCTGTAATTTAAATTGAGGTGAATCAAATCTGTGCCTTACTGCGGGAGAGAAACCTGGTTAAAGGGACATTTTTCCCTGTTGATTTTAGTTTACACAAGACAAACATAATGAAGTGTCTGAATATATTATCAGCCACTGATATATTATCAGCCACTGAGTGCATGCCATTAAATTAGGCATCTAATCACAAAGCTCAGTGAGACACTGCTAAGTTCCTGAATTGAACTAGTTTGATTAAATGACACAGAAGTAAAACGGTTACCAAAAATGATAACATAAACTTTAGCGTTTTTAACATGGGATGATTCTAGAGAAAACAACAGACTCCACTGTACAGTAAATTTCGGGGGGGTAAAAAACACGAAATGTCAACATGTTTCCAAGGAGAACATGCTGAACCACCATGCTGCCCAGTATATATTTTTAATCATCACTTTATTATTTATTTTAATCTTGCAGTAATCCAAGATCCAGTAGGTTTGCTTCTAAAGTAATAAAGTATAAAGTAAAAAATATACAGTACCACATTGGTGCAATAAGTAGTGGGGAAGGGAAACAGATAGGAATTTTACACTTAAAAACCATATAAGTCTTAAGTCTAAATGTTAACGCTTCATGTGACAGGATGATCTCATTGCCGTATTTTATTGCTGGGGCCTGTAACAAGTACTAAATGTTTCATCAGATATTTAATTCAATTGAGTGAAACTTTAACAGTAACGATGTTTAAATTGAACTCAAATTTATGCATATTATTATTATATAATATTTAATGACTATTATGATTTTTCTACAAAGATGGTGAACAACGATACCTCACATTACCCTGATAAAATGGTAAATAATCCCCATATGGCAAAGCCCTTTAAAACCAGGAGTGCTCACAGCCGGCAAATTCGGATTACTCTTGATGACAACAGTGATAAAGAAATGCATGATGGATTAGTGGTTTGGGGCCAGACTCAGACCCATACACTAAATTTACTGGTATATATAATTCCCCTAGCAATAAGCTGATTCATCTACCATAATTCTGCTATGTCCTAAAGAATAAAAAAAATAAGAGAGCAAAGCTTATAGCTGTGCAGGATAGAGGAATTATCTCTGTGATGCTTTAGAAACTAATGAAATATGGTGAGTCAAAAATATGCTACACTGATAATGTAATGAAACATTACAAAACAATTTTCCAGATCCTTGAAGGGCAGACACAAACACAAGCACACCAAGTTCATAAGAATTTCTTATTAAAAGATATATAGGGGAAATCAATATACAAGGTTGAGTAATTCAATAATATTACCACTGCATGAGAAGAGAAACCTGTATCACAAAACAGGAGATCAGAAATGCATTCTTACCTATTTCAGATGGATGATGTGAGCATAGAACAGGATTAAAAAAAGAAAAATTGCCTCATACTACATTCATTACATGATCATTAACAAGCGTCTCTTTGGCATTATGCAAATTTTATGATTTGACATCCTGGCGGCACGGTGGCTTAGTGGTTAGCACGTTCGCCTCTCAGCGCCAGGTTCGAATCCCCATCTGGGTGGAGTTTCCATGTTCTCCCCATGTCTGCGTAGGTTTCCTCCGCGTTCTCCGGTTTCCTCCCACAGTCCAAAAACATGGATCAAGTCAATTGGATTCTCAAAAACTGCCCCATATAGAGTGTGTCTGTGTGAGTGAGTGTGTGCCCAGTGATGGATTGGCACCCTGTCCTGGGTCTATCTGCCCAGCGCCCGAAACGTTCTCCCCTGGATGGGCATGGGGAACCCCACCCCAACCCTAATAGAGGATAAAGCGGGAGATAATGAATGAATGAATGATTTGACATTGATCTGTAATAAAAGAAATTTACAAATCTTTTTTTATCTTGTTTTTTACTGATGCTTTTTTGCCACCAGTTCTCTGTAGTTACAACAATAAAGCTGCCTGCCTAATAAAGTTCCTCCTTTAGGTGTCTGCAAATGTGCACTTACATGTAGAAGTGAATCATTATGGACAAGGCACGGAGCTCAAATGTTAAAGCTCAAAAACAAATATGCTTTATTGATACATAACAAAAAGAATGAAAGGATAGAAATAAGAGTAGCACATAGTACTTATGGGTTTCTGAAAGTTTACCACATTAATGGACTATTTATAAAGTGAAGGTAAATTAAATTATAGATTTAGACTCTATAGTTCATATTCTCAGTGTGGGATGTGTGTGTGTGTGTGTGTGTGTGTGTGTGTGTGTGTGTGTGAGTGAGTGTGCCCAGCAATGTACTGGCTCCCTGTGCTGGGTTTATATCCCCAGCTCCCAAAACATTCTCCCTGGATGGACATGCAGTTTTCCTGCAGATTACTAAGCGTGCTCACTGACTCTCATTAACATATACAACAAAACTTATATGAATATGTATAAATGTATACATGCATACAAAATTATGATTAAATCAGGTTTAATGCGGCACCATTTTTCTTTATATCTTATCGAGACAGCTTTAAAGCACAATCTGAGTAAACTCCCTGATGACTGTTTAGAGGTTGTGGGACCGCTGCCTTAGCAAGCTAAATGTTAATTTCAGGTGCAATTACATCTGTTTATGGAACTAACCCTTCATGGTCCAACAAACGTTGTTATCAGATTACAGACAAACACTGTATCTGATTAATGCCAAACTCAGATTTCTGACCACTATTTGATTTTGCTGTGATTCAATCATACCTCTGCCTAAAAGTTTCTCAAAGAAATTTTCTATGAAGACATTAATGTAGACGGCAGAAGGTTCCGGGCACTACAACAGTGCAAACAGAGATTAATTTCCGCCTTAAACATCCAAACAACGTGCAAGATAAGCAAACAAGCAAAAGAAATAAATGCTGTCACAATGAATAATGCCAGCGGCCTTCGTCTTATCCACTCTTTGCCTCCTCTCGCTTTCTCTCAGTCCTCCTCTATCTTGATCTCTCCCTGGCTATCGTCTCTGCATTTTGCACCTTATCTTCATCGCAGTATCTGTTTCATTTTCTGTATTTTTCTTATTAAAGCATCATTTGAACTTATAAAGGAAAAAAAAAGTACAGCTCATATATGAATAGACGAACCTGGTTGGATAGCCTGTGACGAACATTGAAAGCAACGATACTAAACTGCCTATGGGAAGGTCAAAGATTCCAGGCTAACCAGGATAACCTGTTTGTGCAGGAAATCGACCAAACAAAGGGTCATTAGCTTCCTGATGATTGAAGCATCAGCAAATCTGCCTGCCGCACCTTGCTGAGTTAAGGACCAAAGGCTAATTTCCACGTTTTCAATGACACATTGATGTCTGCACATAGTCCTAAGCTTGGTCAGCATGGCCTTAGCAGGTAAGTCACCACAACAATGACCTGTTTAGTTTATTGTGTCTAAATGCCTTTCTTTCAGACTGAGTGGTTTTGTAGCATTTAACTTAAAGATGCTGAAATATTTGAGTATAAGCACAACTTAAGTAAAACAAATAAAAAAAATATTATTTGCAAATGTCATGAAATCACATGACACAAAAATGAGTTGCTGACATCAAATAAGCCAACACTTTTCACAAAATGGGAAAATGTTTGAAGTTTCAACATCTGAAATGTTCAATAGGGAATAAAATATGGGTTCATCAGATGCCAATAATAAAAGCACCTAAAACATTAATAGACAAACCTCTTAAAGCTGTATGGACTGCATGTATCTTCCCAGCCATTCTGAAGTCAATACTGTCTATGAGGTTTCTGTAGCCAGCGGTAAAAAAAATGTAGATTATAAAATTCTGCTATCACCTATGGCCAACAGGATTGTGGGCTTACTGTGCGCCACCGCATTTTACCAACCATCAGGTTGAAGGGCAGTTTAATGGTGCCTTGCTCCCAGCATACCAACAGCTGAATTCCAATGGAGACACTGCAGGCACGAGCACCACCACAAAGGGAAGAAATTTATTCAGTAAAACCTGCAGGTTTACTTTTGACCATTTGCTTTTTTCCACGTTACCATTTTCTTTTTTCCTGATACAGAGTTGCCAGCAATATTCAGAGGCCTTAAGCATTTCTGAAAACACAAGGCGACGTGTTAAAAAACAGGGCCATCCACATCGCCGTGCAGTGTATGGAAGCTAAAAGCACTGTGGGTGCACTGTGGGATTTCATAGACATTCAAAACTAAGGACATGAGAAAAAGTTGTGAATGTAAAAGCTGGAGCTTAGGTGTGCAGTAAAACATTTTATACACATTTTGTTGCTTGTTTTTAAAATAAACATAGCCATTTATAAAATATAATAAAAAAAAAATATGGCATGTGTAGAAGACACATACTTATGACACAATATCACTCTTCAAATAACCATGTTACTTGTTCTGTCTAGCAGTCTATCATTAGCCCTCAGCTGGAAAGTGTGTATTCAGTCTGTCACATCCCAGTTACTGTGTCTATTTGCAGAACATTTCACAGATAATGAAGGCCCTGTATATTGAAATATCACTGGCAGTGCTCTGATGGTGAGTCTATTCATTTACACGCACATCGCCATATCTCATTATCTACTTGTTGATATTTAATTTTATTTGGCATACCTCCTTAGTGTGTAAGTCTGTCCTGACACACGCAGACACGGGGATGTAGTTATCATCACCTGGCAAGTTTCTTCTCCTCTTAAAAGATGTTCAGCCTTCAGCCTGGTCACTGCTTTTCATCAGTGTGAATCAGAATCAGAATCAGGTTTATTCGTCACATGTGTAGATATACATGGTACAGCCAGCAGTAAAATTCTTACCTGACTCTCCACAGAAAGTTAAATTGTTAATTCGTAAAGGATAAGAAAAATAGAATAAAATAAAGATAAAATAAAAATAAAAATAAAATGTAACTCTGTATATACACTGTGCAAATGGAATTATAAAAGTGGGTAGTGCTTTTGTGCAAATATTGCAGTGCAGGGTTACAAGTTATTTTAGACATGGAAGTGTTGTGGGTGGGATTATGTCCGTTTAGTCCTGGTTCAGGGTCCGAATCCCCATTGGGAAGAAGCTCCTCCTCATCCTCTCTGTGTTTGCCTTCAGGACACAAAAACGCCGTCCTGAGGGCAACAGATTTAAGAGCTTGTTGTCAGGATGACTGAAGTCTTCCACAATCTTTTTAGCTTTGTACCATCACCGCTTCCTGTAGATGGTCTGGAGGTCTGGAAGTGCTACTTGGATGGTGCGTTCGGCCGAACATACCACCCTTTGTAGTGACCGTCTGTCCAGTTGGATGCTGTTCCCGACCCAGGTTATGATGTTCCCTGTTAGGATGCTTTCGACGGTGTGGGAGAAGAAATTCTGCAGGACCTTGGAGGGCAGCCTGAAGTCTGGTAGAGACACTGACGAGCCTTCTTTGCCAGTTTGTTAATGTGGCAGGACCAAGATAGGTTCTGGCGAATGTGAACTCCAAGGTACTTGAAGCTGTCTACTCTTTCTACTGCAGCACCATTGATCCTCACAGGGTGGAAGCTCCTCGTCTGTCAGCATCCCATCTGCACTCGTTAAACCGGAGGGTGTGCTTTTATAGTCCGTCACTGTCCGCAGTCCTTTCCATAAAGATCTAGAGTCACGCTGCTGGAACTGTGACTCTAGTTTCATGGCGTAGCACTGTTTTGCCCTGCGTACTCCGTATGATGCGACTTTATATTCCTCCATATTGTTGCTGATGAGTCCTGAGTTATAAGCAGCTGTACGAGCTTTCAAAGCGTCACAGACAGATGTATTCATCCATGGCTTCTGGTTGGGAAACGTCCTGACGGTGAAGCACAAGCACAAGCCATGACCAGTACACTTAGTTACCTCTGTACAAGCACCTTCAAAAATCTTCCATCATCACACAATAAAAAAATCATTTTACAAATATGAATTACGTGCAATTAAATTAAAATAGCTTTACGGCAGTATGCTACTTTACAGTACAGAATGTACAGCACATCGTGAAAAACATTTTGGATGGACTGTGCGATATGGAAAGAATTTCAAATAAGTGGGGAAATGAATAAACAGCTTGCAAGGCTAGAGAAGGAAAGAACAGGTAAATCTGATGTCCTTGACTAAGTAGAATATTTTTTATCATGCAAAATCTTGGTTTTCTATAGACAAAGTCTTTATTTTTTGTGTTCTGTTTTTGAATGGTGAATTCCTTGTCAAGTTTTAGCCTTATAGAACTTTTATCTTATTACCTATTGCTAAATTAACACAATAACACATGTTGTAAGGTAAATACCTACATTCAAGTGTATTTGAAACAAGCTTAGTGGATAAAAGGCTTTCTGCATAAGGTGTAATTGGTGTATTTTTGTCCATTCTAAAATTCACAGAGTGCTTTGTTGGGAACAACTGTACTCCAGAAATCTTTTCATTTTTTATTTGACTTCTAGTAAATTTTACATGTTTTTACATATGTTCTTTGATGTTCATTTTAAGCAACTACTCATTTAGTTTTTATTTAGAATTAGCTACTTTCCGCATGTAGTCTATGACTGCAGTGGACAAATCTTGCGGTTTATTGTTTCAAACACAGCTGTTTCATTTCTGTTTTATACATTCAGCAAGACAGAATCATTATCGCTAATGCTGTAATATAATTGTGCTATTTAAGATACCTTTCGCAATATCTGTAGACACCTGTCCTTAATAATTTTTTTTTTATGTTTTATTATAAATGCTTTCCATTGCAGAGTTATTTCAATGATTACACACCAAGTGCTTTCAGAAACAGTTGTACCATATGTGGTCATCTGCTTTATTATTAAATATGCTGTGAATACTGAATTTCTGCTAACCAAATGTGATTATCTGACTTTCTTGTCAACTTAAGGCAGTCTCCTCATTCTGTTAACCTCTAAATAAACCCAAATCAAAATGAAAATGCTTCTGATATTTTTTTTTCTTTACTTCATGAAGAAACTATTTTCTGTATATTGTCTTTGACTGCAGTACACAAATCTCACCGTTTCTCCTTTTTATACTTTTTGCAAAACAGAAACTTTATCGCTAATGTGAATTAGCTCTAATCATGGGTCAAAATATTGCTGGAATGCACATTAGGGGCTGTCAGGACTAAATTGTAGTACAGATTATTTGGAGATTTGTGTTATGTATAAAGACCTTCAGTGTGTAAAAGTTGCTTTTGTTTCATCCAAAATTATACCTTTTGCCAGATTAAATTTAAATGATATTTTCACAATATGTTTTGGCTGCCCAGCAATTATAGCAGAATCTTACATGTACTGATGTTTTTTGACATGTTTTTTTTACTGTGAGAATCTGTCTCAGTGTCCTTAGACTAACAACTCTTTTATTTGTCATCATTATAAGAGTTTAAATAACAGTTTTGCTATTTTGCATTGTCAGATTTAAATCTCAGTCCCTAATTTGTAGGTGGAAATAGATCCCCCTGGATATGGTTGGATGCTAAAAAATCTTAATTAGCAAACTGAAGAAGCCTGACAGCAGGTGGGAAAGCATAGTAATGAAGGTTTCAGTATATGATTGATTGTGATGAACACAGCAGATTGGAATATGCACAAGTAGCCAACATGGATGATGTTCCCATGGAACCTTGCCAGTGTTTGAGATCTGATTCTTAGCAGGTGTTTGGGATTAAATGCAAAATGCCAAGGTAGAACCAAAATAGATTATTATCTTGGAAATAATTATTTAGTGCTTATATTCAGTGGCCAATAGTATAGGGACATCTGAGTAAACATGGCAAAAAATGTAAGTACATCATTGGATTCTTAGGGATTCAAAGGCTTAATACACTCTAAGGCACGGATCTCAATCTCAAAGTACCTGGGGGCCACCAACTAGGCTGTGTTTTTGATGAGGGGCCAGATTAAAGAATAGCAACAAAAAGCAGCAGGGTAATCAACTATTTATATAATAACTATGTACACATATTGTAATTCAAATACATTTTGTACATTGTACATTCAAATACATTCAGTGTTTGCTCAGTGCTTGCTACCAGAAACTTGACAGTACTTCTTCTGACACAAATGTCAACTTTTCTTTTATTTTTTTTAAATGTTTTTTTTTAATGTTTTTGCTGGGAATAGTGAGCACATGCGTAGCGTAGTGTCACATCCACCTTACCTTCAGTACCTGCTATTACCCTTCCTGCTACTGGTGGCGCTCGGAGTTCTTTTCCAGAGTTCTGATTACTACTTCCTGTATATCTCTCTATTAAGCTGTTCGGTTGGGTTGGCTGTTTGCATCTGATCTTCGGTAATGCGCTCCCCTGCTACCTTGTGTTCTAGTGCCTGTGTTTTGTGGATTACCTCTCTGGAGAGTTCGGTTTCCCGAGTGTCAGCGATCATCTTCATTACGGCGTTACACCATCAGTACTGGGGTTTGAGTGCTGTTTTCAATAAACCAGTGACTCTTATACTGTTCATCAACTTTGGCTTCGTTTCTGAGTACAACCCGTTACACGTAGAGATGTGCAGCTTACAGGTTGGGCTTACGCAGCATTGCCTGGCGCTAATCACCAGGCATTGCAGCGTAAGCACAAAAATAAAGACAACACACAGACACACACAAACACCACATTACAAATTAAGATAAAATATAAAAATTAACATAATAATGCATAAATAATTAAATTCAATTGCGGGCCAGATTATTATTATTATTATTATTATTATTATTATTATTATAATTATTATTATATATTTTTTTATCAATGCTTATTTTGTTAACCTATGAGGGGCCGTATAAGACTGCATCGCCGGCCGATTGTGGCCTGCGGGCCAGCACTTTGAGACCCCTGCTCTAAGGTACTTTATATACAGCTTAATTGTTTGGCCATTAAATTATTAGCCCAATAATTATACTTGTAATAATGTAGCCTATACACTGGTTTGATATACATATATATATATATATATATATATATATCAAAAACTATAACAATAAATCAAAAACTAACATAGACACTGCAGTAACATAGTACTGCAGTAAAACTCATCATGAGTGTAGCTCTGCATAACATCCATTTAGTTTTCTGTTGAGCTAGAACATTACGTAAATTCCGAAAATCTGTGGTTTACAGTTTGGTATCCAATGCATCTTCCATCCTTTTTTCTCTCACTCTTTGTCCCGATCTCCCTCTCTCAACAACTCCCTCTCCTTCCATTTGACAGGCATATTTAATTATACAAAAATATGGTTTACGGTTATTGATGTTTTTTTAACCATGATAATGTACTGTTGTAAAAAGCACTATAAAAATATATTACTTTAACTTAAACTTCATTTCGATTTTATGACGTGCCAAGGAGGTGGATACAGTAACGATGGAGGGCTAGATATGTTTTTACCACAAATTTATTTGTATGGCAGTAAATTGTGTGAATGAAAGTAATGTTGATATGTCCTATTCGCAGGGCATCTGTGGCAATATCAATGTGTAAACCCTTGTATTCACGGTGTCCTCTGTCGTGTCCGCGAGTACGTCGGTATGCGATGCCTGCCGTGCCGGAGCCGTAAGGACGGCTTTGATTTGGCAGCTTTGGAGTGGTACAACTCCGAGGATGAGTTCATGTGGAGGAGTGGATATGAGTTGCTCTGTGCTTAGGATGGTCTCGATATTATCGAGATCTCCGATGACGAGGAGGGCGAGACGCATCTGTATGGGCATATTCTGCCGATACGCACCCTCCTAAACTCTGAGGAGTTCTGGACTGATATTCCGGTACAATTGGTTAAGCCCCCTATTGCGAGACCCAGGCGCGGAACGCAACACCGGCGTGGTGCCAAGATGCAGAGTGCGCTTCGCAGCTGCGGAGCCCGGTACACACGCTGCATGTGTGACACGTGCAGCGTCTGCAACCGACCCGGAGCCGAACCGAGAGGGGAGGCTAGAGTGGAGTGCATACTGTATATAGCACTTTTTACAATAGTGCATTGTCTCAAAGCAGTTTTACTGTGAAGTCCAAAAGAGCAAACTCCCTGGTATTTGCTTTGTTTTCAAAGGATGACACCAAGGATTGAGAACCAAGGATTTGTCCAGATATTGTAATAAACAATTAGCCCTTCATATTTCTCAGTACCCTTGATGTACATAGCTCTCAGTTTTAAAAAGGTTGGTGAACCATGATTTAGAGATTGTTGTGTGTAAACAAAATGAATATTAGAACAATAAAGATATACTCATAACAGCCCAGCTCATATCAAGTATCACAATAATGGTAAAAACATTGACTATTTCACATATAACAGATATGACTGTTTCTGCTACATAATTTGATGTTTAAATCATTGATTAAAAAGCAGTGAAATATTTAGTATGTGCATGGTTTGTGGCAATATTGTGAAAAAGGCCCTGTCCGGCCCTCCAAAACCTTAAAGAAAATTCTATTATAGCATAGTATATAATCAAAACAACAGATTTCACCCAATGCCCAAGCATTTTGTTGCTCTGTGAAAGAGCTGGGTAAAATAAAAGACCAGAAGATTAGTGATAATCTGGGGTACAGATGGCCTGTGAAATCAAAAAGCCCTGCATTGGAATTTGCACACACACCACTCTCTCTCTCTCTCTCTCTCTCTCTCTCTCTCTCACACACACACACACACACACACACACACACACACACACAAACACACAGCTGAGCTACTTCCCCCAGTCTAATCCTTCTAAAACGTTTCACCAAAATTAAAGTGCTACAAATCACATGGTCGTCATTAGCAGCATTCTCTGTGCGTGTCTAATTAAGCTGTACAAAGCTAGGTGGTATTTGCCTTCACAATGCGATCGATTTCAGTACTAACGTGTCTTCTCACGGTGAAATTAAACCTTGCCTGATTTTCCCTTATCCCAATTTCTCTGGCTTAAATGCATCCAGTGACTTGACTTTTGCCTCCACCCACCATCTTAACATGCAGAACATTGTAGGCATGGGCAAAATTTCAATATGCACCCGGTAAGGAAGAGAAAGAAAGCATGCATTCAAAGCCTTGCTTCAAAAGTCACACTTACTAAAGTCATTCTTTCTTTCCCTTCTTCCACACAATGCATTGTAGCAATGGCCTGTATTCTGTGATTTAGGCTTGTTTTTAGAAAATGCAAACAGGTGTACGATTGAAATCTAAAGCCTGTTGCACTCAGCCCAGGTAAATATTTGTTAAGGCTAACAGACTGACAACACATCTAATATAGAGCTTCTAATACCAGCATGCCATTACCCTCCATTCTCTTATCCCAATCACAATAATCACTGCACTAAATTCATGCTATTTGATGGTGTATATACAGCAATAATTTGGTGTTGATGAGAGGTAGGGGAGAAATCCATCGTGTGTATGAAGCTCGGAGTCAATAGGCAATTCAAAATCCTTTCTGCGTAGTCAGTCACAGCTGACAGGATAACCACAGGGCTTTATAATCCACTTAACCCGGCTGGAATCAGCCCACCAAACAGCATCACCCATGAATCACACACTGCACTGTTCTTAGACCTGTTTTGTCGATCATCATTTTTTGCCTTTCTTCTCACTCTTTATACTTTGCTGTCCAAGCTGTCTTGTGAAACGCCATACTCAAAAACACAAACCAAATAGTCGCAATTCCCACTTGATAGCACAGTTTAAAATAACGATTTGGAAATAGCCTTTTTTATTATTGCATTGGCTAGAAATAAACAATGTTCCATGACTTGGTTGACATTAAATGATCCTTCAGTTTACTGCAGAGATGGAAAAAAATAAAATAATAACTGAGATTTAAACTAGGGACTTATATTACATATTAATTGTTTCATCATCAGTATTGAATTGTGCATCTGCCATAGTAACATCTCTGCATGTGCAACTTTAGTTATGATCCATTGTGATCTGAAACAAATCCTGTAATCTCATCTTCTGAATTTCCCTTTAATGTGTTAAAAATGTGTGGCATTTAAAGCCAGTTTGTAACTTCACACGCCTGTCTCCACCATTCTCATTGCTTGTATCAGTAAGGTTTTTATAGTGGTCTCAAAACCCAAAAATGTGCATGAGTGTGGCTATAAACACCTCACCATTTGAGAATCTCAACAAAGCCCTGGAGTGCATTCAAGAAGACCAATCACAAGCAGAACAAGGATCATCAGCTGCAGAAAAGCCAAGTTCTGCTAGTGGGTGCTCCAACCTCCCCTGTGGAAAAGAGCACTGCTGGAAAGCTGAAAGTACATTGACCTCTGACATGCAATCCTGGAAAGCATATATCGAACTGTGGAGAAGCAGTACTATCAGTGCTTACATGCTGACAAACAAGTCAACTGTGAACATTTATTTTTTTACAGGATATGGCACTGAAGTAAAGGGCAAGATACATATCTGTTAGGAGTTTCTTCACAAACTGTTTGGTATGGGCCACATGGTTCAGTTTGCATTTTTCCACACATAATACAATGGGGCGGCACGGTGGCTTAGTGGTTAGCACATTCGCCTCTCAGCGCTATGGATTCCCGGTTCGAATCCCCATCTGGGTGGAGTTTCCATGTTCTCCCCGTGTCTGCGTGGGTTTCCTCCGGGTTCTCCGGTTTCTTCCCACAGTCCAAAAACATGGATCAAGTTAATTGAATTCTCAAAATTGCCCAATTTAGAGTGTGTATGTGTGAGTGAGTGTGTGCCCAGCGATGGATTGGCGCCCTGTCCTGGGTCTATCTGCCCAGCGCCCGAGCCGTTCTCCCCCCCCCCCCCCCCCCCCCCCCCCCCCCCCCCCCCCCCCCCCCCCCCCCCCCCCCCCCCCCCCCCCCCCCCCCCCCCCCCCCCCCCCCCCCCCCCCCCCCCCAATGGTAGGGAATTCGCAGAGACCAAAAAACAAGAAGGAACTAAAATTAAGAGACAAGGCCTACAACCGAGCCAAGTTGTGAGTTGCACCTTAACAGTAAAACCTCTAAGCATGCCATGCTAAGTGTAGATCAGTTTTAAGGTGGAGCATGGGCCATGGGTGGAAACGATATATGAAAATTTCATAAACCGCTGCAATTAAATCAACCATGTTCAATGATTTTATCCTGTGATTTACAGCAGCACTGGAGCAGCGCAGATTAAACATGGATGCTCAGAGTTGTACAGAAGTGAGGTATGTTTTTGAAAACATTTATAACGTGCTAAAGCATATTGGTCAGAATCCTCTTCATTGATCACCAGAGCTCATGATCTCCACTAATTTTTACACCAATCTGACTAAACCTATGTTTTTTTAAGAAGTTATTATGTGCGTGCTTAATCCTCCGCTTCCTAAATGTGAAATAAGAGAAAAGCAATAACCATGTACAGTAATACCTATAACTGGGTTTATGTTTCAGAGAACCCCATGATTTAGTTATTTTATTATTTACTATTTTAAGCTTTAATACACCACTTGTATAAACACTTCGTGCTACTAAAAAATTTTCAAACTCTTAAACCTATCAAAATTTTGTAACATATAAATATCAAAATGCTGCAGTTTTAACGTAACTTTGGAGAAGTTAAGCTTATTTTAACTATAGCCCAGCCAGCAAAAGAGAACTTTGAAAACAGACTCAAACTAGATTATTTCCCATGCTTGGTTTTATTCACAACATGCTAAACAAAGAGCTTGGTCTCATAAAGGGTTGGTCTGTTAAAACTGGATTTAACTCCAAACACTGCATTACATGCAAATAAAACTTATAATTAAGAGTTGAGTTAGGTTCTAAACCCCCGTATTGAATTCGTACTAAACCTTGAGGTCTATAGATGGTGTGAAACATTTGTGTGTCTGTGTACCTAACATTTGTGTACCTTTACACCCCTAATATCTGTATAAAGTTTACAAACGTATAGCTCATTATCTATTCATTTCATTATGTAACCCATTGTAAAAAAAAAAAAAAAAGGAACACAAAAAAGTACCAGGGGTTCATTTGTTTAAACTTCTTGCCTTCAAGTCAGTCTTTTAAGAGCCACTTGGATCCCAAAATCAATTTTACTGGAACGTCTTGTAAACATTAGAGCACATCAGAAAAAACCTAGATCCGTATCAATATTGTGTTAGCACGCGAACCAACAGAGCACACAACTCAGGTTTGGCGTGCAAAAGTCCAGCGACAGTTTTATTGAAGTCCACAAAAAGGCATAACGCAAAACGGAGCCGCAAAGCGGTGCTACAAAATACCACAAAACTGAAAGAGCTGTCGCAGAAGGAACATAAAACTTAGCCGCAAAGCGGTGCTGCCAAAAACAAAACGAAAATGTCGGAGAAGCGTGCAGTCTCGTCTGAGGAAGCGTAACCCGGGTTCCCAAGCAGGACGATGCCAAAGGCTATAGCACGTCAGCGCTAAAAGGCAAAACTGTAACAAGAACGTAGTTTATACACACGCACACACGATAAACCAACACACTGTAATTTAGCAGAGCCTGGTATATATAGGGCCGCCAATGCCTTGGGATTAGAAACAGCTGCGGCTAATAATCCGGCGAGGAGGGCCGAGCGCCCTCAAGTGGAAGAGGGGAAATGCTGACATATTGTAAATAGGCTTCAAGCATTACTCAATAAAGGTACCATGGTCAGAGTTGTGCAATTTAATGTTATAAGCTGAGGGTATTTGATTAAAATTTAAAGATTATAGATCCAAAAGTCCAGGCTTGTTAATGTCTAATTTCACTCAACCAAGAGTCAACCAAACCTTTTTCCATTGCATTTCCACCATATATACAGTTAATTAACAATTAAAGTGCTATTTTTTTGGCTGCTTGTAATGTTTGACACATGATGTCTGAATTCATAAATATAAAAAACATTCTAGTCCTTCTAAATATTAATGCAAATGCACCAACTGGGTAATATCAGTCACGTTTTTTTATGAAACAACTAATGAAATAACATTAGGTGAAAACTGAAGTCCTACAAGCTTATTTTAACAGTTTGATGATGAAAACATTATTGATTTCAGATGCACCTGCAGGTGTAACATGCATAACTGGTGCATCTGAGCCATTATTTGACTCATTGCCACCCACACCACAGAACAAGAAATGTGTGGCTAGAGGTAAAAGAGTCAAAAGTATAATAAACTGAAAAGGTATTTGACTGTGGGATTAACATGCCACTGTTCAACCTTTTTTTGTTGCAACAATTTCTTAATTTGTTCATACTTAATCATAATTTAAAGACTTTAAATTGATCAATACTGAAAATGTTGTCTGTTAAATAAAATTTTGTGAACAAACATCACAGATTTGGTTTTTTTTTAAGAGCATACAGCAGCGAGCTTTTTAAATATGGTTTTTGTATAATGATTTCTAATTACCTATCTTATGTGTGTATGTACGTGTACTTATTGTATGTTAGTACATTTAGTTATTGAGCAGAATGATAGAACACCACAAATCAGTAAATTGCTTCCTTTTCACAACTGGCATTTTACTGTTTAATTTTAATTTATTTTTATTCTGAAGACAAAGAAGTATTTTATACAAACAGCTGTATGAACGCAACATGTACCTTTTTCAATTCAATTTTGAACAAGTGTCTTCTGAATAAATGTCAATCTCTTTCCTACAGCAAATGGGATTCCTACAGGGATGTGACAGAACTTGTTCCATCACACCTGGCGGGTGTGACCGATCTTACACTCTCGTCTCAGTCCTGAAGCTAAACCGCATCGAATCCAGATGTCATGGTGAAACTGGAGACAGCTGTGATGGAGACCAGTGATTCCCAGCTGTGCATTATATGATGCTATCATTCAGTTACAGCATAATGGGCACAAACAAACACACTTGTATACGCAAAAACACATGAATGCAAGAGCTCACTCTCAATGTGCCGCTTTTGTAACCCACATACCACACAAACAGATCACAATGGAATTTTAGATCTCACTGCCTGGTAAAAGCCTTTCAGAAAAAGGAAATGCTGATATTCCCACAGGTAAATATAGATGCATGACACCAATAAAATGGTCTTTAATAATCACCTCAGTTATGGTGGGTAGGTGAGCATGTTGCTATGATAGCAGCAATGGGCTGCTGTATAATAAACCATGAAAACTAATAATATGGAAGGCAAACCATGCCATGACATTTAATCTAGACATTTAGACCAATTATGTAATTCTCAAATCAACAATTGCCTCTGGTTTAAAATGGACAAAAGCAATGTTAAGTTTTGAGCTTTAAATTCACCTATATGTTATAAATATAATATGTATTAAACACAGTGTATACAGCATTTTAGATTCCAAGAACACCATGGCTCTGTGAATGGCACAAGTTTAATTCTCAGGTGTCAGATTGGTTACTGTCTGTGAGGAATTTGTATGTTCTTCCAGTGTCTGTGTAGGTGTTTCCCAGGAGATCTAATTTCCACCCACACTCTAATGTTGAATTAAAAATCTTAAAGTGCCTCTAGGTCCGAATTGTGCATTTTTAAATGTTTGTCCTGTATTGAAATGGCAACCTACTCTGGTCACTTTCCTACTTTATGTCCAATGAGCTTTGGATTTTTAAATATATTTAACAACATGGACACATTCTTTTGTACAAGTATCAGTATGTCACATAATAAGGTTTATAGAAATGACCACATTTACCAGCCCAAAAAGCAAAAGTAACAAGACTACAAGTAATGAACATACAAAAACTGTTCTTAAGAGAAATCTTAAAAATACATTTAGGATGGGTTCATTCCTTGAAACACTATCATATTAAATAGCTGTCTACCAATGCCCCAATGCCAAAAATGCAAAGCAAAAGCAAATTTATGCTAACAAGGTCTTGAGGTTCTTGTGTTTGGAGATACAAGAAGAACAGAGGCTCTGAGCCACATAAAAACTGGGGCAACCCACTTCTTGACCCACATCCAAGCTAAATTTCCCTCTTTAATCAACAGGAAAGGCTGACCAAATGCACATAGGCACATGCAGAAGGGAAGCTGGTGGAGAACAGAACAGATCCATCAGAGTGGTGTTATAATTACACCGACATTGCAGTGGCACCCGATTAGCCGCCGCAATTACAGCACCTGCCTTTTGCCCCCAGGCCATGATTAAAAATGAAAATAATCGAAAACGAATCTAGTTTCATACCCTGCACTTCTAAATATATTGATTGCACAAACTGAAGTGCTACCATCCGAAAGGGTCTTAGCCAATCTGTGGACATAAAAGTGTGATAAAGGTGTGCATGGGGGTAGGAACCACCACTCTCAATTCGCCTCAATCAAGCTGAAGTCCACCTGATCTCTGGCTGCTAACCTACACATCATGTTATATGTGGTCACCTCTTCTGTTTCAAGAGTTTGGCCTCTGCACCATATTTTTATTACCATGAAGTTAAAATGTTTTAAGATATTGAAGTTTAATAAGCCATGCCAGTAACATCATGTCTTTGGATTTAATATGAATGTAAATCTTAATTGGGAGCCAGGGCTTTTAAATGGCTGAATGGGAGACTTGTTACAAATAAAAGTTCATTGTTATAATTTAGCCAAATATATTAAGTTTTAACTGATGTGTCAATGTGATATATGATAACAATGTGATATATATATATGTGTGTCTCAATTCTACAACCTAATGTGGTTACTTCACACTCTGCAAAGGAGCTCTTTTTATCCAAAAGGAAGTATCACTTTGAAGTGTAATTTCCTGCCACACACTGCGGGCAAAGGCAAATGTAGTGTTCGCTGATTGTTTACTACCTAACCATCCTAACAAATAACACCTAAAGCAATTTACTTATACTTGAACAAAACAACAGTGTTGTTACACGTCTTTCTCCTTGTCAAGACAAATCCTTTCACATTCAAGACTTTCCTTCTTAGTTATAGCCTTCATCTTTACTTAATCTTCCCCTGCTACCATCCCTACCCTTTTTCAATCAGTCTTTATCTCATCCCTTATCTGCACCCACTGTACATTCTTTATTATCATGTCAGTCTCACTTTGCTCTCTCTTACCTGTTAGAGCCTTCTCCAGGGCCATTTTTGTTTTGGGTACATTGTATTCAGAGATTTTAAGGTAATTAAAGGGAAATGGGAAACTCGCAGGTAATTTTTGCAAGAGCTCAAAACTTACATTGCAAAGTAAGGTGGTGGCTTTTTCAAAATCATCCTTAGAAATCACTGAAAAATGGCAAATGATGCAACTTCTAAAGCCATTTAGAAAACCTGACTTTCATAAACATTGTTCCTT
The DNA here is from genome assembly GCA_019802435.1 of Corydoras maculifer. Lineage (NCBI taxonomy): Eukaryota > Metazoa > Chordata > Actinopteri > Siluriformes > Callichthyidae > Corydoras > Corydoras maculifer. The sequence goes on from JAFMOD010000053.1 coordinate 1,164,686, forward strand.
CTAAAATCCTTAGCCATAGGCAAGTCTATTTCTTTCATTAAAACTTCAAGAAAATAGCCATTTTCAGGTCTGCAATTAAGAACTGCCTGTGAGAAAGCAATTTAGTCTCTGACGTCAGTTTTTTAACAAAAACAACAATAAAATAAGCCTTCATGGAGCAGTTGAAAAAAAAACTATCCTGCATTTTCCCCAAATAGTTAAGCATTATAAGTCTACAAAAAATAGGAAGTGATGATGGTAAAATATAACTTCATAGTTGCAATTGGAAAATGTATATTGGAAGAAAATAAAAGAGTACAGAATAATATATAAAGATCCAGTTGCTCTGGGTATAGATCTCTGGGTAAAGAGCAGTCCATGCAAATCGTCTTACAGGCCTAAGTTGGCTTCCTCTGCAAGAAAGCATAAGCAAAACATGCCTAAATAATAACTGAAACCCTCCAGACTACAAAAAAATTACTTGATAAGGGAGGCATTTCAATGTACTGACCATGCAATGTGTCTTTCATACCCTTTTCGCTTTAGGAAATAATAAAACAGTATTTTATTTTATAACAATTAACAGCAATTTATTTTAAACAGCAATTTATTTTATAAACAGTGTAATACAATCCTATAACCAGAAATGTGATATAGATGCTTTACATGTGATATAGTGCCATAAAATATGTTACATGTTTTTACAGGTCAGACTGGTTTGTTCAAGTGACAGTACAAAAGTACCTCTTTTCATCTGCATCATGGCTGCCTAGTGGGAGAATTACTGCTTAGTGTTTGCGCCCTGCAGCCAATTGCGCTTTAAGCTTCAGACACGCAGCGGGTGGAATGAACCTGCGCTCATCTTGTTATGTCATGCTGGACTATGAGCTGAAATAAAGATGTAGCTTGCTTGCTGAAATGGGATGTGACACTTTTGGAACTTGTTTCTTCTTCCATTAGGCTGGATCAGTTGATTTCTTTTCAGAGGAATAGGCACTTTGGCACACATTTGGTTTCTGTTTCTCCATGCCATGCATCCAGATTATGACTCCTTTGCAACTGGAATCCATTTGCCTTTCTGCAAGTGAAAGGAACTGCTGTTTCTACATCTTTTGCAGTGGTAGTATTCATCATCTACTGGCATCCTGTCATACATGTCCCTTGAGCGGGAGACTCAAGATCACTCCCAAGCAGGTCATATTGCCTAAATCTTAATCATATTTAGTAAGCTTGTTCAGTACTATGCCAATTAAACATTTTATTGTATTTATTATTTATCAGTTAGCTGTTAATACTGTTTACACCACTGCTCTTATTGTTTCTGGGCCTGAACTATTTTTTTGGTACTAATGTGGCTTGTCTACCACATGTCTATTCGTCTTAGACCTGCTGATGGTCGCCAGTTCCACCAGGCTCTATTTCTAAGGTTACCGAATATTTATCTATTACAACTACACTACAAAACACTACGTGTTTTTAATGTTGAGATTCTAACCTTGATTATTATTTCTACTTCTTATCATATTATTTCAGGTTTACCTTGTCTGAGCGGTATGACCTCATCATCTTGTTTTAATCTGGAGACTAAGGACTGTCTTATTGCATCCAGTTCCCGGTGCAGGTCTTGCCCTTTAAACATTTCTCTCCCAGAGCTTTTAACAAGCATGTATTCGACTGTGGCAGAGGTATTTGCTCAAAGTTTTATACAAGTTTTTATATAAGTGTGTGCGGAGCAGCGCCACGCGCCGCTCCACACACACCCACATCCTCATGTACACAAACACGCCCCTCTCCTCCACGCGCCGCTCCACACAAGCCCATTCACACACCTGTATCACATTCCTCTCTGCACCGATCACCCTCTCCAGTTTATTAGTTTCAGGTGTGCCCCCTCGGCTGAAGCGACTTCTTAAGCCGCCGTCCCGGACTCCACAGCGCAGAGTTTTGTTGGTTATACCCGATCGGTTGCTCGCCATGTTCTCTGAGCACGCCAGGATTCGGCGTGCCCCTGCTTCTTTCACTGCGCTCCAGTGCCTTACTCACTAGCTGGATCTCTGCAGGAACATGAAACCTTTTACTTTTGTTAACACACCTTTGACATTTTTACACATTTAATATCACACAGTTATGTCGTTCAATTTCACATGGCTTAGAATTATAATAATTTTTTTTCAAGCATCAATCTTAATTAATTAAGTCTTTTATTGACCTGTTGTATATTAAATAATGGTTAAAGTGACTTTAGAAAAGTTTAATTGCATATTTATATGTATATCTAATAAGTATATATATAGTATATTACATGGGTGGCATGGTAGCAGGATGATTACCAGAATCAGTCCACTTTCTTGGTCTATTTCCGGTAGGGAACTTTTTTTACAGTGTAGTGTTGCCATGTTCTCCTCATTTTTGCAAAGTCTCAATTTTCTCCCATAATTCAAAACCATGCAAGTCATCCAACCTAAAGTATGAAAATCTAGACTTCTATAGATTTATCTTTACCACTTTGATAATGATCTAAAATAACAAAAAAATAAATAGAATACAAAAACAACACATTGATTTTTTTGAAAACATATAAAACACTTTGTTCTATGCAAAGTTAATTCTAACAAAGATTCCAAAATGTGTCTTTTCCTCTAATGGTAAAACATGTCTAAAACAAAAACTTCAATATTATTTTTTAAATCCCCTAATGGTGAAAATAAAAGATTTCAAAAGAAGAATTCAAAACATACAATCATTCTTAAAGTTGAGATGTTTTTAGTAGTACTCAAAACGTATTACTTATTAATGAAATGCTGTGCTTTATTATTAGCTGTAACTGCCTTCCTGGTCTGTTTCTTTTGAGGTGTGACCGGCTTCGTGGAGGTGTAGTCAGATCTTCATCCATGGCTCTGCCGACGAATACTGGATGGAACCTGAATATTAATTGGACTGGCGGTTCCCTTAATGGACTCACATATAGTTTTCCAGTTGTTAGTTTTTCCATTTGTTAAATATCTGTATATGGCTGTCCTACATTATTGTTGCTGCCTCGCTGTTCAAGGAGGATGAGTCCCCCACTGAGTCTTGGTCCTCCCAAGGTTTCTTCCTTAAATAACAGCATAACAGGGAGTTTTTTCTTGCCACAGTCGCTTCGGCTTGCTCTTTGGGAGTTTAAAGGCTTTTCATTCTGTAAAGCTGCTTTGTGACAATGTACTGTTGTGAAAACCTGAACTTACTCAGTAGAGACAGAATGGAACACATATGAAAGAATAAGAAGACTAATGACCAAGTTCTTAATCCCTGTCTATTTTTATAAACCTCCTCATACAATTACACATTCCTTCTTCTTTGTCATGTTTTCCTTCCAATGACCATTGCTTTTTCTAATCAACAATCCTACTTCAAGATTTAGCCATTCATTTCGAGTCTTTTACCCTTGAGATATTCTTCTCATATCCTTTCTCCTTGATCAACTACTTCCCCCACATCACAAAACCTGCTTGCCTACAGAGCTGTCCAATGTGTGCTATAACCTTGTTACATTACATCAACCTAAAATGGAATAAAATCTTAATTACATCTGCCCACACTTCATTTACCCAATGTAGCTTGAACGGAGGGAAGCAATTTATACCTTATTCTCCTGCAACCAGAGCAAAGCAAGCAAAGCAAAATAAAAAAATAAGTGACGTTTTTAACAAAATTGTAATAAAGCAGGCATTAAATTAAGCTTAAAAATGAAATACTTGTTTTCAATTTATCTGCTGACAGGTCCGCCTAGTTAGAATACATAAACATGCAGGTTTCAGTTTTTATTCATTAATTTTGTGTCATTAAAACACAAGCCTTACTTACACATTATATTAAAGCAATAAGGTACGAGAGGGTATTATTGTAAGTAAATCATAGAAAAAAGGTCTAGGCATGTCGCTCAGCGTAGTACAGTTACACTTCTTTCCTGTGATTTATTCACAATAATGCACATCCTCGAGTGCCTTTCCTCGAGGTTTTCTGGAAAGACTTTCTAGCAGATTATTAACACAAAGTTGCATGACTAGTATATATATATATATATATATATATATATATATATATATATATATATATATATACTTAGATCTTTGAGGATTCCTCAAAGATCTATCTAATTTCACAAACAATTCCACTATTCTTCCTAAACTTCTATGCCTTATCTACTGTCACATTTGTTTGCTGTAACATTATACAGTGACCTTGAGTTTGAGAAAGGTGCTACACAAGTTAATTATGTTTAGGTCTATTGTTATTATTAAGTTAAGAATATAACCATTACTCAGGTTGTTATAGTGCAAATGCATAAAAAATAACTTCCACCCAGTTATCATTTCCTGTCGCATTTCCATGCTGAAGACGATAATGTATGTACTGAATACATACATTTATACACATATGTGTAAATGCTGTTAATGATAAGTAAAACAACGATTTGAAAGTTGTCCTTGTGCTTGAAAGCAGCCATGTCAGGATAGCATCTTGTCTTAATGCATTACATGCAAATATGTCTGTGTATTGCGTTTGTGTGTGTAGGTGTGTGTGTGTGTGTGTCTGTGTTTTGGCTGCATTCGCTCTTAAAATCAGGTCACTTGCAAGCCCATGCCTAAAGCTATTAGGCTATGCAAGAGAGGAGTGGAAATGCTAACCGATCACTATAGTTAGCCTGTTTTGTGGACATGCTCACTCACACACACACACACACACACACAGATGGCGTTTGGAAAGACAAGCGTTCTCTGTACCTATGTGCATCACTAAAGCTGCATGCCAAATTAAAGCGCTAGTATGCTAGGAGTCCTCTCCCTAACTTCTGGCTACCACAAATTTTCAAAATGTAAGTCAATAGAAGCCAGATACAATTATGAGTGAGGAAATTTTTTGTCACCTGCTTATCATATTTTATATACCATATGTGAGTGACCCGTATTGACCCTCTACTCTCAGAGTGCATTTTTTATCAGAGTGCATTTTGGATCAAACAGGGGCATTTATGGGCTCAAAAATTATGATTACCAATAATGTCCTCTATATTATATTTATATATATATTATATATGATATTTTGGGTGGCACGGTGGCTTAGTGGTTAGCTATAATAACAGCATGGAGAGAAAACTTAAACAATTTTAAGATTATTAAAAGCCTATGAGGTCAAACTGCTGTTTATTTAAATGTATAGTATGCAAAATAGCTATGAATACATTTTTTCTTTTGTAAAACTTACCCCCTGTCTTTTCTATAAAAAGCTGTTTCTTATTTGCTTTGGCACATCTCAAATATTGAAACTTTTTGGGTGGCTTAATATATCATATTTTTCATTCATTCATTCATTCATTATCTCCCGCTTTATCCTCTATTAGGGTCGCGGTGGGGTTCCCCATGCTCATCCAGGGTAGAACGTTTCGGGCGCTGGGCAGATACACCCAGGACAGGGTGCCAATCTATCGCTGGGAACACACTCACACACACACACACACTATATGCGGCAATTTGGAGAACTCAATTGACTTGATCCATGTTTTTGGACTGTGGGCGGAAACCAGAGAACCCAGAGGAAACCAACACGGACACGGGAAGAACATGAACACTTCACCCAGATGGGGATTTAAACCGGGAATCCCTAGCGCTGAGAAGCGAACGTGCTAACCACTAAGCCTCCGTGCCGCCCCATGAGAAATTATATTTAGTCATTCATTCATTCATTATCTCCCGCTTATCCTCTATTAGGGTCGCGGTGGGGTTCCCCATGCCCATCCAGGGGAGAACGTTTTGGGCGCTGGGCAGATAGACCCAGGACAGGGCACCAATCCATCGCTGGGCACACACTCAGTCACTCTATATGGGCAAATTTTTGAGAATTCAATTAACTTGATCCATGTTTTTGGACTGTGGGAGGAAACCGAAGAACCCGGAGGAAACCCACGCAGACACTGGGAGAACATGGAAACTCCACCCAGATGGGGATTCGAACCGGGAATCCCTAGCGCTGAGAGGCGAACGTGCTAACCACTAAGCCACCGTGCCGCCTATTTAGTCATTTATATTTAAATTAGATTTAGTCATTTGGCAGACGCTTTTATCCAAAACGACAACACTAATCAGTGGTAAAGAAGGAACCAGTATTACTTTAGTATTATTAACCTGATCATTATCCAATCTGATTTTAATGCCTAGATTTTAATGCCTTTTTTTTACTGCCATGTTTTTTTTCTTTATTATTATTATTTTATCATTGTTATTATTATTATTTGTACAGCAAGTGCTTCTGAAAAAGCTGTGTTTTGATTTGTTTCTCCAAGACAATATCTATTACTTGAAGATATGAACAAAGACATGCAGTAGTGATCAAATCACCATCACTGAAGCCTGCATGTGTGAAGCCTAAGCCATTGCTTATGAAAGTCCTTTACTGATGTACAGCAAACAAGTATCAGCTGAAATAATTAAGCTTCAAGTATAAATAAAATTTGCATGAATGCTTCAGCAAACCTTAATAATGAGCCTGTTTAAGAAAACTCAGAAAACGAATAAGTTGATTTTTTAAAGTAAGCAAAAATTGGACTATATATAATAGGGTTGTGAATCTCTCAGTGTCTGGCGATTTGATTCCAATTTTTAACAACACAATTCGATTCAGAATCGATTTTCGATGCAGAAATGATTTTCGATTCGATTCAGAAACAATTTTTTCAGTTCAAATGCGCTTTAAATTTTGTTTGAATGATTGACAAGATGAAATGATGTAAACAATACAACATTTATTTAAAACAATACTTTCAGGTTCCGGTTAGCTTAGCTTTTTGTAAGCTTTTATTCTTACATAAAAAAAGTCAATGAACAAATAATTCTGAATATATTAATACCAAAGTTTACCATAGTGCATTAGCCTTTAATCAAAACTAAAATACAGACTTTAGTCATAGTGCATTTATATTTTGCAAATCTTTAAAACTTAACATCCATACTTCAGTCTATTTAACAACATAACAACAAACTTAACTTTAAATATTAAATATATTTTTCAACTTTGCAACTACTTTTATCTCAGAGTGATGTCGCGGCAAATGGGCTCACACATTTGTCGTATTTCTAAAGTACCGCAATTTTATGTTACACTCTTTGTAAACAGTTGTGTTCATGTCGAGCTCTCTCTCTCTCTTCCTGGCTTTAAAACCCAAACACCGGCTTTTAACGACGAAGGGGGGGGGGGTCGAATCAAGCTCCCCCGCTCCATACTAGCGAACTACAACGGGAGCTGGTTAACAAGCTTGCTGTACAGTGGCCGAGTGGATCCGTAATGCGATATGCAGTTCACTCTGGAGGTGGCACCAAAAAAATTAAACTTAAACACATTTTTTAAAAATTGATTCTTGAGCATTTTGAATCGATTCTGAATCGCCTGGACTACGAAGCACCCCTAATATATAATAACAAAAACAGTAAAGCTACAGAAAAACCCTACAAATCTACAAAATTTCATTACTAAGGAGACAGAAAAAAAAATAAATAAATAAAAGAAAGGGGTGAGGATGGCAGGGAGGCAGGGTTGTGGGTATTAGTGGGTAAGGAAGTAAGAAAAAAAAATATTTAAAAATGTTGCCTGCTGATTGATAAAGGTGACACCCACAGAAAATAAAAAACTAAGAACAAATGTTAATTAAAACTGATATGTAAATCTAGTAAAATATACATTGAATATATAAATATACATTAAATTCAGATAAATGTAATAAAAAAAATAAATAAGGCTAACAAAATGAAGAAATTAAGACAGAATGCACAAAAGACAATTACAAAAAACCTACATTGGTTATGTCTAGGGAAAATAAACTTTAAAATGTTAAGAAAGAAATGAGAAATGTATATTGTAGCATTGTACATTGTATTGCAATGTAGTATTTATTGCTAATTCTAATTACATAGCTTTTTTTTCTCGTGGGAAGTAATAAAACTCAGGATGTGATTGTAGTTGCGTCAGATAGGTGAAGTGCTGGCTCAGGTTTGATGCCACACACTTTCATTTTTCTTTTCTCTCCTAAGTGGCCCACAGAGGCTGCTGATGTTAAATAAAGACGCAAACCTGCCATTTTCTTGGCACTCTTTGTCCGAAAGTCCCCTGTCTCTTTTGTAGCATGTTGCGATTCTCTTTAAACCAAAGAGAGCCATGGTTCTTCATATATTTATTACACTGTGCCAGAGTTTTCCTAATTTTGTGTAAATATTATTACCATCAAAACTGCAGTGCTATAAATAGGTAGCGTATTGTGCTACATGGCACATCAGCAATGATTTATTTGCTTTGTGCTGCAGTCAATGTTGCGAAAGAAGTCTGGAAGCACATTATTAATTTTACATGCCAACTTATTGTTCTGAACAACAAATCCATAGATGCAGCATGGTGTAGCTGTTGATCACCCTGCTAAACCAATTTAAGATCATTTTCATTCATGCCGATGTGTATTTACCTTTCATTAGACTAACAACATGCTATTACACTTATAGCACCTGACATTTAACAGTATCTACTGCAACATAATGTCACTTTCACTTATAGCAGAGAACATAGCAATTAATAAGACATAAGAAAGCCTAAAATGGATGTCAATGTAAAATAAGTTAATATATGATCAATAATAAAATAACAGCTTACAGTTTGCAAATATGGTAGATCTATTTAGGCCTAGAAATATAAAAGGATTGTGTGCAGGATTAGAATAATGCTGGGTTATATTGAGAGAGGAGGAGGTATTTGCTTTGATTTTAAAACTATAAAGGGTTGACATTTTGCAGGGTTGAAAAAAAGAGAAGATTATAACCTATATAGAATTTCTCTTTCCTGTTGTATATGCAAATAAACACACGTCATTTAATTGAAAAAGAGATCATCTTTAAGACTTTATGTTAAGCACAGCCCATATTTTACATCAAATATTATATATAGTAATTATGGGTGGTGTATTTTATATACTAAAGCAATAAAGGACAAGAGGGCATGTATTATTGTGAATAAATCATGGGAAAAATGTGTTATTAGGCATTAGGGGGAACGGAATGCCGTTACACATCGTTCCCGTGATTTATTCACAAAAATGCACAACCTTAATTGCCTTATAGCTTTTATAAAATGGTTACAAACACACCATCAAAAAATAGTTTGATTGATCAATGCATTTATTGAAAGCATAAACGTTAATAAACTGGTATTCTGAAACGTAATCTAATCTAGTTCTAGTTAGACTATCCTCCTTGAGCAGCCGCTCAGCATCAACAGTGTAGGACTGCCATATACAGACTATGTGGTGATCAGGTGTCTGTATTTAGGGACCAAGACAACCTGTTTTATAAAGTGTTTTATGTCCATACTGTACAATATTTTATTTCAGTAAATAATTATATAACAGAGGTTTCAACTTTACAATCTGACTGGTAAAAAACATTTATCATAACATGGCTTTTTTTTTATTTTTTTTTTATTACAACTGTTGATGCGTTGCCTTTCCTTAAACATATTACATACAATGCAGGTGTCTGAATTAGAGCCATGCTGTGCAACTATCCTCTGTTTTATCAAGCTATCCATTATAACGAAGGATTAATTATTTAAATTATTTATATAAATTAATTATCATAACATTTTTTTTTTGGACTTCCTTATTTTTTTGAGGATTTCAGTGTTTATCTATCTGGGCTGGATTTCCCAAAAGTGTCGTAGCGATAAGTACTTCGTAACTTCGTATTTAAGAACATTCTTAAATTTACGAGCCTTTCCTGAATACATGCGTAACATAAGTCGTTCTTAAAATTTGTCAACACTATCCATAATCGATTTTTATCGATTTTAGCGATTCGTTGTTGCAGCCCTACACAGGGAAAACATGTATTTTCCACACAAAGAGCCACCTGGGAATCACACCATGAAACTGGTGGTTAACAGTGTAACAATACATTAACCACCAATCAACTGTGGCACCCACAGGTAACCTAAAAATTTATAATATGATTGAGGAAAACTAGAAACCACAACAAGTTTTGCCATGTTTTGATTTTAACGTGCCTTGTTCTTCACCGGAACTGTCCAGAGAAATTATCTGACTTGACTTGAAACAACCTACCCATTCTGTTTATTTAATTTATCTGCATGATATATGCATGACTGCAATACTGCCACTCACTGGGTGTTTATTCTGTTTTTGCACTATTCAGTGTGAATACATTATAATGTCATTTCAAGGCCATGCTCAGACTTGAATACGGCATAATCACAGATCAACTGGGAAGAGTAAAATGCAAAATCATCATGCGAGTGCCATTCAGTAGTTTGAACCTGTGCTTAAAAAAATAGCTCTTCACAGACATAGCAGGCTGTGTTAATGAAACTACTGACATTCAGGATTTCAGCTTCAGTGATCTACAAAGTGTCTTTGGGTTAAAAAAGGATGCTAAACAGATGTACTGCAGTCATCAATTGTAAAACTACAATGTCCATCTATATGGTAAAGGGAGAAAATAGAAAATTTACCAGGAACACAGGGAATAGAAACTTTTGATTGGTATTTTTTGATGTATGAATATATACTGTATATAATGTTCTCAAATGTGGCTAGTGTTAGTCTTGCAGAAGTAAAAGTGACTTAAAGGCAGCAGTGCCATTTTTAAACACTTCAGTATCACTATTAGACAGAGTAATTGACCAATTAAAATTAACTGCCAGCAGCATCAGCAGCAACGGTGGATGACTAACAAGAAGTGTGCAACAAAATAATTAACTAAACTTTTTGACTTTACATTGACATTGTCATGGGATAAAGTAGATGTAAAACCCACAGAAAGTATTTTAAAACTGGATTGTGGTTTTTAGCAACCCCTGAGATTCAAAAGTAGATAAATAAAGTAAGATTAGTAGAGATAATTTATTAAATTCTGAAAACAGGTAAAAATATTTTATGCCATTTTACACTAGTACCTGACTTAACGCTAACTTTAAGCCTTAGTTGCACAATCCATTAAAGATAAATATGCTTTTGGACAATCTGGGTTAATAGTCATATTTTTGCACATACACAATTTTACAAGCTTGCTTTAATCTAACACATGCACCAAACCTTTCCCCAAACTAATGAAATCTGTTCGATCTGTAGCTAAATTCGATTTACTGAAACAATGTACAATACAATTAGATTTTTGTGTCTATAGAGAACAAACCCAATGAATTTTTGGGTTGGAGATTAATCTGATTTCAACACTGGCACATGAAAATGTCAACATCACTTCATTCCCTGTTTCTTTTCTATGTTGTGGCCAGCATGACATGGTAAAACACAGGACCTATAGTAGGGTTTGACAAATCTGTAAGGCCACTGTATGTGAGTTATAAAAATTATAAAAACAGGATATGTAAATATATGTCCACCTTTACTTCATTATTCATTATCTTCCACTTAATCCTTCATTAGAGTTGAGGGGGATTTCCCATGCCTATCCAGGGGAGAACGTTTTGTGCACTGGGCAGATACATCCAGGACAGGGAGCCAAAATATTGCTGGGCACACTCACTCACACAGACACACACACACACAAACACATACCATATGAGGCAATTTAGAGCATTCATTTTATCTTGGATCATGATTTTGGACTGTGGGATCGGTCATGGACCCCCAGCACTAAGAGGCGAACGTGCTAACCACTAAGCCACTGTGCCGATCTTTTCCTTATGTTAAGAAAAAACTGAAAAGAGCTGTTAAGGAAAAGCGCTTTCAAGAGCAGGGTTAATACTATTTCTAACAGTTTTAATACTCTATCCAACTTTTAACCTGAAGCATTTAACCAACTAAACCAACAGACTTGCAATGTCCACTGGCTTTACTTTAAAGAGTGTTATGGTCATTATATGGGTTGGCAATACATAACTCTGTAGGTAACCAGAAAGTAACCAGCTCTTATATTAAGAAATACTGCAATAATACTGCAATACTGAATTTAGTAAAACACATATAATTCTGGCTAGAAAGATGATTTTTGTGTTGTATAGAGGTTGTGGGAATTTGTATTACTGAAAAAAAAATGAAAATAACAAAAATAAATAAATGTCATAGTAATATTGATACAAATTTTTATAAAATATTTTCCACATTAAAATTAGTTTGTTTTGGGGTAAATGGCAAATGCTTTTTCTTATTTTAATATGTGAAATTTTGTCGAGTGATTTTTTTTAGTAAGAGCAATTAAAATATAAGGGAAACTCTACGGGTTTTTCTATAATATAATACCCCACATTTTATTTAAAATTGTTCAAATTTGCTGACAATACAAATTAATGTTCCTATTACACAACCTTTTTTTGGACAGCAAGAAATAAGACATGCTTTCTTTTGTTTACTTAATGTGTCCCACACAAAGCATTTACTCTTAAGAGGCCTTTTCCTGTATTACACAGAATTGTCAAATACAGTATTTAAATGTGAAAATGTAATATTTCAACTAAAGAAAGCCCCTGATGAGTTGCTAATGTTTTAATGATAGAGTGTCACACTTCTGCCACATGCTTGCTGGCCACCTACTATGTGTTAGAAAGCTATAATAATTTACCAAGTTACACAAAACCTACAAATCCCCTGTCTCATACTGAAGATTTAGTTTGATTCAAGTTTTTAAACCAACTCATATTAAAATGTCTAGTTTTTAAAACCCATAGCAGAATGATATTTTTTTCAAAAAGATTAACACCCCTGAAACTACAAAGGTAAAGGGAACTGTGCTAATGATCTCACTTCTCCGAAGACTCACTATACTTTGTATGCCATGTTAATCATTCTGACAGATTGTATCTGAGAGCATAATAAATACGGGCACTTCAGTGCAGGCAGGAGCACCAGAAGACTGTTTACTGATTTGGCAATGCAAAATCCCTCAAGGACTTCTGGTTAGGCAGTCCTGATCTTTATTCTATATTGGTAGGTAAAACGGAAGGTAAAAAGTAGGGGTGCTGAAAAAAATAGATTCTTCAATGATTCGGAATCGATTCAAAATGCACAAGAATCAATTTTTAAAAAATGTTTTTGAGTTTTATTTTCTGGCGCCCCAAGTGTACTGCATATGGCATTACGGATCCGCTCGGCCACCGTACAGCGAGCTTGTTAACCAGCTCCCGTTGTAGTTCGGCATGAAGCTGGGGGAGATCGGGATTAAATATAAATATAAAATGATGCAAAAACTGGGACAGCCTCCAGCACCCTCGTGACATAAATTTTGATAATAAGTATAGAACATGTATATTTTGTTAAACCTTGTAGGTCATTTCCAATTCTCATGCTTCTGCACTTTTACTGCTGTCCCTTTAACTGCCCTTCAAGTAGTGTCACATCTGTAACCTGCTTCCTGCATTATGTGAAGTGCTGAATCCTTTTTTTTTAACCAACCCAATAGCATTACCCAGGGTCACCACAGTGAATGTGTTTTACACTCAGTCACACTCAGAGCTTTAAATTGTTTTTCTAAAAAATCAGAATGTAGATTGTTATAGATTTTATAATAAAACGTATGCATATGGAATGGTATGTTCAGCATGTGCATAACGGCATGATAAGCAGATGTGAATGCTCAATGCATTTTATGAAAGTAAAAAAAAAATGTAAATACATAGAGAGAAACATTAACTAAAATGCAGCTCTTCATAACAGTTGTTGGACTTAGATTTACCTGAAAAATACCTTGCCTGTTGTTGCCTTTTTTCCTATTTCACTTATTACAGAAACTTACCATGAATACGAAACCCATCCCAAGGCCATTGAATCAAATTTAACAAAACCTCTGTTGGTCTCATGGATTACCATTTAGTATGCACAGGACTGATGAGAGACAACACTGAACTCCAATACCACCTCCACCCCTGATGCCTGTACAACAGTATTCATTAGTATCCAATGGTAAAGTATAATCCTCTTCAGAAATGTCTCAGCAGTTACCTGCTCCCAGGATTTATATTTGCTAGGCTTTGAATTCCAATTAGATGGAGACACACATAACACAATTATAGATACTATGCTAGTAACAGTTCTTTAATCATTCATCATTAAGAACAGCAGTCACGTGTATCAGGATAGTTAGAAAAGGAGAATAGTTGAACATTAGTTGCTTTAAGGTGTTCTTAATACTGATACATTGTAGAGGGGCTTTCTTTATCATTTATTTTGCTATATATTACACATCCATCTTTTAAACTGAATCCATACTATAAAATCTTTGTTTCTCAAAACACTTTCCCAGTAGGGTCCTTCAAGGGTATCACTGATCTATTGTTAGGAAATAACAGACCATTAAATGCTGTAATTGAATAAATTCTCTACTGACTCTTTTAAGAAATCTCTTAAGACGTTTTTATTTAGAGGCTTTCAGTTAATCTTTGTTTATTTGTTTATTACTTACTTACTATTATGAATAAAGCATTATACACAGTTGTACAAGGATATCAGATAAAAAAAGATATACAGTGTGAAACTCAGTATCACATTGAATATTTAGAAATAAAAATGGACCACTGCTAAACGTAGAAATAAAGACAAAAAAACAATGTCTAAAATTACATAAAATAATCCTCTAATGTGTGAAAACCAGTCTAACCTACAGCAAACAATGGACACCAACATGTCTTTACTATAAACACAAAAAACCCATGTAAATATTTCAGGACATTTGATGATAATTTCTGTTAAAAAGATTTTTTTGGAATTAATGTTTTTCTCATGTTCAAAAATGTAAGGATATATGTGAGGAAAGTCGTAGCCAACAGCTTTGTTCATTGGGGGTAAGTAGTGCACCTAACGTGTCTCTGCCTGATGACCATGTGCAGGCTTTATAAACATTAACGTCACATGCCACGTAGTTTTCATCTTTGTTACGTGAATAAAGCCCCTTCCTGTTTGTGAAAAATCCTGGTTCCAGTTCTCATTCCTTTAGCCCCTCATATTTTTAATCTTTACAAATAATTTAAAGTCACATGAAAGTTAACTCACATCAAAAATGGAGGTGGACAATATCAGTCTTTTGTGGAGTTTAAAAGTTTTGCACAGTCTATGTCTGCACTGGTTTATTATGTCATGCCATAAAATAGGTTATATCATGAAGACATAAACATGAAGATAGAGTAACAATGTTTTTAATCATTATGAATATTATTATTATTTATTAATAATGATAATATTAATATTATTAGTATTATGGAAAAGTAGAAGTAGAAGAAGAAGAAAATGATGAAGAAGAAGTAGAGGAAGAAGAAGAAAAATAGAAGCAGTGTAAGAAGAGAAAGAGGAAGAAGAAGAAAAGCAACAAAGAAAAAGAAATACATTTATTCTTTCAAAAATGCTAAAACAAAAACAATAAATGAAATGTGTAAAAAAAAAAAAATTTTTAAAGAGACAAAGAGTGACAGGGGAGTTAGGCAGGACATAGCAAGCCTCAGGCAGAGGTAACATTAAAGGCACTTAAAAAAATGTAAGCTGAAAGATTTGAAAAGAGTGAAATTGTAAGTAATGAAAACAGAACTAGGAAATGCAACTAAAATGGAATACGATTATACTTGCAAAATGTTCATGATACATGATGAAGATATACACTACATAGACTTCAAACAGTATTAGAACACATAATTGCTGAATTAATCTGGCTGATTCAGTACCTTTCCAAAATGTATATACAACATCACCTAGCCATGTACTTTGTCTCGGGGCATTAAGAAATAAATAAATGTACAGTTGGTTGAATTTGAGGTATAGAAGAATTTGACTAGGTCTGGCCTTGACCTCACTAAACCCTGTCGAACAAATTAGAATTGAGTTTAATATAGACAAATGATTTGATGACATGTCACCACGACACATGATACAGAGACCATATATTTGATCCTGGTTTCTCTTTTGCACTTACCACTCTTTTGGAAAGGATTTCTTAAGGATTTTGCAGTGTGTTTGTAAAGGTTTTTGCCAATTTCTTTTGAACAGCATATTTCAAACCAAGATTCAATCGTCAAAATACATGTGTTTACTCATATACATGATTTACACTACTCCAGTGGATGTTTTGTAATGTGCATGGTTGTGTAAGGCTTGTATGCTTACAGGCTTCTAGTGCACAGTGTTTTTTGGATGTTAATTAGTTACTAAATCTGCAGAGCGCTAATCAGTTGTATGCACTATGTTTCTTAGTATTCTGCAACCTCTTTTTGTATCTCAGTAGTAAAATGTTCTGATTCTAATTCAAATCAACAGTGTTGGAGGATTTTTGGTTTGTCAGCATTGTGCAGCAGTTGTGAGGTATGTTTGTGTGACCATTGCGAACGTGCTAATGCATATTCAGTGGAATCATCTACATGTACTGACAACTAGAGCTTAAACCTGCAACCCAATGATCAAACTCTGATAATTTTAAACACTAATTTGACTAAACCTGCGCTTTTTTCATGACATAATATTGTAGTGGAAAATCATTATGTATTATATTTTATTAATCCATTTTGGTGTTAGTGTGGCATTTACAAAACTTCTCTACTTAACCTTGGAGGGAAATTGAAGTTTGATATGATGGGATGGAATGTGTTGGGAGGATGATATTTCATAAAAGCAGGTGCATTGAGAGCGGGGTAAGAAAGGCTCAGGGTCGAAGCCTCAAACCTCGCCTATCTGGATG
The DNA here is from genome assembly GCA_019802435.1 of Corydoras maculifer. Taxonomy (NCBI): domain Eukaryota; kingdom Metazoa; phylum Chordata; class Actinopteri; order Siluriformes; family Callichthyidae; genus Corydoras; species Corydoras maculifer. The sequence continues at coordinate 1,181,365 of JAFMOD010000053.1, forward strand.
CAAACAGGTTGTGAAGGGTTGGAGCCCATATATGGTATAACTTCCACTACCTGCGTTTTTTTCAAGTATCTTTTGTTCTCACATTATTATTGGACAGAAACTGTATTATCTATTTTTCTATTGGCTGTGCCAATAGGTCCACCTATGATGTCAATTACAGGCCTCTCTCATATTTTTAAGTGGGAGAACAATTGCACAGCTGGTGAATGACTAAATCCTTTTTCTTCCCACTGTACAATAGCACAGACATTTATTTTGGTGTAATTTGGCATGTCATGGGAGGGCTGTATATTTGGTTTTATAAAACAGAAATACGTATGTATATATATATATATATATATATATATATATATATATATATATATATATTGTTTAATATCTTAAAAATAGAAGCAGCATATCATTGGTAGATATCAATGATATCAGCTTCACGTTAACTTCGCAAAAAGCCCATGTTGGCTACTTCTAAATATTGAGAAAAAAACTTTTATATATAAATGAGTTCTATATCATACCTCAAAGACTTTAAGGTCACTGTAGCCAATAGTGCTCTTTTGTGAATGTGGCGAGTCACCGTCTAACAAAAATCAATGTAGAACAATCCATTTGGAAAATACTAATTAGGTTAGGACTGAAATGCCTGAAACACCTATGATATTATTCCAAATGATAAATGTATTTCTTAAAGGCAGCAATCCAACCACAAAAACCCAATATGGCCTTGTGTAGAATTAGCGTTAATAAAATATAATGTATAAAATATCAAAAATGTATATTTTTAGAATATATTTTGATGTGTTTTATGCATGAAGATATATGTAAATCCTCCTACACGCATGAATCAGCATCACTATGACAAGAACACATCAGCACCATATCTAATGAGGCTATTTTTATGCACTGCTATACAATATATATATATATATATATATATATATATATATCTTGATAAACAATACGTGACATACATTTGATAAGCTGGAAGTACGTTGCTAATATTCACTTCAAAAATTGTGATGTATGTTTTAATAATAGGGGTGCTGAAAAAAATCGATACTTCAAAGAATCACAATTAGTAGTAGATGTTTTTTATGTAAGAAAAAGCCAAGCAGCTAAGTGAACCTAATACTGATCATTTTAATTTAATTTTTTTTATTATTTATTTTTTATTTTTGCATATATATATAATATTATGAAAAAAGATTTGATACAGGAAGGAACCCAAAAGTATTGTTTTAAATAAATGTTCTATTTGTTTACATTGTCATTTCATCTTGTCAAGCAATTCTGAATCAAATCATGACCTCAAAAATCAGAATCGAATCGAATTGCCAGACAATGAGAGATTCGCGCCCCTATTTTCATTCATTCATTATCTCCCACTTTATCCTCTATTAGGGTCGCGGTGGGGTTCCCTATGCCCATCCAGGGGAGAACGTCTCGGGCGCTGGGCAGATAGACCCAGGACAGGGCGCCAATCCATCGCTGGGCACACACTCACTCACACAGACACACTCTATATGGGGCAATTTAGAGAATTCAATTGACTTGATCCATGTTTTTGGACTGTGGGAGGAAACCGGAGAACACGGAGGAAACCCACGCAGACACGGGGAGAACATGGAAACTCCACCCATATGGGGATTCCAACCTGAGTTCGCTGAGAGGCGAACGTGCTAACCACTAAGCCACCTTGCCGCCGCGCCCCTATTTTATAATATATAAATTCGAATTAATTTTGTACTATTCATGCTTATTATTATTTTTATTATTATTAATATAATGTACTGGAAAGTACATGTTAATCATACAATTTGGGTGTTATTCAACTCAATTGCCACAGGTGTAATTGAGTACGTGGAAAGGCATTTTAGATAACTGTATCGGTCCAACTACTGTAATTGGGAGAATTTAAGAAAAGTAAAAAAAAAAAAAGTTGGTCCGGCATGACCGTGCCCCAGTGCACAAAGCAAGGTCAAGTTGCCCACACCAAGCAGTGACCTCATCCCTATCGAACACTTTTTGATATAAACTAAATTGGAGATTCTAAAACATGGCCTTTAATCCAACATCAGTGTCTGACCTCACAAATGCTTTTCTGGATGCACTGGTAAAAATCCCCACTGATACACATTGAAATCTGAAAAAAAGTGTGGATGTAGTTATGTAGCAATAGCATAAAAGCTTCAGTAGATATAATGTGTAGACATCCCAACACATTTTTTTCACATTTGTATTATCTGAATAGAAGGTATTCCGCAAACATTTGGAGAAATCTGCTTAAAAGGCAGGTTTTGCCAATTTCATAAGTATTCTTCTTTTGGGAACATACAGATATGATATTTTGTATTTTCTTCTTAATTTTTCTTCTAAACATTTGAAATCTCTGGCTCACTTTAAGTAAAATAAAAGTTTTTAAAAATGGGAAATAGTCATTACATTTGTACTGACCACATTTTAAAACTTTTCCCATCTCCCCAATGGTATTTTATTAATTAATTTTCTTCCACTTAATCCTTAATTAGGGTCACATGGTTTGTTCCCCATGCCAATCCAGGGGAGAAAATTTTGGGCGCTGGGCAGATACACCCAGGACAGAGCATTAATCTATCGCTGGAGTCACTCACTCACACACAAACACACACTATATGGAGTAATTTAGAGCATTTAATTTACCTTGAATCCATGTTTTTGGACTGTGGGCGGGAGCCTGAAAACCTGGTGGAAACCCACGCTGACACAGGGAGAACATGAAAAGTCCACCTACATTGGTATTCGAAGCTGGATTCCCAGTGCTGAGAGTCAAACTGCCACCCTCAATGATACTATTTGCAATGTCCAAACTTAAAAATAAATCTATAAGTGCAAAATCTATATCTGCAGGAATAGCTTCATTTAAAAGTTGATCACAGTGCATGTTACTGGTAAGGTAAATGGGTGAGAATAAATTAAATCATGCTTATTAACACCCACTCCCTTAATGGTAATAGTCAGGTGTTCACATTGGATTTATGTTGTGTAACCAATGGATTACAGTCGATGAAGTGTGGATTGGGGGTTGGGAAAGTTTGAACTACCAAAAAAGGATGTCAAGAAAAAATACATTATTAGAAATACATAAACACGTATGTGATAGAAGAAGTCTGCAATATTAGTGAAATGCGGAGGGAAATCCTGCAATCCTTTATGCCATAAAACCAACCAGCCGCAGCAAATCTCACAGCAGATGCTTAATCCGTGCTCCTGCCGATCGTTTGAGATTAAGACCACGGCTATATTTTATAAAATAAACACACTGAAGTAGCTAAGTTCGCAAAATCATTCTGCTAAAAGCACAACTGTACCAGCAGTGGCGTCTTTTAAAATGTTAAACAGAATAGAGAGCTTACTCTTACGTGGTAAGCGCGCATCCGAACATACGCGGCGTTCACGGACCGAGCTTGGACTGAAGGTGTGTATGAATGCGTGTGTGTGTGTGTGTGTGTGTGTGTGTGTGTGTGTGTGTGTGTGTGCAACCACGCCGCCGCGTGCCGTGAAAAGTTACACGGCGGAAACGCACTTGCCTACCTGATGATGGCCGTGTCCCCCTGGCGCACGGTGATGTTGTCGGTGGCGCGCTGCACGTCCACGCTTCGCGCCGGGAAGCCTGCGGGCAGAAGAACACACAGCAGTCGGAACAGGGTCGCTTCCAAGTGGCGCCAGCAGCACGCGCTCCTCCGCCGCACCGACATTTCGGTTTTCACACAAACAAACACCAAAAAGCCAAGCTTAGATCCACAAAAAAGATAGAGGGCAATGGGAGAGTGATAGATAGAGAGGAGGAAAAGTACGCGCGTGTCCCCAAAAAAAGAAGAGGAAAAATAATAACTCCGTTCGCTCCCTGGTTCGAGAACCGTTTCCCGCAACGGCCTATGCTGGCCGAAATCCCTTTGCAATGCTTTTGTCCAAAATAAACGCTGAAAGAAGCGGTGCGATAAATCAAAACGCACGCAGTCAAAGCTCCGTTGATGCGCACAGCCGAGTGAATTCGGAGCGTGCGCGCTCCCGGAGCTGTGCGCGCACCCACCAAACCCTATACATCCCCGCTGCCGAGCTACTGCCGCTGCTGCCCCCTGCGTCCACAGACCCCGCCTTTATTCAAATTTACGCTAAATCATAAGAATTGCAGCTGGTTTGTGAGTCATGGCACTTTATTAGGAAATAGTTTTTAAACTATTTGCACTGATATGCACTGGAACTACTTTTATTCGTGCTACTAATTGATTGAAGCAGTTGCTGCAGAACTCAAAACTGCAACTGCAGAGCTTCCGCAATAAACACATTTTCAAAAGTATGTGAACACACTTTCTATTACAGCAACATTTGAAACTGGCTGGACTTAAACATAAATTCCATTCCATTATCTTCTGCTTTATCCTATATTAGGTTTGTGGGGAGGGGTTCGGGGAGGGGTTCCCTTTGCCCATCCAGTGGAGAACGTTTCGGGCGCTGGGCAGATACACCCAGGACAGGGCTCCAATCTATCGCTGGGCACACACTCACTTACACACACACACACACACACACACACACTCTATATGGGGCAATTTGGGGAACTCAATTAACCTTGAATCCATATGTTTATACTGTTGGAAGAAAACCTACAAACTGAATTCCAAAAATGTTGGGATACTAAACAAATTGTGAAATAAAAACTGAATGCAATGATGTTCATCGCACCTTCCTCTTTATGATGCGCCAAATGTTCTCTATATGTGAAAGATCTGGAATGCAGGCTGGTCATTTCAGTACCCGGATCCTTCTCCTAAGTAGCCATGATGTTGTAATTGCTGCAGAATGTGGTCTGGCATTATCTTCTTAAAAATTGCAAGGTCTTCCCTGAAAGAGATGACGTCTACATGGGAGCATATGTTGTTCTAGAACCTGAACATAGTTCCCTGCATTAATAATGTCTTCCCAGACATAAAAGCTGCCCATGCCACAAGCACTCATGCAACCCCATACCAGGCTTCCGAACGGAGCGTTGAAAAACAACTTGGGTTCTCCTTTTTGAGGTGCAGTGACGTTTAAGGGTCCGGAGATCACAAACATCCAGTACAGTTTTACAGTCTTGACCCTTATGCATAGCGATTATTTCAGGTTCTCTGAAGCTTTTGATGATGTTATGCATGGTTGATGATGATAACTTAAAAGTTAAAACAACTTAAATCTTATTTTACGCTGGGTAACACCATTCTGGTATCGCTGCACTACCTTTCTGTGCAACAATGGTGGAATGGGTTATCCTCTTACCATCTTGGCTTCTGAGAGACACTGACACTCTGTGGAGCTCTTTTTATACCCAATCATGTTGTCAATTGACCTAATTAGTGTTAATTGATCTTCCAGCTGTTTGTTATATGCTACATGTCCTAACTTTTTTTTGGATTTGTTGACACTGAAATTTTGATTCAACATATTTTCCTTTAAAATGTTACATTTACTCAGTAAACTTTTGATCTGTCATATATGTTCTATTACAAATAATATATTGACATTTGCCATCTCCACATCATTGCATTCAGTTTTTATTCACAATTTGTTTAGTGTCCCAAAGTTTTGGGAATAAGTTTTGTAAAAACCTTGAGGAAACCTATGTGAACACACTATGTGAATATGCTTAATCTCCTGTTAGGGACGCCCAACCAGGGTAGAACGTTTCATATAAACCCAGGACAGAGCACCAATCTATCGCTGGGCACACTCACTCACACAGACAAACACAAACACACACTATATGGCACTAGTTGGTGCAATTTATCTTGAATCCATGTTTTTAAACTGTGGGAGGAAACTGGAGAACCTGAACATGGACACTCCACCCAGATTGGGATTCAAACCTGGATCCAAAGCACTTAGAGGCAAACATGCTAATTACTATGCTACCATGAGTGAGTGTGTACCCAGCAACAGATTGGTGCCCTGTCCTGTGTGTATCTGCCTAGCGCCCAAAATGTTTTCCCCTAAATGGGCATGGGGAATAACCCTGCGACCCGGCTTTCTAATATAGCATAAAGCGGAAGTTAATTAATGAATGAATAAATATTCTGGACCAAATCTGGCCTGCAACTGGCTTACTTGCTGCATGAATAGATGGTATTTGGGCCGAATAATTTCGGAGCGTGCAAGCTTTCAGAGTTGAACAAATCAGAGTAAGCTGTAAAAATACAAATCTAAACAGCTTACAGCAATACAAATATTAAAAGAAATGTAAAAGTCAAAAAGGCTAGGCTGTATTGAGCCCATTTGTGACTATAAAAATAAATTAATATTAAAATCTTGACTTTATGTAACGTTAAACAGAATTTCAAGAAAATCACAAAGTGACTGTTCGGTTCCTATTTTCAAGTAACCTTTGGATTTGTCAGTCTCCACAGCTCACTTAGTCTTCAGACTGTCAGTTCTCTTCAAGCCAACCCTAATATTACTGAGCTCAGGAGAATTTGAATAGATCAGAGAAGATTCAAAGATTTAAAATCATCATCTTTCAGACCTGTATTTTTCATGCTTGTATGAAAAGTCTTTTATTGTTATTTTTCAAAGTGAATTTGATGGCTTCTATAATGTTTTAAGTAATTGAATCATATACAATATATGTAAGTTAGTCTCCACCAACTTAGAAGAGAATGTAATAAAATCTCCTGTAAGTGTAATGTGAAGGTGTCCCAATACTTTTGTCTATACATTGTGTACACATGCAAACTAACTTCATTAAAGGTTAAATATTATCCACTGCTGAGCTTGAAAATTCATAACCCTTCAGAATCTTCAGAATTTCTGTATTAATTTAGGCTGATTTTTATTATTTACTTTTTTTTTAACAAATCATAAGCAGATAAAATAAAACAAAATGAAACAATTCATACAACTATATTTATAAGCCAAATTTTATATTTTATTTAGAATATTAAGCTTACATATTTGTGAGGGGCAAAAGTATGTTAACCTTTGCTTAATTATTAATTAGTCCCTAAGCACATAAGCCAATTTCTCCATACAAAACAGATTAAACTCTTTTGTTGGTGGGTTTTCTCCCCTAATCTTCTTGCTCCAGGTCCTTCCAATACATTTATTTTAGCTTAGATGTAAGTTCAAGTTCACAAGTAACATTGACTTTATCCTTCTTTAACAATTCTTTATTAAAAATGACTCAGGTGCTTAGGACTGTTGTCTTGCTGTGTGACGTACATTCTCTTGCCATTGTCAGCACAGCAGCTTAGGAAAGAATTGGTTAACACTCTTTTACATATTATAAATTGTCTGGCACTATGTGCTGGATGCAAAAAGTGAACATACCTTGAAATAATTTATATTACTTTCATAATACGTAACAGGTCTTACATTGAAGCAACACCAACAAGATAAGGTTTCCACCAAGATGTTTTAATTATGTTACTTATGTATATTACATTAGGATAAATGCCACTCACATAAGCACACAGAGTATACACACTCAACACACTGATTAAATACATACAATACATGAATCTTGTGTATACAATAAGTCATATTAGCAAAAAATGTTATAAAACAAGATAAACAAAATATATTTCACAATTGAGCATACCAAGCAAAGGCTACTCTAAATCTCAAACTGCATTCTCCAGAATATCAGTTGCACACCAGCACCTTTATTTTAGTATCTATTACAATAAAGATATACGCAACTTTTGTTAATGTTAATGCTTAAAACATTGAGCTCTAAATTAATATCAGGCATACATCTGAACTTGGCTGGGTATACCCATTTATATTAAAAAATCAAAGTAAACAAGACCAAGACAGATTATAAAAAATAAGCTTACCCCGTCAAAGTAATTCAATAAGTTAAAGTAAAAATATCAAAATGCAGTGATTTGAATCCAAAAACAAACTGTAGTATGAAAATTATTTGTATTTTTCATCCTTACCTTTCTTCACTTTCCATAACGCTAACATATTACAAATTTTCAGAAATAGACACGATTTACATATATTCTTAAGAAAATAACCCAATCTAAAACACTTAAGATAAATGTATATAAATTACAGACCATGTACATAAGTGTTTATATAGTTTCTGATACCGCTGAGCCTTAGCTCTGACCACCATCAGTCAAGCAGTTCACAAGCAAAATTGCCTTGATATTTGGGTTCTCTCTGCTGCTAGAGCAGAAAACACACTGAATAATAATGGCACTGACACCTGTGGGAGATGAATATAAAGAAGAACTATAAAAATCAGGATCAAGTCTTCTATGACCAATTCTCTTTCTATTCTAAACACATTTGCATGCATTTTAAACATTAATGTTACCTACATAAATCTACATAAATCTAACCTTTTTATCACAGTAAATTTTGATTTGCCATCCACAGCACAGTCCTCTTTAGTGACAGAACATTGGAATTAGGCACTTGGTAGAGGTGCTTAACTTGTATGGTGCTGTCTTGCTGCCAGAAGTTAATAGCACATGTTTTAAATGCAAGTGCTTGTGAAATATGTTATTTACCCTCTTCTTACATTTTTTTTGCTGCTAAACAACTTGTCATTTATCACACACACACACACACACATACTAGTACACATATTACATAGTATATATTATACTTATATAGTATATCCCAGCAGAGTGGTTTAGCATCAGCCTCTCAGCACCAGGTTCCAGGTTTAAATTCTGATCTGGGTGGAATTCTCCCCATTTCCTCATGGGTTTTCTATGGGTTCTTCATTTTTCCCCCACAGCCCAAAAACATTGATTCAAGGTGAACTGACTACTCCAAATTGCCCCTCTATAAATTGTTTCTATATACATGTGTGTCTGTTTGAGTGTGTGCCCAGCAATGGATTTGCATCATGTCCTGGGTGTACTTGCCTAGTGCCCAAAACACTCGTATAGGATTTAGCGGTTAAGATGATAAGATGAGTTCTTGATTCTCTTTTATTTCAAGGATAGTGTATCCCTTGCAAATCTGCAAATTTTTAGGCATGTTCTTGTTTTCAGATTTTCACAAGAAACAATTCTGCCATAATTTTTTAGCAGAGCACTTAGCAAATTTATAGTTTCACTGTATTTTTGGCAAAATATGAATTATATTGTCAGTGTACACCAAAAAAAAAATTAATAAATAAAAACACCAGTCAGGCAGTTAAACTACATACCCTAGCCGATCTTCACCAACAGATTCTATGAAGCCACATGTCAGTCTGGCATGACTGGATACATCTGCTCCTGTCTCTTTATAAGCAGGCTGAAAATGGCTGGAAAGGCTAGCACTCTGGCAAAAATGCAGGATAATTGGTAACACCTGGCGTCATAGAGGGTTTGTGGTACACCAAAATAGCTAATAATGATTTGCTATGTCTAAGTCTAGGGTTGCAACACCATACATTTGTTGATTTAATGTGCTAACCCCAACATTCTTCTTGCTTTGCTTTTATTTGTTCATTCATTCATTAATTCATTATCTTCCGCTTATCCTCTATTAGGGTCGCGGTGGGGGTCCCCATGCCCATCCAGGGGAGAACGTCTCGGGCGCTGGGCAGATAGACCCAGGACAGGGCGCCAATCCATCGCTGGGCAAACACTCACTCACACAGACACACTCTAAATGGGGCAATTTTTGAGAATTCAATTAACTTGATCCATGTTTTTGGACTGTGGGAGGAAACCGGAGAACCCGGAGGAAACCCACGCAGACACGGGGAGAACATGGAAACTCCGCTTTTATTTGTTAATAAATTATATGTTTCCTTCAGTTTGGTCCCGTTCTTGTCCTGCCTGTTCACACTACCACCATGAAAAATAGTTGAAACTCCACCATGCATGACGTACAAAAAAGGCCCTAGATATGAAGAGCCCAAATTATATTTCAATACTTCTGGTAAAATTTAAAACTGGTTAAGTGAATTGTTTAGTTCCACTGTGTGTATATTTTTTATCCACCTTTTTTTACTTGGTTTTCCAAAAGAGCCCCATTGAACATGTATTAAATGGGTGGTGGATCATTCACATCACTGCAGGGATACTGTCCTGTAAGCACTGATGGAAGATTAGAGAATGACTTACACAAACAAGTAAACTACTAGTCTAGTCTCACAGTGCATCTATGTGGAAATGGAACTTAGAGCCTATGATATGTTGCTTGACAGTTTGTAAACCTTTAGATTATATATCTGCATGTATTTGACCTAAAACCTAATCAGATTTTTAGAAGTCCCAAAAGTAAATAAAGCAATAATTGTTGTGGAAGAATCTAAGGCAAGCAGTCTTTTGGAAGAAATCCAGCAACATAAAAGAGTTAAGGTTGTTGAATGATTGAATATTAAAATATGCCTGTCTGTTCCATTAGCATTTATTTCCTGTGGAAGAAAAAATATTACCACTGGAATAAATAAAGCATTATCACATGTAAACATGAGTTGATTCAATAATTTAAATCCTTTTAGATGATAAAATTAACAAATGTCTGTAATGGCTGCAAAATATCAAGTCATGTCTTAAACAAATACTGTTCTACAAACAAATTTTTACTTTAAATGCTTTTTTAAAATGAACACTATAAGTTACTTTTTTGGTTGTTTTGGTCCTCTTCATACATTCCTTGAAATGTCTGTTAAATTTTCACCCAGCTGTCTTCACTCACTGAGCTGCAAAGCTGAACTTGGCCCCCTTCGCCTTTGCATCCACAATCATATTTCATGGTTTTAAACAAACTTTCTTCTACCTTCAAATATCATCCACTATAAATCTACAGCATCTTTCATTAGCACCCCGAGGACAAATGAAATTTATGTCCCAATAAATTATGATTTATGAATGGTGTCCATGTTTTGCTGTCATCTCCTGAACTGATGAAGCAAATGACAATTAAGGAAGGCTATTTTGTTTGTGCAAGGTTCAATGGTTTCATAGCACATTCGCTGTAACTAAACAAATGATCCCTCAGGAAGAACAACTGTGGACAGGATTAGAAATCCATGTAATCAATAAATGTAAACCAAGAGGAAATCGTGGCATGCGTTGCAGTATGCACATCAATCATATTTTTTTTAAGCTGCCTTCAACACTCATCTCCTTTCTGTTTGTACATCACATTTAGCAATTCATCAGACAGTCTTGAGAAAACTGCATATTAACCATAAAAAAAATCATATTTAAAGAAATAGTTAACGGTGAAACAATAACATCCATTGATTTATTCATTCATTATCTTCCTCTTAATTCCTCACTAAGGTCACAGGGGTTATACTCATACCAAAACAGGGGAGAACATTTCGCCCACTGGCCGGATACACCCAGGACAGGATGTTAATATATGGCTGGGCCCACTCACTTACACAACATGAACCTGATTAGAACCTGAATCCCTAGCGCTGAGAGATGAACGTACTAACCTCTAAACCGCTATGCTGCCTGAAACAATAACATAAATAAATTTATATAATAAACATGCTTGATTATATAATAAGAGATTGGCAACCAAGATGGTGGTGCACATGAGTGCAGCGGCTCCTTACGCTCCCGTTGATTACCCTACATTTTAACAATTTTCATATCGATTTAAACCCAGAATAGCTTTTTATAATAAAAGACAGTTAAGGAAAAAAGGCAGTAACCATCGATAATAATCTCAAAACTACGTTCGGAAGACTTCAACTCCTCCGGACGTCAACGTGGCGGATCAGAAGGCAGCGGACAACGGAAAAGCGAAAGCGCTGTGAGCGGAGACAAAAACGTGGGAAGCGTGGCGGCGTTGTAGCAAGGCTAGGGGCAAATGCAAACCAACCCCCGATTCCATCACTTTTTCTTTCTAATGTCCGCGCTCTGGATAAAAAGCTGGACCTACTGCGGCCGAGAATGAACGTTTCTGTTAAGATGAGGAACTGTGTGGTGATTTGTCTCACTGAAACATGGCTACAGAATAACATGCTGGACTCAGTCTTCCAGCTCACCAACAGACAGCTCTTCTGAGCGTACCGCAATCAGCAGTTGTGAGAAGACTGGCGGGGGGGATGGAGGGTAGCTTGTGCGTGTACATAAATAAAGGTTGGTGTACAAACTGCATGTTGGTAAACAGCCGCTCTGCTCTGAAGCTACAGAACAGCTGACTGTGAGATGTTGTCCATTTTATTTGCCTCGTGAGTTTACAGTTCGTCATTGCTGTTTACATAGCACCGGATGCTAATGCTAACAGGGCACTGAAGGAGCTCCATGAGGCAGGCGATTTTAATCACGTTAAGCTGACGAGCGCTCTGCCACGGTTTTACCAACATGTCAACATTGCAACACTGGGAAACAATACACTCGACCGTGTTTACACCAACATTAAAGACGCATACAGGGCCATCCCCCGCCTTCACCTCGGGCTCCCCGACTACATCTCCATTTTGATGGTGCCTGCATACCACCCCCTGCTGCAAAGCTCCAGACCCACACAGAAAAAATTACTATGTGGCCCATGGTGACGTTGTGCTGCAGGACTGTTTCAGCTGCATAGACTGCACAGAGGCTGCTGAGTGGGAGGGGGGCAGGGGGAGCTGAATCTGGAGGAATATACATTTGCCATCCTCGGATACATCAGTGTGGAGCATGTCACCACCACCAAGACTGTGAATCAGAAACCCTGGCTGAGGTTCTGACACGTCCTTTCTGGCTCTTTGTAGAATTTACATCTGCTTTGCACACGATGATCCCTTAGACCCAGACCAATAAACTGTCGCTACTTGGACTGAGATCTTCCCTCTGCAACTGGGTCCTGGACTTCCTGATCAACAGGCTGCAGTCTGTGAAGATACAGAACACCACCTCCTCCACGATAAAACCCTCAGCATTGATTCGAGGGATGTGTGTTGAGCCCCCTCCTGTTTACACTGTTAGTTAGAGTCAATTTACAGACAGGGGGTGGAACACCTGGGGGGTTGGTGCAGAAGGAACAACCTCTGCATCAACGTTAGGAAAACAAAGGAGATGATTGTGGACTTCAGAAGAGGCAAACACGCCCACACCCTCCTACACGTCAGGGGATCTGTGGTGGAAGTGTTCTCCAGCTACAGGTTCTTGGGTGTGCACCTGAGTAACAACCTCACCTGGAGCACCAACACTTCCAGCTTGGTCAGGAAGGCACATCAGCGGCTCTACTTTCTCAGTTGGCTGAGGAGAGCTGGACTCAGGAGCTCAGTCCTCACCTTCTTCTACAGATGTGTGGTGGAGAGTGTTTTGTGCTCCAGCATCAATGTGTGTCATGGAAGCTGCTCTGATGCAGACAGGAAAGCTCTGTAGAGGGTGGTGAAGGCTGCACAGAGGACTATTGGAGTCAGTCTCCCCACCACCACAGACAACTACACCTCCAGATGCAGGAAAAGGGCCTCCTGCATCATGAAGTACCCCACTCACCCAGCACACCCACTTTTTGTTCTGCTCCCCTCAGGCAGGAGACTGCGGAGCATTAGGTGTAGAACAAACAGACTGAGAAATAGCTTTATAGCAGAAGCTGTAAGACTCACAAACTCCATCAGACAAAACATTCACACAACACTTTCCAAACTGGTCACTAAATCATTCTCCATCAAAATACCGCATCATCTACGTCATCTTACATGTATTGTTTATATTCATATACATAGTATCTTCTACATCTCACATTTTATATGCTGCTATATTTGTACTCTATATTTGTATTTCTTATGTATACTGCATTATATATATATATATATATATATATATATATATATATATATCCATCCATCCATTCATTATCTTCCGCGTTATCCTATATTAAGGTCATGCCCATCCAGGGGAGAACGTTTCGGGCGCTGGGCAGATACGCCCAGGACAGGGCGCCAACCTATCACTGGGCACACACTCACTCACACATACGAACTCAATATGGGCAATTTGGAGAATTCAATTGACTTGATCCATGTTGTTGGACTGTGGGAGGAAACCGAAGAACCTGGAGGAAACCCACGTGGACACGGGGAGAACATAGAAACTTGAAAACGCACACCTATAAATGGTTTGGAGTCTTCAGACCTCATTCAGCTTATTTGGCATGAATTTGGTAGAAAAGAAAAAGCAAAGAGAAACCTACCAATGTAGCACATTCATGAGAACTTCTGTTGGAAGGAACTTTCTGTACAGTATTTGATAATTTTCTACTGTTATTTCTCCTAGAACTATCAATTATTGGTGATAGTTCAGAATATAGATTTAATTTTAAACACTGTTTATTTGATCTATGCTTTTTCTACAGCACTCAATAAGAAATGAAAAAATTGATTTGATTTCATTTTTTGACTAGTTTGTGCACGCCATCCATAAGTCTTTCATAATAATTCCAAAAACATTTAATTATTATGTCATTTGTTAACATTTTCCCCCAAATAGTTTATTTCTGTTATATAGCAGTGCCAATTAATTTTTGCATATAAATTTATGCAAAGAAAAAAAAAATACCCTTGATCATTTCTCTACACAGGGAAGATTAGAAATTAATCAGCAATTCTTTAATAAACTGGTTTAAAAAAGATTTGCCTTGCAATTGTTTGTAGGTCAAAACAAAGACCGTAAAGATAAAATAAAATAATTATGTATTATTATAGATGATTATAGATTTGGGATTTTTTGTTAAAAAGAACTAGTTAGTTTTCAGGTGGAGATTTGAAAAGTGAGAGACATTCTTTACAGTACTAAAGAGTGCAAAGTTTTATGATTTTTAATAGAAACTGAGGAGCCCAGACAGACCAACAGACAAGAATCAAGAAACCTTGTGTTATATCATGAGTGTGCTCCCTACTGTTCAAAAGTACAACCCTTGTTTAAAAAAGAAAACAACATTTTATTGAGATTACGTGTATTTTTTTTTACAAGGAGTGTAAGCTAATTAACCATAAACCATATTAATTTTCCTTTCACTGACAATTGCTAATGGTGTCAATGTACACAAAGCTTGGTTTTAAAATGAGCTTTGTAAAGACAGTCAATTAGCACAGTTGAGTAGAGCAGTGCTGCAAACCAGCTGCAGATTTGAAGCCACACAGGTTCAGGGACTCGGAAAGCAGACTGGCCCCCTGTCCAGAGTTTCTCAACATGTACCCTGTTTGTTCAGAATAGCCTTCCGGTGCATGGGTTTCCTCCGGGTTCTCCGGTTTCCTCCCACAGTCCAAAAACATTGATCAAGTCAATTGAATTCTCAAAAAATTGCCCCATATAGAGTGTGTCTGTGTGAGTGAGTGTGTGCCCAGCGATGGATTGGCGCCCTGCCCTGGATGGGCATGCGGAACCCCACCGCGACCCTACTAGAGGATAAAGCGGGAGATAATGAATGAATGAAATAATAATAAATTCAAATTCATCAGCAACATTAATTCAGGAGCACAATTTATTAACACTTTAACCTACAAAACAAAAATTTTATTTTATTTTTTTAGCAAAATGTGGAAGTCAGAACTAATGTCTAAAATGCACCTGTTTTACAGCACACAGCTTTTCTGAAGTAGCTTTCATAAATCAGAATGATTGCTGGCTATACGCGTCACGTTTACGATTTAAAAAATCAAGTGGCTTATCAGCGGGATTGGGGTGTAATGTCTTTAAGTGACGCCTTCATTTATTTGGCTTCTTGCTGTCCGCTTCTAACATTTAAAGACACAGAAGACACACCGCTCTTTCTTCGTCTCCCACCTTCGTTAACGTGAAACCAAGCGCTACATACACTTTCCTCGTTTTAACTTTCGGTTGACTTTTGTTGCTCTCGTTATCTTCGTCTCTCTCCGCCATCCCTGTTAAACATTTCTCCATGTTGTCTCTTGAGGGTTTGTTCAGTACACTTAATATCGCTTGCTCTGTGATATCTTGCTATGCGCCCCCCCAGGCACCGCGCCCCACTTTTTGAGAAGCACTGACTTAATGGATCAAATTATTTATAAGGTATGAATGATGGTGGATAAAAGGACTATGTTTGCAATCTTAGTTCTGTTTTATTTCAAATAGTTTTAGTGTGGTTTAGGTCAGGGCTCTGTTTGGGGTACAGCCATGCTGAAACATGAAAGGGATTTTCTTTCTTTCGTTATTTATTTTTTGCTTTCACTTAGTTAGAAGATTACAATTGCCCAAATTAAAGTTTACCTACCATTTGAAATATTTTAGTCATGTAAAATTATTTAACTGAAGACTTTTTTTTTATAGCTGGAAATTTGTTAATTTGTTAACAAACAATTACATTGCATTGATGTATAATGTTAAATGGCAATATTCAATGACATAAATAAACTTAGTAATGTATTGATAATTGCCATATTTTTGTAGAATAATCATTTTGATCTCTACACAAGGTTTAACATTAAGGTTAATTTCACTTCCTTGCATGATGGTCAAACATAAATGACCAACAAGCAAAAAGTAACTGTGCCTATAATATAATGGTGTTTTATTGCCTCGGTTCACAAAAGAATTTGGTGCTCTGGGATCATAGCATATTCAATTTGGTGAGATAATAGCACAGGATTATCTAAAGCCAATTTGCAGAAAAGTTTCCATCTCAATTCTCACACTTTTTGTGTCTCTCAGCAGGAGTGTGCCACTCAGGAAAGACATTCCATTCCGGTCAACTTATGCATGAACACTTCCAAAGTAATCAAACGTCTACCTGGACTGGGCTTTTGAATACCAGACTTTACAGGACCACTGAAGTGTTCATGTAATATATATATATATATATATATATATATATATATATATATATATATATATATATATATATATATATATATATACAGTGTTCCCTAGAAATCCACACAACCACCAAGAGGTAGCTTAAGGGCCTTTAATTTTAGCAATCCTTAGTGAGCCACAAAGCCTTCACAATATATATATATATATATATATATATATATATATATATATATATATATATATATATATAGTATAGGTGTGTAACGGTACACTGTATTCTGTGTGAACTGTATTCTGCTAGAACAAAAAAAAATGCAGTACTGAAATTAAGAGTTCTATACCAAGCCAATTGACAGCAGCACTGGATCAGCGCGGGGGTGGGGGTTGGGAAGGGGGTCCAACATGGATATCTTGTCACTGTATTGCGACAGTTGTGAGTTATGTTTTTGGAAACATTTAAAATATGCTTATTAAGCAGAATTATCTACATTGATAACCAGAGCTCAAAAAAACAATTAATCTCCGCTACTTTTTGCACATAACTAAATATATGTTTTATATGAGTTAACGTCTGCAAGCTAAATCTTCTGCTCCTGAGATGTGAAATCTTTGTCGTATTTATCGGCGTGCTGCGAGACCATCTTGATAGTTTTGTAATCGTCTACATTAACGACATCCTAACTTACTCATCCAGTCTTCAGGTTCACGTTAACCATGTCTGCACCGTACTGGGGCGCTTGTTGCAGCACCACCTGTATGTAAAGGCAGAAGAATGCGAATTTCACCAATCCTCCATGGTATTCCTTGGCTACTTTCTATCTGCCCAAGGAATCCAAATGGACCCCAGCAAGGTAAGTGCCATTCTAGAATGGCCTGTCCCTACCTCGGCCCGGGAACTGCAGAGATTTTTGGGTTTCGCAAATTTTTATTGCCGTTTCATCAAAGCCCACAGCACCATTGCGCTACTCTGTCTAACCTGCTCAATGGCAAACCTCAAGCGCTTAACTAAGCTGAAAAAGCCTTTGCACTTCTGATAAGAAGTTTGCGTTGGCCCCGCTTCTCATACATCCTGACCCTAACCAGCAATTTAAAGAAGAGGTAGATGCTTCTGTCGGGGCTGTGTTGTCCCAGCGGTCCGGACGCACGTCACAGCTACACCCCATTGTGTTTTTGTTCTCGTAAACTTTCGGCTGCTGAGCGTAACTACTGTACAGCATTGGAAAACACGAGCTACTTGCCATAGAAATCGCTCTTGAGGAATACCTCACTATGCTCTGGCCATCACGGGGTAGCACGTACGTGTCTGCTTCTCAGACGTCCAACGTTTTGTATGTTCGTGCTCCATCTGTACCGTCTTGTTTTTACTCGATTTGTGGTGCCGGGGCTCATCCATCCAATACCTTGTGGATTGGGAGGGGTTCTGGTTGGGTGCCTGCGGCAGACATTCTTGACCCTTTTCTCATTACTCAATTTCATAACCAGCATCCCGGCAAGGTCGCACCACGTGGCAGAGGTCGCCCGCATCGCCAAGGTAAGTCTACCCGATCCACCTCGCGCCCTCCCCTTTCGGGCGGGGGTACTGTCAGCACTTCTTCTCTTGCTCCCCCTCTTCCGACTGAGGGTGCTCGGCTCTCCCCTACTGTCAGCTCTCTTTCACTTTCTTCCCCTCTTCCGCCTGGGGGCGCTTGGCCTTCCTTACCTGAATTCTAGCTCAGCTGTTGTTTATCCCGGGTTATTAGCGGCTCTATTTAACCGGGCTTCACTTTTTAATGAGTGTGTGAGCAGCTTTACTGTGCAACCATTGTTTTCTAGTTCTCACAAATTTCGGCACGGACTGGACCAGGCGATTGCGTCTCCTGAGTTTTGTTTTCTACCCATTGTCAGTATTCTCATATTTGTTTTGTAGCACCGCTTTGTGTGTATACATATATATGAACACTTATATTGATGCATATATATGTCCGCATGAGGGCTAGGGGGATACTGAAGAATGGTCAATATGTAGTCGTTGAGTTACATTTTTTTTTGTCATAAATATTCCTAAACTTTGTGGAAAGTATCCTTTTCTTATAAGTGTGAATATTGCCGACATAGTAAACCCTGTGGATTAAGAATAGGATGTTATAAAAGTTCATATGTGTGCGATGTATACAAATTTTAAGTCATCAATTCATCTTTTTTGTTTTTAGCTGCAAGACAAAATCAGCAACACATATACTGCTTAGCAACACATACACTGTATGTACAAACATAGAGTACCAGTCAAAATTTTGGACACACCTTCTTTTTGCTCCAGGTGTTGTCCATTGTATCAGTTCCACTTACCGTAAAGATGGACTTTGTAGTCCTACAATTACTGCAGTACATCAGTTTGTGGACTACTGTACATACTATGTTAGTCCCCTTTCCTCTGTTATATAATGGTCAGGATCCCAATAGAAGAACCACAGAGCAGGTATTATTTGGTTGGAGCAATATTCTTATCCCAGCAGTGTCACTGATGTGTTTAAATTAAAATATAACAGCACTGCTGAACAAAAATTCCCCTCACTGCATCAATGCCACAGCAGAACTGACAAAAATAAAACACCACTTAAATTATACCTGTTCTGTGCTGATCCTGACAAATAAAAAACACCAAAAATAGAACTAACAGGACTACCAAAATAAATCAGATATACTACAGTCTGTAATTATAAAACTACAAAATTCATCTACATTATTAGGTGATTGGAGAAAATTTACATTGGAGCAAGACGAATGTGTGTCTTTTGACTGGTGCAAACTTTTGACTGTTATGTATTAATAATCAATAATAATGATAAATATCAGTAAAAAAAAAAGTATTTCAAAACAATTGATGCATCACAAGTTTTACATTAACCAAATTGTAAACAAAGATGCTTGTATGGGTTTGGTTTAAACAGCAGGTGCAAGTAACCGACACTAAATATGGCTCTGTATTTGTAGAACTTTCAGCAGTCCACTATGTTGTGTAAACCATGTAATAGAGTAATGCAGTTAATACAATACTCCAATCAATACCAATTTCTGAGCCCATTAAAAACACTTACAGCTTTGCTTGATTCTAACCCCCTGCCACACAGGTGAAAAAGATAATAAGCAGTAAGCAGTGAGTTTATAATTCGCTTTGTCATGCATCTCTAGTTCTATGTGCATGCAAATCATATTTTGTACGGCACGTGGGAGAGCACTCAAGTGGAGAGAGCGATAATTGCGAGGGCTGCCATCATGGCTCTGCATCGCTAACCCCTAGAAGCTCACAATGCGCACTGATTGGAATTTAAGGTGCTGTGTTCCAGATGCAAAGCTTTTTAAATAGCAGTGTTTTTTTGCATGATTGTTGACAGCCGGAGACCATTGCCAATTATAACTGTTTACATGCTGAATGAGTGCCTTTAACTTGGGCTCAATGGTGCCTTCTTTCCAGACACATAAGGAAACAGCAAACTCTGGGTTTTGAAATTCCATCTTTTTATGGATGAGTGTGTATGAGTGTGCTCAGCATGGTCTGAAGGAAGTGGAGACAAGCTTACTACACGCTGTGTGTAAAGTAGTTCAGTGCCCATAAGGTGCTCCGGCTGAAGACTGCCTGGTGCAGATTTTGATTTGTGTTCCCGTCTATATTTGGCCTTTTACTTTTGATTTATCAGTTGAGTTTAACAATCTTTTTCTCAATATCTCTATAACTCCTTTAGATACGATATCTCCAAATTCGTGAAGTTGTCTTTGATCACACAGGCTCACATGAATACAAAACTGCTCCTGGTTACACTGTAGCTAAATGTAATTAGCATTACTAAACAAACTCTATTCTTCGGAAATAATAAACACTTGCTTAGTTGTTTTTACCACACCTACTAAATATATTCATCTGGATTAAGCTAATGGCCTCATAAATAGACACTTAATGAAATGTCGTTGTAGAACACCCACACTACATATCTAAAAAAAAAAAAAAATTCATACATTATTTAAAAATATAAGTACATCCATCCATTCATTATCTTCCGCTTTATCCTATATTAGGGTCGCGTGGGGGGGGGATTTGGAGAATTTAATTGACCTTGATCCATATTTTTGGACTATGGGAGGAAACTGGAGAACCCGGAGGAAACCCACGCAGACACGGGGAGAACATGAAAACTCCACCCAGATGGGGATTCAAACCGGGAATCCCTAGTGCTGAAAGGCGAACATGCTAACCACTAAGCCACCGTGCCGTCCTAAAAATAGTAATAAATAAGAATGAGTAATCTTAATATATAAAGTTAGAAATCTCTGTGTGTTTTCCCTAAATAAATCCACATCCTTGCTGCAATTACCACAAAATGTATCATAATTTCTTTTTGGAGACCCTGCAATGGTTTATATACTCATTACTACTTGCAAGATGTGACTCAAGGGGCTGTATTTAGATATCTAAGAGAGCTCTCAAGGAGGTACCCTGCAGTAGTTTTATTTAGGGCATCAGTGTGTATTTTTGTTATCGTTAACTATGAGTATATTTTAGGCGTCACTTGCAATGAACCAATTGGCGTGTCAGTTGTTATTACCATTTAGAGCCAGGTGCGACCTAACTTTTGTAATCAAATCCCTGCCAGTGACCCACGGGAAGGAGGAGACCACCAATTTAATTAATAGTTCTGGTAATTTTTTTTTTTTTTTGAAAAGTGTTTTGTTTACTTTAGTAATGGTGAAATTAATTGTTAATAAAGAATTGTAAAAGACATGTGTTGGAAATAACCTTCAAGAGAGCAATTAACATCTGGCTATTGATGTCTGACTAAATTGTTTTCAGTCAGTGGGGCACCTGTGTTTTCCATTACCAAGATAGCAATACGCCAAAATTTTACTTGAACAAACCTGATTTTGAAACCACCACGCCAGAGGCAGAGCCCCAAGCACAAGGGTGAGAGATTACTTGCACATACTTCCACAATCACATACAAGGTAATGCAATGTTCCTCCAAATATTAGGGATACACAAGCATGGACATATGAAACAATGAAACATACGACAAACATGATAAGACTAAGTATTAATTACACAATTAAAGACAACATCCTGAGATAGCCTTAATTAAAGTTGTTAATGACTTATTAATGTTCTCTGATAATAACCAAATATCTTTTCTTGTATTATTAGATCTTAGTGCAGCCTTTGACACTATAGACCATAAAATCTTAGTTGATACATTAGAAAACACTGTGGGCATTACAGGATCTGCACTCTAGTGGTTTAAATCCTACCTGACAGATCGATATCACCTGTGTTAACAACCAATGTTCTGGGTCCACTCCTATTTGCATTACATATGCTTCCATTGGGATCAATTATTCGTAAACATGGATTCAGTTTCCACCCATATGCAGATGATACACAGTTATATGTTTCAGCTAACCCTAATGATGGTCGTTCAGTCAGTAAGCTCGAGTACTGCATCCAAGATATTAAAATATGGATGTCAAAAAACTTCCTACTGCTAAATTCTGATAAAACAGAGTTTCTGATAGTTGGACCCAAGGACAAAATTAACAAAGCTTCTAACACTATGTTAAACCTTGATAACTCTTTATTTAGACCCAGTTCATCTGTAAATAATCTCTGTGTCATTATTGATTCAGATCTCTCCTTTACAGAGCACATTAGCAATATTGCTAGAATTGCATTTTTTCACCTTCGTAACATTTTGAAGCTACGAAATATCCTCTCCCTCCAAGATACAGAAAAACTAATTCATGCTTTTATTACATCAAGGTTAGATTATTGTAATTCACTTCTGACAGGATTTTCTAATAAATCAGTACAGAAATTACAACTTGTGCAAAATGCTGCAGCTAGAGTTTTAACTAGAAACCAGAAAGTTTGATCATATCAGTCCTGTGTTATCAAACTTGCACTGGCTACCAGTTAAGTTTCGTATTAAGTACAAAATTTTATTGATAACATATAAAATTCTACATAATCAGGCTCCACAGTATCTGAGTGAGCTGATTCAATCGTACAAGCCAACACGTGAGCTCCGATCTCAAGGTGCTGGTTTACTTTTAGCTCCTAGAATAAATAAAATTACTGCTGGTGGAAGAGCGTTCTCGCACAAGGCTCCTCATCTTTGGAATAGCCTTCCAGTTACTGTTCGTGATTCTGAATCACTATTAATCTTTAAAAATCAATTAAAAACACATTTATTTAATCTTGCGTTTAATTAATCCCCTGTAGATAAAGATGTAGATCTCAGGCTTGGCTGTGTTGGGGGGGTAATCTGTGATCAGTGTATGCTGGCGTTTTACCTCTTTACCCACCTCATCATTAATGGGGGGTGTGGCGCTGAAATGATGCTGTTCCGGGGCGCCATCTCAACTATGTAGAGTCTGCAGTATCTGCCTTTGGGGGTTTAAAGGCTTTTCATTCTGTAAAGCTGCTTTGTGCCAATGTACTGTTGTAAAAAGCGCTATATAAATAAATAACTTGAACTTGAACTTAAGTAACAGAATGAGGAATTAACTGAAGTCCAAAAAAAAATCCAAGTGGAAATCCAAGTAGAACACCAATGCCAGGGAATGAAGTCCTAAACCAGAGTAAAGAATTCTATGTAGCTGACATGAGTTAAAATAGAAAAAGTCAAAACTTTACTATTTGCTTGTCTAAATAATCTATTAAGGGTGGCACGTTAGCTTGGTGGTTAGCACATTCGCCTCTCACTGCTGGGGATCCAGGTTCGAATCTGGGTGGAGTTTCCATGTTCTCCGGTTCCTACCAGTGTCCAAAAAAATGGCTTTGAGAAATACTTGAATTGCCTCATATATTGTGTGTTTCTATGTGTGCCTGTGTGAGTGAATGTGCCCAGCGATAGATTGGCGCCCCATCCTGGGTCCAGCGCCCGAAACATTATTCCCTGTATGGGCAAGGGCCGGGGCTCCTTACCCCAGCACTATTAACAGCACTAATTAATGACCCACAGACTAAGTAAGAGAATAAATGAAAACACTTGAGTCTGCTCCTTACAGTTATAATGTTAAAGATGGATACCATCACAGACATTCAGAACACAACATTAAAGGCCTAAAAAGCTAAAAAGAAGAAAGGGAATTACCATCTATGTACTTACCAAGAAAAATATTTTACATAAGCTTTGCATAAGTGGCAACACATAAAATGATAATAGATTATACAAATGCCATATAGGTTATATTAAGGACTCTACAGAAGTCGGTTGCAAGACACTAATATAAATTCTAAAATTAAGGTTTTCTTAGTGATTGTTGGTTACTTTTTGTTGTACAGTGTCCATGAGATCAAGCAAGGGGCTGAAGCCTGTCCAGAGAGAAATCTTTTTAAAAAAGTCTTTGAATCTGAGTTGCTGGTGTAATGCTGGTAAAAACAATACATATAAGTCCCCATGACAATCTGTCCTAATACTTGAAATAACAAATAAAACCACATGCTGGCTGGAGAAGCTAAGCAATTCCTGCAGTAACACAGCAGAGCTGCAACTCTGTGTTGTCAGCAATGTCAGGTACTGGGCTGCTGATGTTGTCTGCTTTCAATATGTGTTATGTGAATTTGTCATTACATTGCCCAAAAAGAAGGCTTTTATATAGCCTATGGAAGGGGAAAATAACAAAGAAAAGTGCAGATGAGTGGGTGAAAAATATGAATGCTCACTAGCTACTTTTCCCCTTCTATCAGCAAAACAGAGCACAGCTCCAGTCTTTTTTGCAAAGGAAGAGTGTGAGAGCAGAAGTGGAGAAGATGGGGTCGGAATGACAGAAAACATCCAGTGATGAATATTTCACAAGGCTCTGGCAGTGGAGAGGGCTGTCGACGATCCGAGATGGGTGCCATGGCTATAACTCAGGATAGAAAATATACATAAACATGTGCAAAGGAGCACTGTGTGGATTTGGGCTTTGTCTGGGTGCATTTCAGCTGCGTAGTAAAAGAGGCTGCAGACTGCAGTTCCTTCTCACTTCTTAAAGACTCGTGAGGACAAAAGCCAAGTTTTAAACCATGAAATTAAAACCAAAGATTAAAACAAGAATTGTGCCTGAATGAAATTAAAGGATTTCTACAAGCATAAGTTAACTTTTCAAAAGAAAAATGTTCTTGTTTTGACACAACATTTAAAATTTCTTCCATACGACCCACTTATTTGTTCCTTTGCTTTTTGTAATAAAAATAATAATTTTCTTGTTTTTGTTGTTATCATTATTTTTTGCTGTTGTTGCGAGCAGGGGTGGTTTCAGTGTTTGTAGTATTGATGGTATCAGTGGTAGTATGCTTAATGGTTATGGTATAAGTTGTAGTAATACTGGTAGTAAAAAAAACTAGTAGTAAAAAAAAATCAGTAATACTTTAGGAGTAGTGTCAGTTGTATTAATAGTAGTATGGGTAGTAGTAATAGTGATAAAAGTACTGGTAGTTCTAGTAATGCTAATAGTAAATGCATATTTATTTAAGGATTCAAGGAGATTTTATTGTCATTTGCATCACATGTGGTACATGTAATGAAATGAAATTGTGGACCCAGTTTCACCCTAAAGCAATTGATAGAAAAGATCATTAAAAAATAATTAAATTAATTATTACCATAAAATCTAATATCTATAAAATATATATAAATTTTTGCAGCATATTAAGCAATATAGCAGCAAATAAAATTAAATAAAAAAATTGCATTGCATATATATACATATATATACAAATCCATTTTCTTTATACAAATTCACCTTTTCTATAGCTTTTTAGGTTTAATATAAGTGCAGCTAACAGTAATGACAGTGGCTCAATAAATGTATGGCATTTTTTTAACTTCTGATTCTAGCTGGGTTTCGATATCAACAAATATAAACTAGGAAAGGGTTTTTAGACATATTAGATCACGTCATATCAGTGGAAAAGCAATATAACTTGGCAAGTTTTTCTCTCATGATAAAGGAAACTCAAATAAGTGCATTTTTTGACATCTACTTCTCAAACAACTGGCACCTGTCTTTGGTAGCTTTTTGAGCTGTTCTTATGTGATGTGAGTATAAATGTGTGGTGGTCTGTTTAAAAAAACATCAGATAATGACGGTCAACTTGTAAAGCCTGCTTTACAGCTTTGTGTTCAAAGCAAGATATTAAAATTCCTCTACACTACTTCATGCTTTTATAAAGCTCACTTTGTTAACAGAGGAAGTGACACTGGAAGAGAGAGGAACCTTTGTTTCTAGTCACCATAGATATTCTTATACAGAAAAGCACCATTTTAAACACCCAATCTGGCCAATTTGTTAGAAGATAAATGGAAAAATCATAGGTAAAATATTCATTCATTCATTCATTATCTCCCACTTTATCCTCTATTAGGGTCGCGGTGGGGTTCCCCATGCCCATCCAGGGGAGAACGTCTCGGGCGCTGGGCAGATAGACCCAGGACAGGGCGCCAATCCATCGCTGGGCACACACTCACTTACACAGACACACTCTATAGGGGGCAATTTTGAGAATTTAATTAACTTGTTCCATGTTTTTGGACTGTGGGAGGAAACCGGAGAACCCAGAGGAAACCCACGCGGACACGGGGAGAACATGGAAACTCCACCCAGATGGGGATTCGAACAGGGAATCCCTAGCGCTGAGAGGCGAATGTGCTAACCACTAAGCCACTGTGCCGCCCTAGGTGAAATATATCATACTTAAACTTAGCAGAAATAAAATACTAAGCGCTGTTTCCAAAGTAATTCTGTTAGGAGTGCCAGGCCACTCCTCACATGTTTTCATTTTGTTTGATTTGATTTGCTTTTTGTCCCTGTTTTGGTTCCTGTGTTTTAGTTTAGTACTGCAGTTGGGTATTGGTTCATGTACTTTCGTTACGAATTGCCCGTTCCTTTGTTTTTTGTATGCCTATTCCTTTAAATAAACACCCCTGCATGCTTACCTGGTCGCCTGGCTTACCTGGTCGCCTGACGGCGCATATGTAACAAATTCATGTAATAAATTCGTGTATTTAACTTATGTTTTTGAGCATTCATTAATGATTATTTATTTTGTAATGAAATGCACATCACATCTGTTAAGAAAACCACAGCATAGTGGGCTGCTATTTAATAATGAACACTATATGCCTTTCTGGTACCTAACAATGCAGTTTAAATCTCCATGGTAACGCTAATTCCTGTGATTGGCAGAACTTACTTTAAGGAGAATGTGTATTGTATCTTTTATTTTATTTAATAATAATTTAGGAATATTACACAGAATTAAGTGAAAAATAATATTGAAATTATATTTTTCTTTACATTATATTCGATTACAGTTAGTTGTTAGTAAGTAGGGTGGGACAATATACAAACTATTAGTTAAAAGATCAAGTTTAGGAAGTTACCCAATGTGGAAAGCAATACGAATACATTATTCCATTTCAATGGCATAGTTTTAGAAGAGTTTTAACTATTAGCTGTGTTATCTGTAAAGGCTTCTGGAATGTTACATGTATGAAAATCAGTCAATAATGTGGTCTAATACAGTTTGGTTCTAAAGAGGTCATTGAGTTACTCCACCACAAACAAGGGACCACTTGATAGGAAACAACATTTTTTAAACAGATTTTATTTCCACAGTTGAAAAAGAAACTGTGAGTATTTGTTTGCCTTTTTTTTTAATAGAATCCTGAAAGACCATCTTATCTCATTACCTTCCAGCAGGGTTTTGGGTGGTTCATCATGCCCATCCAGGGAAGAACATTTCAGGCGGTTTGCAGATAACCCCATGACAGGGCACCAATCTATCCATGGGCACATGGCACACACTCTATAGGGCCAATATAGGGGCAATTTAAAGCAGCCAATTCACCTTAAACCCAATTTTTTTTGGATTCTGGGAGAAAAACGCAGAACACAAAGGAAACTGGACAAGGGGAGTACTTTAGAACTCTAGATCTTTGCTTAGAGGCGAACGTTCTAACCACTAA
The DNA here is from genome assembly GCA_019802435.1 of Corydoras maculifer. Lineage (NCBI taxonomy): Eukaryota > Metazoa > Chordata > Actinopteri > Siluriformes > Callichthyidae > Corydoras > Corydoras maculifer. The sequence continues at coordinate 1,209,038 of JAFMOD010000053.1, forward strand.
GCCAGTGTGCTGCCCTTCTGAAAGACCAGATGTTAACACAGTTTCTGTAGGATTTTGCTTGTATTCATAGTTTACCATTTATTTTCAAAATAGGCTAGTAAACCTAAAGCTGAGTGGATGTAGTGACAAGCTGGACCGAAATGTCTACAGGACTTTTCCATCATGCTGAACCATTTGCTTCAGTCATCAAATCTATTTCCAGTTCACAAGGAGAAGTGCTGCCCAGCAGCCTAAATACATTCCACCCTGATGCCTAGGTTTTGCGCTTCATCATCATTAAGCGGTTCACTCAGACAGCGTCGATTCATATTGTTTAACCGCTGGCACTAACATGCGTGACTTCTTTCCTCCTGCGGCTTATCTCCGTCTGGATCAGCAAATAGGCAATCGCTTAAGAGGTCTGAGGCCTTTTTGGCAGGCTCATTAATTCGACTGAATGCTCTGCTTCATCTTTATTCTCTTTTCGTCCTAATATCACATGAGTATTAATTTTGACTCTAGGGAGAGAAAAAGGGTCATGAGTAATTTTTGCTTTTTAACCATCCGATAGATGACTGTCGGCTGTTGGTCAGGATGCCAAACAAAGCCACTTGGCCTGGGCTTCAGAGGGTAGCTTATCTCAAAATGCCAGTTTCTCAAGTGGGTGTGCAGAAGCACGTGAAGCACTTAAACCCTCTTCAAGTGCCAGGTGTCCACAATATGACACAAAGGCAGATATTTTTGACCCTGTAAAACAATTTGTAAAAGCCAGACATAAGACGAAACACAATATGCATGGCAAACCCCACTTACCACCATCCATTATTCTTTCATCTAGGCATGCGTCCATCCATTATCAATTAATATTGTTATCAACTGGTCTATTATGCAGTACAATCTTACATCAATCTATCTCTTCATCCTTATTTTCGTTACTTTCGTTAATGGATATATCTGACTGAACATCTGCCTCTCCATGCATCCATTCATCCATCAATTCATCCAGGCAGTTTCTTTACCCATTTTTTCATCCATCCATTGCTCCATTTTCCTTCTGTCCATCCATCTGTTGCTCCAACTTTTTGTTTATCAGTACATAAATCCATGTAGAATCCATGTTTCTTGATTATCAATTCATACATCTATATGTTTGTTTATCTATCTGTTTGTCATCTATCGTACATCTAATTATACATCTGTACAACCAATTTATCCATAAATAAATTAATCCTTCTATATAGAATCAACAACTTGGTCATATTAATTTGTTTACTTATCCACATTTTCAAACATAGTCTGTCTGCATTGTTGCAGACATAATGGCACTCCAATAAGTGGTGCTGTCTTTGTAGAGTTTGCAGCATTCTTAATGACTCCTACCACCTTGCTGTTTACCCTCTTGCCCACTGTTAGGAGCTTAAGGAGCCTCCGGACCAGGACTAGCAGATCAAGCAACAGCTTTTTTCCCAAAGCTGTCTGCTTACTAAACTCTGGCCATCATTAAAACTTCCTAATTTATACTCCAGTTCTGAAAACACCACACAAAAATAACACTTAATAACACTAAAGACTTGTTGTAGTTTTTCCAAAACATTACATATGGCATATAAACTAGAAAACTGGTATTTCAAAAATGTTATAGGAGAGATGCCAAACTAAAACCATCACTTATATTAAGCATCAACTATATAGGACAATGTCAGAGGTGAATAACACAAGTGACAGTGTCAACAACTTGAAATAAATTGCAGAAAAATTGCAGAAAAGAAAAAAAAACATGGCCTGTAGATGATTGTGGAAGAGACCACAAACTTTTAGCAAGCTCTAAGTAAAGCTAATGAGAAAAAAAAATTACAGGACTTGACCAGCCACAAGGGGGAGGCAGTAGCACGTGAGTTGCACATATCCCAGAGGGCGTCGCACCAATCAGGTGCCATCAAGCCAAGCAGGCTGCCTTGCTGCATTGTAACCTATGCTGTCATCTTCCATCCTGTACTGCCGTTATTGGTTGCCAGAAGCTTCTTCTCTGGGGCAATATCAACATTTGATATCCTGTCTGTCAAGCAGTTCACAAGAGTCAGCTTACATAGAGTTGAAGAAACATGCTAGCTAGTGTTTATAGAATTTGATCAGAGAGCAGTCTTCTTCAGCTTGTTTAATTGTACATGTGGAAGTGCTGGGACCTACACTTTGTCTGTTATTGATAAATATAGCTTAGAGCACTAAGTGGGGGTGTGTTCAACACTACATCCGTAAAAAATGGGGTGGGGGGGCGTCACATTTTTCTATCAGCTCTTATTAATTTAATTATTTCTACTGCAGCTAAATATTTACTTTTGAATTTAAGTATTTTGGATTATATTTTTACAGCTGTTCCAGAGTGACCTTTTTCATGTTAAGTGAGAGAGCATGCTACTCGACATGGTTGGCTTAGCGCACTGGTAGTGTACCCACCTTCTATGCGTGGACATCGCAAGAGTAGAAGCCCACGCAGATAGAAGGGGCCCACAATACCTGGGCTTGGTAAATTTTATTTTTATACTTTGACTCCATAATAGCCCTTCTCACAACCCTTATGCAGAAAAGCCCAGTGCTTCCATTAGACCCCAGAAGTAAAATGATTCATTGGAATGCTCTATTCTATGTCGTTTGGTTGTCCTTTGAAACCATTTGTTGTCAAAGTGAAATTACCCAGTTGGAGACAGAGAGTTGTTAACTATTAAAATGGCATTGGAGTTGTGGAGGTATTGGCTTAAGGGAGACAAAAATCTGTTCTTGCTCTGGAGAGCCAGATCACCTATCTTATTGTAAACACATTATAAAAAAAAAAAATATTGGAAAATACATTCATTATGGAAAGAGTTGATTGCAAATGAGAAAGATTTAAAGAAGTAATGACTTCTGAGGAAAGACTGTTTTTTTTTTTGTAACCAAAAGCTGGAAATTACTTGATTGTACCTAATGATAATGTGTGTTTATTTAGTCAGCCTCTCAATCAGTGACAATGTCAACCTTAAAATCTAATAATCCACAGTATACTTTAAGTATACCTTATCAGTATACTTAAAGCAAACTACAAAAATAATATATTTTACATTTTGTATGGATTCTTCTTAATGAATTAAAACAAACAGGGTAGTATCCACAACCAAGGTTAACCAAACTTACAGAAGAAAGGAACACAGGTTTTAAATTAAAGACTGGTAGTTTGTATTTTGTAAGGTTTTTGTTTTTTCTTACTTACACAGCTCAGAGTAATATTTAATGCCTTGTGTTAGAAAGTCATTTCATTCAAATGATGCTGAAATAGATTTAATGGCCTAATAAAGGTATAATCATTGTGCATGTTTGGTATGAGGTTTTGTAGAGGCAAATAAGCAGTAGATGGGTCTGTAATCTCAGTTGAGCACAAATTGGGGAGGAGAAAATAATAATAAAAAAAATCTCATTTAGGTATACATTTGTTCTTAAAGTGCACATTAGGAATGGGATTAGTTCTTCAATGCAGGCTATTATCAGGTGCATTAAGTGCACACTTTCCTTACAAATACTTTTCTCATTAAACAAACTCATTTATTTATAGCTTACATTGTATGGTATTAAAAACATTCACAGATCTTTCAGACCCTTTTTGGGGCCAGTACCAGTGATTTCAGTTAAAAACTAATTGATTTTTTTAATTTTTTTTGCTCGGATAGGCTACAATAACCCTCATGACATTGAATATCATAAGCAGATGAATGGACATCCTTTGGGCGTCTGGGACCAAAATCTTTATTTTAATGAAACAAAATTGGTTGATATATTGGTCATTTTAACACACACAAACACACACTCTATACATTCACCATGTACATTTCAGTTCAGCCACACAATGAATAATATAGTAATGACTTCTAAGAGGTTTATGTGAAAAAAAGAAAAGAAAAAAAGAAAAAAAAGTGGTTCAAAAGGCTTTAGGATTCTGACAGTATCAGGGTCTTTGGCTATGTTGTTCCCATGGTAACTTAAGTGACAATATTCCAACTAATGCGTTGCCATTTTTGACTGATCAAAAATAAAGTATTATTCATAGATTAGTTCCTGACTTATATTTAACCATTTACAATTTCATAACATCTAACATCTAATGTTTCATTTAGGTTTAATATCATCCTGTTGGTGATTAGTAAACCTGTCAGCAGTCAAATTTTTTTTTTCAAAAAAATTTCTCAATAGGTATAGATATATGTGTGTGTGTGCCCAGCGATGGATTGGCGCTGATGGGTGTGTCTGCCCAGCGCCCCAGACGTTCTCCCCTGCATGGGCATTTCAGGACCAACATATTTTAAAATATTTTTGGGTTTCTGGTCTACAATGAGGGGTTGTCTCATGGTGGTGTAATGGTTAGCATGTTCGCCTCTCTAGGTATCACTGAGTATTCAGGTTCCAATCCTGATCTGAGTGAAGTTGCTATGTTCTCCCCATGACTGTGTTGGTTTTCTTTGGTTTCCTCCCACAAAAACCTGGATTCAAGGTAAATTGGCTGCTCTAAATCTTATTTATTTATGCTTTATTTAGGAAGTAGTACAATTGCCACTATATAAAATATCTGTGTGGCCATCGATAGATTGTTGTCCCCCCACACCAATTTTGTTTTTGCACTTTTTTTTCATGAGCCCAGACTTTTTCTATGTACAACAAAAGGCCTTTGAACTGAAACAACTACAATATTGTGAATAAATCACAGAAAAAGGTTTTATATGCATTGTGCCATTACACCTTTTTCCCATGATTTATTTACAATAATACACAAATCTACACAAACTAAGGATGGATCATTTTGGCGGCTGCATTTCAGAACATACATGCTTTATAAATTTAGTTATATCATCAGGGCTACTTCTTCCAATTTGTTTTTTTTCTTCATTGGTCTCCTCACTATACTCACCTGGTTATCATTTTAACTAATCACCAACCAGTGTTTTTCTATTTCAATGCTCTCTTGCCACACTGAATTCTAAGTACATATACAATGCATATTGTTTTCTGTATCCTTACTGCTCTGACAACTTCTTACTACTGGATTAACAATTTTTTGGCTTTATCTTTTGGCTGTTATAGCTTTTGTCTCAGGCTATGTGTTCCTGTTGTTTTTGGCCTTTCCACCAGCTTTTGATTTGTTCTTTTTTTGCCATGGTTGCATTCCTTGAAGAAGATAAGATGCCAAACATTCATTCATTCATTATCTTCCGCTTTATCCTATATTAAGGTCGCGCTGGGGTTCTCCCATTCTGCCCATCCAGGGGAGAACGTTTCGAGCGCTGGGCAGATACACCCAGGACAGGGCACCAATCTATCGCTGGGCACACACTCACTCACACAGACACACTCTATATGGGGCAATTTGGAGAACTCAATTGACTTGATCCATGTTTTTGGACTGTGGTAGGAAACTGGAGAACCCGGAGGAAAACCCATGCAGACACGGGGAGAACATGGAAACTCCATCCAGATGGGGATTCGAACCAGGAATCCCTAGTGCTGAAAGGCAAACGTGCTAACCACTAAGCCACCGTGCCGCCCAGATGACAAACAATAACAGTAATTGTAATAAAAAATGCTTATATATGAGCTACATATTTGAAGCTTTGATTATGTTTTTATATGTTCAGTTTTAAGGTTTGGATTGGTAAAATCTATTTAAAAAGTTAACTGCAAAATGTAAAAAGCCAACATGATAACTTCTTATCACAATGCTATTTGCAATTTCACACATCTCACATGTGAAACAAGCTAATGCTTTTTGGCTTTGCCGGTGCAAGTGTTAAAATCTGACAGAAGCTCAAAGTGTGTGTGTGAGACACCTGACCTTCAGCAGACCTCTTCGAAGGTTGATGGAGTGCAAATCACACACACAAATACACACACACACACTCACACAAGGTTGCCCGCACACTGTGCAGCACAAACACAGTCACTCACATTTTCTTTTTGATAATGGGCAACAGAATGGCAGAAGGTCACCAGGGACTCAAGGCCAACTTCCTGAATAAAGCTTTACTCATGGGTACTCAAAAAGTGTGTGTGTATATATATATATATATATATATATATATATATATATATATATATATATATATATATATATATATATATATATATATACACATTATTATATAAACAGTTTCCACCCCATCCCTTTGTTTCCTGCCTGCCATGCTTTTTGTTCTGGCGGGACTGCTGCCCGCACCCTGCGGCTTTTTCAGTTTTTTGCTCCAGAGGTGTGCGAGGTGCAGAGTTGGCTAATGCCTCTTTAAATAATCTGGTGCTTTCATTGAACCCGACCCTTCTCACATCCATCCATCACCAGCATGACCCATATCTAAAAAATACTACTAATTAATATAATTGACCTTCAGTCATCTGTTGTTTCTGTTTAATAGTTCATACCGATACCAGGAACACAATTGCACCCAACAAACTTTTTAAAAAATGTTTTCTGCTAATTAATAATTATGGTGAACAGAATATGATCATCTCAGCAGCATCCTTCGAAAATTGAAATATTGATTGTATTAAAGGATGGCAACTTTTTTTAGATTTTTGTTATCCCTAGAGGAATATAAAAAAAAATCAAGGGTTTCAGTGGTGAAGGTGTTGAGCCATCATTCAGAATGTTCTTTTATTTACCCTATTACTGTTATCTTTTAATCTGTAAGAAAAACAAAAAACCAACTGTAGCCAACAGTAAAGATTTTTTGCTCAAAGTAGATATTTTTGCTAAGTACAAAAAACCAAAGGAAAGCCATTAATAACACATAAACAGATAAGAACAAGGTTACAGTGGGCAAAAGAAAAGTTGTAGATGACTGGATGAATGAGATCGTTAGTGATGAATGGCAAATTTCCAACGGTGAGTGATGATGTGACGCTGGTCCTTTTGTTTGGTGACGGTCCAATAAAATTTATGACTGCCTAAGAAAAAAATGACAGTCATTATATTTTTAATAAATGCCAAAATTTTGGACAATTTTTTAATTTGATCAGTTAATAGGGTGTTTTGTGATGATTTATTTTTAAAGATAATAATGTTTCTTGCCATAAGGAAATTCATGTTAAAACCTTTCTTTAAGGAAGACATATAATGTCAATGGCATGGAATTTTAATTCAGCTGAAAATTTAAATTGAAAAGAAAGTCAATTCCAAGGCTCCAACCTGCAAAAATAAGATGACAACAGCAATAAGAGTCGAATTGATAAAGAATACTGTTTTTCATTAGTCAAATCCATGCATTTACATTAGATTTACATTAAGTCATTTAGCAGATACTTTGACTCAAAGTGATTAACAAGTAAGACAACAGCATACATTACTAGTTAAGGAGGAACCAGCCAAACTGCAGTATTATGAACTTGATCATTTGTCAATCTTTGATGACTAAATTTATTATTTTTTTAAAATTAGCACCACAATGAGGTTACAGTACCAGGTTACATTTACATCACTAGATTGCAGTAAACGAGTGAGGGTATATTTATGGAAAAAAAAGTTAAGGTAAGTGGCCATGCCTCAATTTCAAGCTGTTATAAAACCCAGAGGTGGTGCAACATTAATATTTATGGTGCAGTGTAAATTCCTTTCTATTTTGTTGTTTCTTAATGCGAAAAATTTGGAACTTTGAAAAATGATTTTGTGAGATGTCTCTGTGATTTCTATCTACAAAATTAAACAATTGAACATCTTGAAATAGTAGAATTTTTATTTTCATTTTTCATTTTTGCCTGGGGTTGGGGATAGGACACATTTTGACAAATAAACAGTGACATAAAAATGACACAACCCAGTGAGCAATGTAAGAGTTAAAAAGACAGAGGGATCCAATAAACGGAGAGATGAGGAACAAGTGACAAAGCCAACCAAAGTTTAACATAATAGGGTAATAAACTTACAGAGAAAAACAAAATAAAGAACTAGGAACACTATTATACATTGTACTGACAGTAATCCCTGCAAAAACACAAAGCAAACAGTCCCCAAAAGTTTCCGGGCCCAAAATGTTCAAAAAGGATGGAAGTTTGGGTGAGTTTGTTCCCAGACTAGAAAATGGCGATTCCAGATCCTAACCACCAAGGGCCACCAAGGAGACAAACCCTGGGGGAACCAGGATCGTAGGGCATTGCCTGGGAAGAAGACTTAAGAAGCGACAGTGCAGAGAAGACCTTGTCACTTGTCTTAGTGAACATGCACACATAGCAATCATAAGAGGCATAGAGAAGATGACTCACCAACCAGGAGCAGCATCAAAAAATGTGATATTAACCATGACATGAACCGTGATCTAAACTGTGAAATGAACCATGACAAAAAACATATCACAAGCTGAGGAACAATGCAAGAACCGGAAATAAAAATAAGCATATGATAAACAGGAGTATAAGTAACCAGTGCTAAAAGCAACCAATGTGATACATATTAACATAATGGACTAATAAACCAGTGCAGGGAGAAAACTAAAACAAAAAGGCACAAAACCGAGATGAAAAACCAAAAACAGACAATACTAAGAACACATTATTATGCACGCTTATGACACCAGACTTGCTCTGTCAGTGTTTTGTTCTTTTGTGTAATTAAGACATGCTGCACAAAACCAATGTTATTTACACAGGATTGTGTAAATAAATATAAAATTACAATTTGCACTAAAATGTGGATGCTAAATTATTAAACTGGTTATATTTTAGGATGTAATGATGACAGATGTAGAAATTTAAACAGCTTTTTTAGCACATTTTACATAGTTTTTATGTGCTTCTAAAGAGTATTGCAATCCGACAAACCCACAGGCAAATGCAATCAGACAAATAGTCAATAAAACTGTAATTACGTTCAAAGTTGTTTTTAACCAGAGAACGTTGCAGGCTCTCAAAATGGAGCCTGGTGAAATGAAATTAATATTTGTTACAGTCCCATTTCTTTATAGTTTTTATTTGTACTAAGATAAATTAATTATTAACAAGTAAATAAATTCATAGATGACTGTCAGTATATAGCAAAGTCAATGTACCATAAATACTATGAAACATTATTATATACTATACTATTACGTATTGTATTATGTAAGGTTCTGTGCATACGGCACACAGGATGCATTCGACACAAAGCAATAAAGGAACAAACACACACACAACACACACACACACACACAAATATATATATATATATATATATATATATATATATATATATATATATATATATATATATATATATATATATATATATATATATATACTCTTTACCAGCCATCTTATTAGGTACAGATCCTTCTCTACTTTTCATATAGATTGACAATTGTAGCCCATCTGTTTCTCTAAATATTTTGATTAGCTTAATTTGATAACTTAATGGTGTATTGTTTTTTATTTGAAAATTTTGATTTTGAAAATTTGGTCTTTCTAAACTTATCTGTTTTTGAAGTAAATAGCTTCTACTTATTGCGTGTTAAAAAGAAAATAATTAGTTTAATAGTTTAGGCTTGAAGGGAAATGAGGATTTGAACTAATGGATGTTTTGTTATTGATTTTCTAATCTAAGTATACAAAAACTAATCACCATTGCAAAATCAAGGGCTAATGATTTTATTGTGAAATTAAACTAAATTTTCTGACACTTTTATCCTAGCTTGTGATGGCCTTTTCAGAGATGCAGCATCACTTTTATCACTGAAATAAGTTAAACAAACTATGTATCTATGAACACTTTAAGACCTTTAAAAATGATGAATTCAAGGATTTCTGCAATAACATTGATATTTGCCAAAGTTCTTATAATTTCTGCTCTGCTTTGCTGAAACGATTTCTTTAAAATGCTTAAGTGTTTCTGGTTCTTTCATTTTTGACCTAGGCTTTGCTTTTTCACTTTGGCAATTTGTATCAATAAAATGAGTGTCCCTGAGAGTTAGTGGGTATCTGATACCTCATTTAGGTTTGTAAACACTTTAGCATGCCATGTGGCATCTCTGAGGCAGAAATAAACATCCTCTGTTTATACCACACTAGACAGACTCTCAGCATGACGACGCTTAAAAACTAAAGGAAATCTGACAAGTCGGACAAAGAGAATAATTTGTTTTGGCTGCTTTTTTCTTCCCTAAGGCTAAACTATAGATGTGTCAGAATGGCAACAATATTTCTACAATGCCTGAAATTAAACAAGTATGTTTGCCTTTGTCCATTAGTAACAAATCATTTTCTAAAAAAATAAATAAATTAAAGAAAACTTTTTAGGAATTATAATTAAAAAAATTAATAAAACTGGTAATACAAATGTAAATAAAAAATGCAATGTATTATAAAAAATATATATAAACCAAAAGTCTGTGTATGCACCTTGCAGATTGATTTAGGGTGTGCCACTGCGTATTTGCTATTGTCACGATTTGATTCATAGGTGTGTTTTTGCTGTCACATGCAATAAACCATTTAGCGTGTGACTCGCCATTCCCTTTAGGAGCCTGGTGCAGTCTAACTTGCTTTTTCAGCAAATTAATCAATTAAATAATTTTTATTCACAAAAAAAAAAAAAAAAAAAAAAAAAAAAAAAAAAAAAAACCCCCCCCCCCCCCCCCCCCCCCCCCCCCCCCCCCCCCCCCCCCCCCCCCCCCCCCCCCCCCCCCCCCCCCCCCCCCCCCCCCCCCCCCCCCCCCCCCCCTGCACCAAAAACAAAACCCAATTCTTATGATATGATTTTGGTTTGATGCCAACTGCTTTATAAAACCCACCATGGACTTTCTCTATTTTCCCATTGTTTTCACACACAATGTGATTCATTCTGAATCGCGATCTCTATCCCTGTGCAAGCGAGCAGTCTGCCCCCCTTAACCCCCCCAACAGTCCAAAAACATGGATCAAGTCAATTGAATTCTCCAAATTGCCCCATATAGAGTGTGTCTGTGTGAGTAAGTGTGTGCCCAGCGAGATTGGCGCCGTGTCCTGAGTGTATCTGCCCAGCGTCGAAACGTTCTCCCCTGGATGGGCATTAAGAAATTCCCCCCGCGACCCTAATAGAGGATAAAGCGGAAGATAATGGATCGATGGATGTTCTGTTTGGGGAAATGCGGGTTACAGTGATTGTTTTACATTTGTGCTGTATACTGTGTGTTTGGTGGTTTGGGTGTACTAAAATCATGTTTTCTCCATGCTATTTTCTGGAATATGTTTAATAAAATAATAATTCTAACAGATTCGACAATACTAACATGATGTGTGTTAACAGGACTCATTATAAAAGCCTAAAACAAGAGATTAACCTTCCAGTAATGGAAAAGTAGATCTCGGGCCAGAAAAGTGTGGGCACCCCTGATTTAGGATCTCTAACCCCAAGGGAGCAGCTCAAAAACACAGAAGAGCATAGGTATTGAATTCTAAAATATGCAACAAAAAACAATATTCTTGCTTGAAGATGGTAGTTCTTTTTAACTGCACTTACTTCCCATTAATAGTTTATTAGAAAAGGTACTATATTGTCTTAATGGAATCTGGAGATGGACACCAATGCCATCACCTTGCACTATCACTTGCACTTTTATCTAGAAGTAATTCATTATTTTTCATTCATTAATGACCTTCAAAAAGAACCAGTTGTACAAATCTTGATATACAAATATAAGTTTAGTGTCTGCAATCTATTACAGGTCTCCAGACTCATTTGTTTATTCACTTGGTCACAACTCACAGTCTGTGTACTGACATGTGTTTTGAGATGTTGAACCAGTAACCTCTCCACAGCAAAAATAAATAAATACATAAATAAAAAATAAAAAAAACAGACATAAAAATAACCAAAGTTACCTAACCAAAACCCAAAATTGTCATTTCATAATTTTAGGTTCACATACATCATGTGAAAAGCTGATTGAATTGTTGATTGATTGACAGTAACCTAGTGCCTGATGAGACTAGAAGTAAATTTCACCTCTTTATGATACAAGTGACCTAAAGCTCCAGCCAAAATGCCACACATTGTATTTAGTAATCATATTACGAACAGCAACTTAAAGTTTACTTTATTGGTGTGTCAAAAATAATTGGCCTTTCTTGGTTGGCTACACTCATCCTTACACATTTCTGTTATGTAACTCCAATCAGACTACCCAATTAAGTGCAAGTTCTTATCTCCAACACTGACCTGTCAGCTGTCACAAGTTACCAGGGTTACCCGGTTTTAGAAATCAGCATTGCTAAGCTTCTTACTGAGGAAATGATCTTTCTCCATGCTTGGGTGGTTTGCTCTTTGAGAGTGCAGAGAATGAAATGAGATGAACTTCCAAAGGGGTCAGACCCAACAGGATAAACGTTTACTACATGCCGTTCAACATGCCTTTACAAGTGCAAATCCAAAATAGTATACTTTAACTGCATAAAGTTGGCCATCTTTGCATGGTTATTGCCCCAGTGATTTAGTGTTACATTTTTACACATACATTTCAAAAAAAGTTTTTAAAAAATAAATAAATGGAGTACAGTATGTATCATTGTTGAGTTTGAGAATTGGAAAAGAACCTTTTAGATGGTGAGTTTTTAGAACTAATAATCTGTAAAATTATTTTTTTTAAAAGTAAAAATTAATTTTAAACGTCTATTTGTTAGTCAGTAGCACATTTACACATTTCAAGTAAGGAATATTGGGCCATCTTTCCAAGTTACTGTTAAAAACTGTATAAAATGCATTATAATTCATTATTCAAGTTTGTGATAAAGGTAGTCACAAAGACAAATCAACGTGTGTGGAAATGTTAGACATGGCACACTGGACATTTTACACAGAAAATTTTAAAGAGGACAGATCTGTTATTCGCACTTCAGATTCAAAAATATCACCACAAAGTTTTTAACATTTATGCCAATGTTAAAATATGTTGGAAGGGATATCGAAAAAACGAATGTGTTATTTAGAAAAAATTGTATCAGTCTGTTAGCTAGTGTCATGTTCCTACTGCCTGTGCGACACAGAAACCAGAGACCAAAGTGGCATGTAAAGGGTTTTATTGCAGAAAACAAAATGTAAACAAACACACAACTCTATATCGTTCACCACTGCTAAATGGTGGAATGATTTTTCCAACTCTGTATGTAAGTCACTTAGCAGTTCTGATTTGTAAATCGCTTTGGATGAAAACATCTGCTAAATGTCTAAATGTAAATGTACATTCACAAGCAAACAGGAATGGATTATGGGATCAGAATACAAAGGTAAGAAGGGCTAATATAGACAAAGGGTACATGTGACAGCTAAACATATCTGATGATAATAACAAGATGAAGGCAAATAAACAAGGACTAATTAACTGATTAACAGAGGCTAATGCTTGAAAATGCAGACGAGGTGAGACAAACCTGAAACTAAAGTCTTTCAGTAGGTTAATCAATTGAATTAATAATAAAAAAAATCTGATAGGAACCATTAATATTTTTTCAAGAGTTAGTTGTTAAGTCAAAAGGAAAAAAGTATTGTAGGGACTAAGCTTGGTGCTGGCGAACTCACAGGATCTTTGTGAGGGATGCCCTCTTGAGATTTGGAAGAGACGCTCTCTCTCTCTTACATAGCAGTTTCTGTCTAAAATACAGATGTCATACAATGACTCTAAAACACAGACATAGATAGACAAACAAAAAGTAACATGAAAAATGCCCACTGGGCATCACGGCTCAGCAAAAGGGCACTCAGCACTGACAAATTGCCCCATATAGTAGAGTGTGTATGCGTGCGTGTCTGTGTGAGTGAGTGTGTGCCCAGCGATAGATTGGCGCCCTGTCCTGGGTGACGAAACGTTCTCCCCTGGATGGGCATGGGGAACCCCCCCGCAACCCTAATATAGGACAAAGCGGAAGATAGTGGATGGATGGACTTAGTAGGACACTAAGAAAAATAAGGGTGGCTTAGTAGTTAGCAAATTGGCACCCCTTAGCACTGGGGATCCAGGTTCGAATCCCAATTTAGGTAAAGTTAACATGTTCTCCCCGTGTCTGCGTGGGTTTCCTTTGGGTTGTTAGGTTTACTTCAGTCAAAAATATGGATCAAGGTCAATTGGTTGCTCTAAATTGCCCCATATAAAGTGTGTTTCTGTGTTTGTCTGTGTGAGTGAGTGTGTGCCCAGCGAATTGTTGATGGGCATGGGGAACCCCCCTGTGATCCTAGTAGAGGATAAAGTGCAAAATTTGGATGGATGAATTTATTAGTAATTTAGAATGCCACTGTATATAACTGAGTAAAAAAGGTCTGTAATTTTGTTATTAAAAAAGTCAGTAAGGAAATCAGTGGGGAGAGTCAGTCTTTTCTTAACATGAAAGAGAGACAAGCTTTCATTCGGAAGAAGACCTGATCTGTGGAACATCTATTCTACCTTACTAATGTGAATGAAAAGAAAAATGTAAAATCATGCACTGGCTTTCAGAGAGATAAAAGTCAATACAGCCTTCTGCTGCCGCTTCAGCATGACCTGGCAAGTCCTCTTATACTTAACAAGATAAAAATTACAATGGTAAGAAGGAGACAGGTAAGACATAAGTGCACAAAGAAGTGAATGTGTGAGTTGATAGACTTACCATGGATACAGAATAGAATAAAATAGAATGTTCAAGGGGCGTCACGGTGGCTTAGTGGTTAGCACGTTCGCCTCTCAGTGCTAGGGATTCCCGGTTCGAATCCCCATCTGGGTGAAGTTTCCATGTTCTCCCTGTGTCCACGTGGGTTTCCTCCAGGTTCTCCGGTTTCCTCCCACAGTCCAAAAACATGGATCAAGTCAATTGAGTTCTCCGAATTGCCTCATCATACAAACACCTTCTAATTAGTTTTGGAAGGTAAATAAGACCAAATTATAATTCTTTGAAATTGGTCAGGGTCTTACTAAAATATTTACTCAGGTTACAGTCTGCTGTTCATTGATCATTGCGCTAATGCTTTACACACAGTTCCGACCTTCAAACCAAAACAATACCACTGACTGCAGAGCACACTTCATTGACCGAAAAATATGTGTTTTTTATTGCTAAAGGCTAAATATTGATAAATGTCATAGACGTTGATTTGTTTTACCAAAACTACGTCATATTAAGCAATTTACACAATAACATTCTGAGCTTTGTGCCGCACTACCTTATATCCTTTATAAGTGCCTTTGTACAACCCAAATTGTTAATTGTCTGTGTGAGTATACCCAGTGACAGGATTGGTGCTCTGTCCTGGGTGTATCTGCCCAGCACCCAAAACGTTCTCCCTTTAAGCGGAAGATAATGAATGAATAAATAAATAATATTAATTTATTCATTACAGGAAATTAGACTACAGCCTAGACTGTTGTGACTGATTTTTTTATTTTATTTAAAATTCATATATAAATGTAAATATGTCCAAGTTATTACAAAATTTTTATATATATATATGCAAAAGGCAGGGAAACAATGGGGGCCCTCACACGAATGCATTCGCTCTTATATTCACACATTGTGTTACTAATTCACTTGCCATACAGTATGTTTTAAACTGTGGGAGGATTCTTAAGTTTGAAAAAAAATCCCAAACTGATAAAGAGAACACATCACAGGGAACAGGGAGAGTACCCTGACCAATTGTCTGGGAACTGAACCAAGAATTGTGACGTGAAAGTGTTACTACCTCTGTCAACTAGAGGTACTTCAAGACTACTTCATAAAACAAGCCACACATATGCAGCTTCATAAATTGTTTCTCATAAAAATGTCCAACTGTTTAGAATAGTCTGGGGGGAAATGTCCAAAACATCCTTAAAAAAAGTATCCATTGCCAATTAATATTAGTCCAGCTGCTACAGCATATGGCACAGTTTGCTAAAACTACTCAAAACATACCATGGTGAACTTGATCTGTCTTTTGTTACATTTTTTGAATCCTGAGCAGTTAGAAAAGTGTCAGATGGTAGTATCTTATTACATCTTACATATTATGACATCTTATGACAAAAGTCATATAATTGCTTCCTTTCTGTGTAGCGGTTACTATAGGGCTTGTACAAACTTCTGTTGGGCCCTGGATGGGCATGGGGAGACCCTAATACAGGATAAAGCGGAAGATAATGGATGGATATTTATATAGCTTACACCTTGCAGCATTAATGGAACACATTTACTGCAATGATGCACACTACTGCACTCCAACATTTGAACACAAGTTTCAGACTCAAGTTTTTTAAACTCAAATTTTTATGACTTTATTAGTCATCTGGATTCAGTCTAATAGCATCAATAATTCAAATGGATAGAGATAATAAATATGGATATATTAAGATGTAATGGCATGAGAAGGAAAACCATAAATGATTAATAACATTTTACACAATAAAAGCCATATGAGATACCCTAAAGCACAATTTCCAAATTGCCCCATATAGAGTGTGTTTGTGTGAGTGAGTGTGTGCCCAGCGATAGATTGGCGCCCTGTCCTGGGTGTATCTGCCCGAGACGTTCTCCCCTGGATGGGCATGGAAAACCCTACCGCGACCCTAATAGAGGATAAAGCGGAAGATAATGAATGAATGAATGAAAGTCTCATCCGAATTCCATGCACTGACAATCACTGAACCGGTTAAATGTCATTTTCATGTCATCTATCGCCTCCCAGGTCAACTAGATAACTTCATAGAGGAATTTATCTCCAGCCTGGACCTCCATCTACTCTGCACCTCAGCTACCTACCGGGCTGGCAACCAGCCCGACCTCATCATGACGCGCTCATGTTTCTCTTCAGACATACACATCACTCCACTTCATTAATCAGACCACTTTTTCATACAGTTCTCTTTCTCTCTTTCAACACCTCCCGTAATCATCAGTTAAACATCTTAGGTACGTCACAATCTTAGCGCTCTCTTTAACACACTCTTTGCTGACTTGGTTACATATGCCCTTCCTAGCATCAGTAACTTCTTAACCCTTGACACTAACACTGCATCAAGCACATTTTGCTCCACCTTGGCTTCATGTCTTGACCAGGTCTGTCCAAAATCCACCAGGAAAACACACAGTTCTCCGTCCAGTCCCTGGCTCACAGAGATGATTCAGAAGCAACGTACTTCTCTTCGTTCCGCCGAAAGAAAATGGCGTAAGTCTGGTCTGTCTTCAGATTTAGAAACATACCAGTCCTCACTTTCCACTTTCTCGAAGGATGTAACTGCTGCTAAATCCTTGTTCTTCCAGTCCAAGGTAACATGCATCTCAGATGCCCGCACCTTATTCAGTACCTTCAACTCACTACTAACCATTTCCACAACACTACATCTCACACATCCAGCCATCCATCCCTCTCCTCCTTCTACGTTGTCGCAGAATCTGACATCTGCAAAATTCTTCTTGCCAGTAACCCAACTACTTGCCCACTTGATTCCATACCATCCCACCTTCTTCAATCCATCGCCTCCTCCATCACACCAGCACTCACACATATCATTAACTCCTCTCTCACGTCTGGTACTTTTCCAAATTGATTCGAACAGGTCAAACCCTACTCAAAAAACCTACGCTCAACACAAATTTGGTCGAGAGCTACAGACTTGTTTCTCTTTTACCTTTCCTGTCTAAAACACTTGAAAGGGTGGTATCCACACAGGTCTACAAAATTGTTAATCAGAATAAACTCCTTGATTCCAATCAGTCCAGTTTAGATGTGGTCACTCCACAGAGACAGCATTGATCTCTGTGATTCACTCGCTTGAATCTGCCTAAGCCAAATCTCAATCCTCTGTCCTCATTCTGCTAGACCTTTCTGTACCTTTTGATACAGTACATCCTCAGATTCTACTGTCCACTCTATCTGAATTAGGCTTTTCTGATATGACATTTAAATGGTTTCTATCCTATCTCACAGGAAGGACCTTCAAAGTGTCATGGAATGGGGAGATCTCTAACTCTCACCAAGTACGCACTGGTGTGCCTCAGGGCTCTGTACTTGGTCCTCTCCTCTTCTCACTATACATGACATCACTGAGCACAATCATCCAGGTGCATAGTTTCTCTTACCACTGCTATGCTGATGACGCTCAGCTTCATCTGTCTTTTGTCGATACCACCATTTCAAATATCTGCCTGCATCACCGACATATCTCTTTGGATGAAGGCCCGTCATCTCAAATTAAATTTAGAAAAAACAGAGCTTCTCATTATCCAAGCTAAACCCTCAATCCATCACGACCTGACCTTCCAAATTGATGGCTTCACAATCTCCCCAACCGATTCGGTCCGGAACCTTGGTTTCACAATAGACTCCCACCTTAAAATCTCTGATCATGTTAACAAAACCGCCCATTCCTGCAGATTCCTTCTTTACAACATAAGGAAAATCAGACTCTTCTTGACTGAACATGCTACCCATCTGCTTGTTCAAGCCCTAGTCCTATCCCGGCTTGATTATTGTAATGCACTACTTGCCTGTATCCCAGCTTGCACAATCAGACCTCTTCAACTAATTCAAAACTCTGCAGCCCGACTTGTGTTTAACCAGCCCAAGCGAACTCATGTCACTCCATTACTAATTTCCCTCCATTGGCTTCCTGTAGCTGTTCGCATTCAGTACAAGTCACTGACACTGGCCTACCGGACAATTTCTGGATCTTCCCCCTCCTACTTTCACTCTTTTCAAAATACACTCTGACTCATTCACTTCGCTCCAGTCATGATTGCCGCCTGCCGATTCCACCTCACCGAGAAGCTAATTCTCACTCCGTGGCGTTCACCACTGCAAAATGGTGTAACAATCTTCCCAACTCTGTCCGTAAGGCAGTATCACTAAGCAGTTTTAAGAAACTACTGAAGACGCATCTCTTTAACAAATACCTGTTGTAAAAAAAGGGGGGGGGGGCAGAATCAAATAACAATCAGGTTTGATGAATTTACAGTATAGTTGGTTTTCTGCATAACTTCTGACTCGTAATGTTCTCATCAAGTCTCTCAAGTCGCTTTGGATAAAAGCGTCTACTAAATGATTTAATGTAAATGTTATTTGGCTATATTTTCTTTTATTAAAACAACACAAGTACAACTGTAGTGAAAATTGTCCCTATATATTAAGAGTGTGTCTTTGTGCCTAGTAATGGATTGGCACCCTGTCCTGGGTATATCTGCCTAGGGCCCAAAACGGTCTCCACTGAATGGGCTTGGGGACCCCACACCCCTGCGATCCTAGTGGAAGAAAAAGTGGAAGATGGTGAGATGATATCAGAAAATGTCTGTTCATGTATATATTTATATATTTATTAACTAGCAAAATATCCATGCTTTACAGCAGAGAAGTACCACCTAAAATGTTTATCAAGAACAAAATAAATATATTTAAACAAAGCAAAAATTTACTACTCTCTACTAGATAAGTATCTATAGCTTAACTTTTTTTAAGTAAGCTGCAACTACCTCCATGGGGTGCTTGGAAAATTAGTGATGAGTCAGTCAGTAAGTTTGGGCTTTGCTTTATTTTAGTATAGATTATTATATTTACATTAATTTATTATTTTACATTCTGTAATTCTTAAAACGACTTGACTGTTTTCTCTGGTAATGCATAATTTTGCTGCTATTCAACTTTATGTACTCAAAGCTAAAATAAAAACAAGCATAACTATCTTAAACATGCTTTTTCTCAGATTTAGCAGCAACCTGTTTGTCATGTACTGTTTAAAAATAAAATGTGATTGTCTATGCATCATTTTTCATATCCTTTCCAGAGATGTGGGATGAAGCTTATGAGTGTGTGTGGGAGTGAGAAAGAAAGCATCCAAAGACAGGCCTAACAACTACTCAGCTCCACACCATTTTTTCTTTACAGTAACTAAACCCTTGGTTGTATTAAAATGAGTTTGAAAAGAAGATAAATGCATTTTTTTGAGCATGAACTAAATTCAATGGTCAACATTCTAACTGCACGATACTAAAGAATTCACATAAAACTAGTGTAGACTTAGTAGAGTAAAATTATTCATTCATTATCTCCCGCTTTATCTTCTATTAGGGTTGCGGTGGGGTTCCCCATGCCCATCCAGGGGAGAATGTCTCGGGCGCTGGACAGATAGACCCAGGACAGGGCGCCAATCCATTGCTGAGAGTAAAATTATTTCCAATTAATTAATTTTCCTTTTTTTTAATTAATTTTTATATATATTTTTTGTGAACTGTATTGGTGTCATGGTGAGACATAATGAGGAGCAGAGACAGGATTTTTCAAGCAAAGAAATAGGCTTCATTAACAGCATTAAAATCCCATTTATATACATCTGCTGGCCAGTGTCTCTGCAATCACGCCACGTTCACTGCTGCGATAACTTTAAACGCTATATAAAGGCTGTACATGGATTACTTGCGGAATCTCCAACAGGTGCCCTAATTACCTTTATGCTCTTGCAATTGCACTGCCAGTCAAATCTAAATCTCCTTCATACTGATGTGCTTGGGGAGCTGGGGCTTGTGTTGTTTTAGAGATTTCACTTGGGCTTGCATGGTTTGCAATCACACATTGGGTTTTGTCGGCCCAAAAGTTTTAAAAAAATGGGTGAGTCAGTAAAGCACTACTAACACTTTGTCTGATGGCTGGTGCCCAAAATGGACTAGTGGGCAAATTTATGATGATAGACCTCTGCTTATGTGAATTTATTTCATTAGGCCTTCTGAGGACATGCCATGTTTTACCAGATCTCAATAAGTGTATACGTGTAATTTTGTCAGTGAACACAATGTAAAGCACACCTTTGCTTATGTCAAGTAATGGTTCAAATGCAACAGCAAATTGCAGTTGTTGTTTTTTTTTATTACATTTACCAACATTGTACAGGTTTTATGATGAAGAGACAAAATTAATGTCATCTCCACATAACAACATACCTTTTTGTGTCTCTTCTGCTCCAAAGTAACACATTTTAAACGCATAATTCCTCTAGAGACAGATACAAATGAATGTATTAACTGGCAATCCCTGAAGAATCAATATTTACAATGATGGTGCCAGTGAGAGGAGTATCTAACAAAGGCAATGAGGTTGACCCAGCAATGTTTAACATGTGTTTGCTGGATCTTGGCCATGGGTGTGCGGTGATTTGGGAATAAGCTTTTGCTCACTGGCCCAGTCGCTTCTGTTTGCTAGAAGTAAGAACAATCAATGATGGAGTTGGGCAGAGATAAAGACAGAAGGGCAAAAAGGGAAAGGAGAATGTTCCTGTGTGAGACATTGTGATCACATTGGCATCCTTTGGGAGAATTAAGACCAAACAATACAAAGTTAACGGCACAATGGCATTAGCTATTGAGGAATCAGCTAGGCTTCACTATCTGATTTACCAGCCATTTACAGAGGCTTTTTAATTTAAACAGCTTTTATTGTTACAGCAACTGATTTAACACTAGACATTATCAATTGCTCACAAAGCTCATTATAATCAAAAAGGACGGGGTGTGTTGAATTCTCCACACTCTTGTGGGTATAACTTAATTTCAAAATTATTTTTCAATAAACAGGCTTTCACTCCAAACCAGTATTCTGCAAATTAATGGTACAGTATTGGTAGTTAGTTACTTATTTTAAAATCTAAACTAAATGTCTTTGAAAAGGGCTTAACTTAATTTGTATTTTGAGCATTCACTCCCAACCTTTTACTATGGGATTCCAAATAATTTGAATTGTTATGATTTACTGGGGATAAAGTCAATAGACCTGCCCAAAATACTCCGATATTTATATTTTGTCCATTATTTAAAAATAGCCTCTTGTGTGTAAACACTGAAAGTGAACACTATGTAAAAGGATTCCGGTTTCTCAGCTAATCAAATACTGCCATTTGGCTAAATAACAGAACACAGTTTAAAAACAACCAAAACAGGCTTTGTGCTCATTGGGAATTGGCTCGCTATTAATATAAATCTGTATTTTATGAATAAACCTAATGTATTGTATTTCATGCATTGATTCGAATATGAAGCAGTCAGAGGTGTGCATTATTTTTAATAACTTCACAACTGAACAAACAGCTCAAACAATCAGATTTAAGGACCAGGACTATGTTTATAATGTGGTTTTACTGAACAATGTTGTTATCACTGTGATAATGTGCCTGCTGGACTTTTGCTAGTCTTTTCACAAGTTAGAAAATTGAGACACTGGGTACATCTTTAAATATTCTCCCTCTCCCAGAGGGCATTTTGCTTGTGCTTGGCTACTCTCCTGAAAAGCAGTTGATATTTTAACTTGTGTCAGGCATAGGGAGAGATCCAATGGCATCTATTTATGTTCGCCCCTGAGATCAGACCATGTTGGCAGATGGACAGCGAGTGGCTGATTCGCCAAACCCTGAATCCACGAAAGAAGAAAAGTGGGTTTTGTGTCTGAAAGGCCATATCTCTGCAACTCCATGTTCTTTGCATTTCAAAAAGTGAAAGACAGTGGAAGTGCCAGGGGACAGAAATCATCTTTTGCTTTCTTTTTCTTTCCTATTCTTCCATGGATTAGTCAACTTTGGATGATTTTGTGAAGCATAAACAAGACTTCTTGAGCCAATTTTTTTTCTTTTTTCCTGACAAAGCTTTTTATAAATGGTAAAGCATAAAATAAAAATAAAAAATGATTGAAAAACATCTGGTGTTTTATAAATGTCAAGTGAAACATACTCAGTGTATACAGGATAGTCTTTTAAAAAGTGCTTGCAGGTAAAAATCAATTCAAAATACACTTCCTTTAGTTATTTTCTTATCGGTATGTGTGTGTGTGTGTGTGTGTGTGTGTGGAAAAAATGCTGTAAACTAAGAATGCTTTCAAAAATGGAAGTGTTAACAGTTTATTTTCATCAATTGTGTGAAGTATAAAGTGTAGTAACAACAAAAATTGGTTTTATTTAGATTTTTCTTATTTTTCTTTTTTTTTGCTCAGTTTGCATTTTGTAAATTTGATAAAAATGAACAATTATCATTTATATTTTTGAAAGCTTAGTTTACAACATATTTTCACACCTGCCTAATATATATATATATATATATATATATATATATATATATATATATATATATATATATATATACATATATATATATATATATATATGAAACCAATAAGAAAATAACTTTGCTGCACTTTAAACTCTATGGGCTGAGACACTGCACCACATTTGCCAGTGTTGCACTAATTGCCGAACTAATTTGTTAATCAGTGTGTCCATCAGATTGGTAGTGAGCTGAAGAAAATAGATACAAATTACAGGGTCAGATGCTAATAAGGCTAGTCAGCGAACACATATTGATGCAATGCACTTCTCCCAATGGATTTATATTCAGATTTAGGGTCTTAAGGGACTGGGCTTGAGAGACAGCTTTTCTTTTAATTGGCATAATTTACAATTCATTACAAATTAATGGGTGACAATCTGGATATATCCTTATGCTAATCATATTTGTGCATAAATATATATATTTATTTTTCTTTTTGTGTGTGTGTGTGTGTGTGTGCGCTTTCAAAACGTATTATTATGTACAGCCATACCATGATCTTTGTTTTGAATACATCAGTGGAATGAAAATCATAAAAATATAATTTGATAAGCATACATGCAATACAGTACAGTGCATCCAATTAAAAACATATATCATTCATTATATTCTGCTTAATCTTGTAACAGTGTCTATACAGTGGAGAATGTTTCGGATGCTGGGCAAATAATATTCAATTTAGTTCTGTTGCATTGTAGACTGAAAGATCTTGGTGACGGGGCAAACTGTGCACATTTTAAATGTTAGATTTATCTGCTCAAGAAGAAATAGTGTATATAATGTGACATTTTTAACACAAGGGTGTGGGAAAAATTCATTTACGCATATCAGTAAATATTTGACTTCATGACTTTCCTCATTTAATTACATTAGTATTATGATTTTAGCATCAATTGAATTTGAATATACTTTTTTTTGTAAAAAAAAAAAATTAAAATAAATCTAAAAAATGTAAATTACCAACAATTAACTCCATGATTCAAAGCCTGATCTTAGTAGTAGGATAAGGATAGGATAGGATAAGTAGGATAATATATTAATTCTATAACTGAACACTGAATGAAAAAGATATCAAATTAATTAACAATTCTAACAATAAATGGAATCTTATTTATTACTCAGCATTGTAATAAAAAAAGTGATTTTCAGTGACCAAAATCTATATAAAAATAAAGTAAATACTTCTAAGAAATGCATCTATTAAATTAAAAGATTTAATTTAATTTAAAATTAAAAAGGCAATTAAACGGTTCTGATCATATATCACAGGAAGGTCTTTCAAAGTGTCATGGAATAAAGATTTCAATTTCATTTCAAATTCTTATTGAGCTAATACCAGAATGCCCGGGGAATCAGGACTTGTTCCACTTTTCTTTTTATTTTACTTGTTCTCATTGAGTTTTTTTAGGCAGATAGTTACTCTTATTACAGCTCTGCTGATGACACCCAGCTTCACATGCCTTTTGCCCCTGAAGACACCAACATTCTTGCTTGTATCTCTGCCTACCCCACTGACCTATCTTTTTGGATGAAGGCCCATCATCTAAAGCTAAATTTGGTGAAAACAGAGCTCCTGATTATTCAAGCAAAAACCTTGATTCATCATGACTTAACCATCCAAATTGATGACTCCAAAACTCACAATCAGCTCTGTCCATGGCCTTGGCTTCACAATTGAAATATAGTTCAAACTATCTGAACATGTCACAAAAACTGCCAGTTCCTGCAGATTAATTTTTTGCAACATCAATAAGATAAACAGGCTGAATAGGCTACTAAATGAGTCCAAATTGTCATCCTCTCATAGCTTGATTAATTGACAAATGAAGTGCTTGCTGTTCAACTCAAGCAAACCCATGTTCCTTCGTGACTCAACTCTTTCTATTGGCTGCCTGCATTAAATACAAGATTCAGTCTCACAGGACTTGGACTCTGGATTTCTCTTACCTACACTTTACCTTCCAAAGGTACACCCCAGCTCTGTTACTGCACTGCACACTGCTCTCTGGTGCCAATTCTTACTGAAAACGCTTACTCCACTGCTTAATTATAAATAGCTTTCAGAATGTTGACCGCCCATGCTGGAGGAAGCCCATGTTTCTTCCTAGCCACTCACCGTCTAAGAGTGATAAGTGAGAAAGTAATGAAATGTGACTTATTAAAGACAACAAAAGGACATGGAGTCAAGACCAAATGATTCACTACCTGCATCTGCATGCACAACATCTTAATCACCAATTCCAGAGGATCTGTGACTTTAACAACACCAGACTCAAGCTCAAAACTTAAGTTAAAATGAGAAGCACCCTGACACCAACCAAAAAAAAAGAAGGAAAATCAGCTTTGATCGTGAACACTTTGAAAGTTGACTGAGGCTTGAGCTTTGGAATGAAAAAGTGCACTGGTGAGATGAATAAACCAGACTGACTTTCTCTCCTGTTTTCCTCCTCCCACCTGCTTTTATATTACATGAGAAAAAAATTGAAAAAAGAAGGAACGCAACTAATGGAAATGAAAGGCTGGCACAGATGATTTGTGAGCCAGTATGTATTTTGCTTCTAAAGATGACCTCGCATCACCCAGTGAAAGCATAAACCCAAGAAATCTTTTGTAGTTCCAGTGTGATTATGAGTAACCCTGTCTAGTTACAGTGGGTTGCAAAAGTATTCATACCCCTTGAACTTTGCCATATTTTGTCACATTACAACCACAAACATAAATATATTTCACTGGAATTTAATGTGAAAGACCAACACAAAGTGGTATACAATTGTGAAGTGGAATGAAAGTTATACATGAATCAACAATTTTTTTACAAATAAAAAACTGAAAAGTGCGATGTGCAAAATTATTCAGCCCCCTTTTCCCTGAGTGCAACCA